>VXBJ01006938.1:172940-198474 GCA_013400055.1 Nycticryphes semicollaris
GGGGGTGCAGGGTGTGTGTGTGTGGGGAGTGGGTAAGGAAAAAAGCCTGCGGCTCTGCTTCAGAAAAAAAACCCAACACCCAAACTTGAAATTACCTGTCTTCCTTCTCTCTCCTAAATTCACACACCTCCCTGAAGATCAAAAGAATTATTTTCCAGTGGAATAAACATATCCGAGTTCTCTCCAACTAATTTCTCCCTGCCTCCCCCCCCACCTTTTTTTTTCCTTTTTAGGGAAGCAGCATACTCAAGAGGCAGCCCTCAGTCCTTGCGACTACTTGCCAACACCTACGTTTGTACTTTCACTGTGCTCCCTGATAAATTCCATTTACTCTAGCAGACTTTGGAAAACACACCATGAAGCCCCAAGCCTTGCACTTCCTCTCCCACATTAAAGCAGAAGACGACCAGAGGAAGGACACACACATGCAACGAGGGAGTCAAGCTTTTTGCCAGGGAGAACAAAGATGGTCATGGAGAAGATGATGGACCCTTCATCCCCAGTTTGCTTTGTCAAGACCTCTGTCACCCCAGCACAAGTGACACGAGTAACGCTGAATCTTCAACTGATGGCTTTCCACAGCCATCCAGTCTGTCGTGTTTGTCTTCTCCTGCCCACAGCAGTAAAACTGAGAACATCATCCACAAATGACGACTGAGCAGGGAGGTTTGGGAGGTGAGAGGAGGCTCTTTTCTGGCTCTCTGACAATTCTTTGCATCATCTTAACAAATGCAATGCCTGAATAGAGCTGGAAGTAACCAGCAATGTCAAGCAGAAAGATGGGACATCATGCTGTGCTTATTTGTGTGGGTCTCCATTTACATAGCAACTTCCAACTCTGAAGACCACTGTGCTAGTCCAACGCTTTCGCAGAGGCCAATGGATCCATCAATAAAACAGCTGAAAATGGACAGTTTGCCTGAAGTTTCACTGAGTTGCATTTACATTTTTAAAGGGAAAACGTGTGATTTACAAATGTTATCGAAACAAGCACAGCATCGAAAGAACCAAAGTGGGTACTACGATTACACAGAAAAAAATATTTATTGGTGCTGAAGTTCTGTTATTACTTGTCATACTTCAAGACTTATTTTTCACTAATTCAGTCATTTCTGTCTCACCCACATTTGCTGTGTTCCTTCATGCCTCTTTGTGTAAACCTCATGTGCCACAGTTATTTTTTTTCCTCTTGCAGTCAAAGCTGATTCACATTATGCTGAGTGCAGAAATCACAGCCGAAATGCTTCTGTTTAATGTGAAATGTACATAATGGAGTACTTTGTGAAAGAATTGAAAAGCCAATCTAAAATATTTGACAACTTCCACAATACAAGTAAGGACCACACCTTTCCTTTAAGATGGGATAAGGGAGTATTCACTAGCTCCAATAATTAGCAAAGGACAAATACTACTCTTTGCTTGGAACGAACTTTTACAAAGGCCTTCCTTTTCCATTAAAGTGTTAAAGATAAAACTACGTTCTTTAATTTAGAGCTTACAGCATTTACTTAAATTCCTTAATTTTTCAGAAGCTACTCCAATTCCAGCTTCCCTATAGGCACTGGCTTGTGAAAGACCTTTACATTTTAGTCTATAAATTCAGAGCTCACTTGCAGAGCTGTCATCTTCACTTTTATTACCTGTCAGGCTCCCTCCTCACACAAAGTCCAACTCCACAAGAGAAAAGAGCAGGAGGATTATAGAAATCTATACATTCAGCAGCTCTTATATCAGTATCAGACATATTTTTAAAACAAGTGAATAACATAGCAACTTAAAAGTCTTCTAACAACTCAGTTTTAAGGAAACTGTACAACTAATATGAACTACCTCAATTCAAATGAATAAAAGTTCCAAAGCCTAACACACACATATAGACGATAGATGATTTTTTTATACTTACATAGTACTATAAACACACACAAAATTACCATTCAAACTACCATGTATTTCAGATTTTCACAAAGCTTTTCACTACAAATCTCAGGCCGGGCCTGCCAGATGTTGGCTAGTGTACAGAGAGCAGGTACCTGGGACATGGCACAGCTTTTTTAATACATTTGGGGGCCATGACACACTGCACCACACTGAACCGCAGCAGGTGCTTTTGTCCAAGGAAGAGGGCACAGCAGCACTGGAACTCTACACACCATCTGTTTACAGGGTTATAAAGGCTAAAAGGAAAGGACACTCATGTCCCCACTTGGGCTGATCAGCAGCACTGCCTAGGGCAGGTGCCCTACAGCCTGCATCCCTTGTGTGTAGCACAGGGAGACTCCCATGACCAGGCTGGCACATCTCCTCTGACTACCCAGTCCCTTCCTTGCTGCTACTCTGGTTTATTCTCTTCCCACCCTCCACAAAGAAGCCCGGTGCCCAACAGTGTGAGTTCCTCCCTGCTGGGCTGAGGGAAGGCAAAGCAGAGCATCCCTTGGCCATGCAGGTAGGGTCACGCCGCAGCCAGGCTGTTAAACCAGCATCTTTGCATGATCCCAGCTGGTCCAGAGGGAGCAGGAATGCAATGGGGAGAGCTGTACACAAACCTCAGCAGAGGAAGAAGAACAATCCTGCGTTTTACTCTCATCCTGTAGTCTCACCAGGCAAATTATGGTCACTTCTTGCTCTCCTGATGTAAATCACCAGCAGCATACCAGCAGCCATTGCGCCCTCCTTGCCTTACAAATGCAAGATATATCTCAAACCCATCATCTCAGTAATACCATTCATTATGAACATACTACTGTCACACATTTTGTTAACACTATTTGCCTGGGATGAGGAGACCATCACAGGTTTGTTTGCAGTTACTATCCCAGAGTATCTAGCTCCTATCTGTGGCTGCTCTCAGCCTTCCAGGCTTCACTGACTGGAAATTTTAACAGCCTTGTACCAACAGCAAGAGTTTAACATCGATGTTAACAGAAGGAAAATGACTCACAACTCTTGTGCTAAAACACTTCTGCTCAATGGCAATCGTTAGAGAACTTTGCTCTTTAAAGTGCTCCTTCAAAAACCACAAAGAAATCACTCAAGTTAACACTGGAGCAGATTTTTAGATTTTGAAGTTGAGCACTGATAAGCCTAGGACCTAGGAAATTCTGCTACAATGCAAGGCAATAAACCCACCATGTTAACAGAGGCACTTTCAAATACTCAGCACGTTTGCTCACTCTATCATGGTTTGCTCACTGTATCATACAGCAGCTCTCTGCACCTTATGTGTTGTGAACATCAACACAAGGATTTGCTTTATTCAAGGACAAATTTACAGCAGCTCTCAGAAATTAATGACACATGTTAAAGCTATTTCAACCACCAGGACAGATGTGCCAGCACATATATTTCTTCCATTTAGATGTTTAAGATGGTACCAGTCAGAGCCCATACAAAAATTGCTGCAAATTACCCACAGAGGATTCAGCTGATCTTCACCCACATGCTGTGTAACGTCCACCATCCCCCGTTAAGATTCTGATCATTCAGTTTCTAAATAATTTCCTGATTTTCATGGTAACATCAGCAATTTCTTAAGCAAGCCCAGACAGTTTAAAAAAAAAAAAGAAAAAGCTACAAAAGTCCCAGAGATTCCTGAAGCTCACAAGAAATACCCATATCTCACTTTCAAGAAAACCAGAACAGCTCCTGAAGGTGAACACAGCATAACAAATTGAGACTTTTGTCATTCAGCAAGTATGTAAAGTTCACGAAGGAGTATATTTGAACTACTGCATATTTAAAGTTTTTTCAGCACAAACAAACATGCTCAGGAGAGCTCTTACACATTCATTACTTTAAAAAAAATACAAGGGAGAAAAGCATATTCAGCATACTTAAGTTTGTATTGTTTTTGCAGGTTAAAAAGACAACATGTGCTAATTTCTTCTTTTCCCATTCTGGCATCAATGGTTTAATCCTATAGTTTAACACAGCCTCACTTGAGGGCTGGTCCCCTTTAACCCTTTAATAATAGCAAAGCAAGGAACAAAAAAAAACCACTGAAGACAACCCATTAAAAGTGGTTGGTTCAAAAACCACCTGCCACTGTTAAAGGCACATACTATATACTAGATCATACAATGCTTCTTAACTTCATCTAGCCATTGCTATAAATTAACAACTCCTGCAGCCTCCTAGACAAGATTATCCTTACAGATACCCCTGTCCTTCAAAACTCGATAATCCACAACCCCAAGATTATCAACAGAAGCTATAAAACACTCTTTAAGAAAAAAATAAGCGGAATTAGAACAGAACTGTGGGGTTTGACACACGAATGACACATTTCCTCTCCCAATTCAGGGATCTTCACTTCTGACACCGTTCAACATGCTTATGGTTTTTGTTACTGATATTGTCACTAATGTGAACTACCTAATAAAGTTGTGCAGTTTCATTATGGTACCAGCAGAATATTTCTAGATATGATTTGGGTTTTGGTTTTTTTAATAGATACAGATGTAACTTAATCTGTATAAGGAATCCTTCCTAAAATAAGAGAAAGCTAGAAATGGAAGGCTATAGCACATTTAAAATGTGTCCTGACTGAAATACCCCATCCCTTTACTGTATATTTTTACCCTGCAAAGCAAGATCCTTCCTGCTCTCATTCCTCCCAATCCCGCACTGGGAGCCCAGTCTTTCCCACCTGGGCCAAGCTGATTACCTCTCCGAGAAAACACAATCCCATTCCAGTTCAGCACGTTCGTGCCTCCTTGCCTCATCCTGCCTCGAGCTTGCTCCAGCCCTCCAAGATAGAAAGCAGACGGCAAAACTGGTTATGATCCTGCGGCGGTGGCTGCAAGCAGCCCAGGCTACAGAACCAGAACTGCTGCTGGGTACCACAGAAAATCACTGCTGACCACACGCATGAAGGCGCTTACCCTGCAGCTTGGGTGAACACCCACACGCAGAGAAAGGCAGGAGCTATCACAGTTGAGCATCACACTGGCGCAGTCCCAGTACCCGCAATTTGGGAATCTGGCATAACAACGTAGCTGGAGTGCTTTGAACTACTGCTGCAGAAGGCACCAATATGCTCTGCATGTGGGCATGTGTGCACATGTGCAGGGACAATGCCTTGGTGATGCCTGAACTGCAATTATAATAAATTGTCTCCGATACCTTAGCAGCTATTGACAAGCTTTCAGAAATGCCTCCTGGATTTGATGGCAAATGCCCACTGAAATTGAGTTTAAAATAAATGGAACACAAATCTGCTTTCCATAGCCTCTGAAAGTCTGTTTAAACAACAGTTTATTGGGCATTCATCAGACTCTGAGGATTGTACTAGATTCTTCTGCGCCATGATTTAAAATTCATACTTGTGTTTCTTCTGGGTGAATTGGAGCAACCCTGGCAGTTGCTGTAGTTTATAGTGCCACTTTACAAACCCCCACATTCTGGGTCAAAGCTCAGAATAAGCAGTGTGACCAAAATAAGTAGTTGCAGATAAATACACTAAAACACTTAAAGAAGTGACCCCCTGAAACAGCTTCCCCGATCCTTCCAGGCTCTGTGCACGCTGCAGGAGCAGCACATCGCTTTGCCACCTCTGGTACCCTCGGATCATTCATAAACCTCACCAACACCTTTTCCAGATCTGAAGTATGAAGCATGCCACTTCAATACCTTGTGATAATAAAAATACACTGTTGATGTTTCACAGTAATTGAAATGTACCAAGTTTGTTTACATTTGCAAAATTCCTTATTTGTCAGGTTACCAAAAGCCATGTGGACAAGCTGGACAACTTCTGAGTAGTGCAGTCCCACAGTCCCAGGTATCACAACGTCTTGCAATGCAAGAATCCATCCTGCCAGATAAACTTCTCTGGAGTGCTAGACAGCAAGTTTCCACTCAGTAAAACTCTTTCATTTCACTAAATTCCACCTCCATAAATAAGGACTTTATTCTAACTCTTTCAGAGGACAGAGCTGGGAAAATATCCAATGTAAACAGCAAATAAAGAACTGTCCTTTAGTATTCTGAACCAGGCTGGCTACTCGCCAGCTATAATATGCACATTAGAGATCATGAAGCTCCTGTAACCATCTTCTTGATTTCCACCCAGGTATGTTTACTGGGCTTGTTAATACATACAGCGTGGCACCCGCCTTCCTACGCAGCTAGAAATTGGAGCATATTAAGAGAGAAATTTGAGTGTTGTACAGGAGTTGCAAACCAAATGATTATCAATACAGTATCAAGTTTTATGAGCAAGTAATTTGTGTGTTCACCAAGAAAAAATCCCCCTAAAGCCTATCTCAGAGCAAACTGGGAAACTGCCAAAAGAGAGTGAGTTAAGTGATGTTTAAACTTGCAGGTTTTGGATAGAGAGTATATATTAAAAAGGTAGAAGCAGGTTTTCTAACAAATTCTGTAACGAGTTATTTTAGAAGGTCACAGCAGTTCAGGGGCTTTAATTCCATTTTCAACACAAATCACTTCCCTCTTTTTTTATTTAATTAATAAAGTAACATGCTGACACTTCTGTTTCCATGCTCACACACAAAATTCAGAAAACCATTCCTACATTCCTTTGCCAGAAGGTGTTCCCTACATTAGTAGAGAATATGCAAAACTACACTGTAATTTTATGAGTGATGCAATAAAATGAAAGTTTTCCTGAAATTCATTAAAATGACAGAAATGCATTCCGGTGAAGTAAACAAATTGCATAGGAAAAATACTTTACATTTCTGAATACACTTGTCTCAAAAAACATTTTTAACAAATTAGGGTGATCTCACAATGCAGAGAGCATTCCTTCTCAGGGAGAGAGAATGGGACAACCCAAAGCCTGATTCACATCAGCAGATCGTTCCAAGCTTCTGGTACCGACAGCTTCCAGACTGGATTTGCCCACTGTATTTTTAACAGCTATTCTGAAGTCTCAATTTGGTTTTCCTCCGAAAAAGAAGTAACAAATAACTTGCTGCTTATTAACCCAAATTTCCTCCTTTTTCACTTTCCTAAAATTGATACAATTTATCATTTGACTACAAACAAGGAAGCTCCCAGAAAGGGAAAACTCACCACGCTTTAAATTGTTACGATTATGTTTTAATTACTTATGGCAAGGGATTATACTGGTTACATTACACAACATTACATAATAATTTTCAACAACTGTCTGCTTTTTTTTAAATGGCTCTAACGTCATCTTCTTTCCAATCATATTAAAAATGCATGGATTTTAAAAGAGAGAAATACTGGCTTAATTTATACATTCATTATTTTTCCTTTTATTTTGTCCCTTTCGTTTTGCACATAAGGTTACTGTCAAGTAGCAACTGGAGATTTAGTATTTTAAGCTTTAATAAGAGAACAAACATTACTGTAAGCAAGTAGAGAAAAAAAGGCATGTTTATCAAAAATGAAATGGATGACTTGTAGACAACAAAAGTACTTACTAAAGCAGTTTCTTTTTTTGGCATCTTAGAAATGCTGGAAGCCAGGAAGGAGCTTTGTTTTGTGGGTTGTTTTTTTTTTTTTTTTTTTTTTTAGTAATTACTAAAGGGTTATTCACATCTTCTAATTTGAAGGATTTTTTATTACACTGCATAGCATTTGCCCACAGCAGACTGCAGCCCTCAAACCAAGGTGTGCTCTCTTCTACGCACCCACACTAAAACAAGGGGGAAACATGGACATTAAATCTGGAAAATGGAAACCTGCATCTGTCCTACCCTTGGATCCAAAAGCCTTGAGAAGTCCGTGCCAACCTGTGGCATCAGAACTGGCTGCTCTCTCCTGCTGGGAGCTGCGTGCTCCCCGCGCTGGCTGGCGAGGCCGGCTGCTGAGCAGCCCAGCAGAAGCAGGTCCAGGGCTGTCCTGGGAGATGCCACATCCCCACGCTGCACAGGCTCCTGCTCCCCAGCCCCGTAACCTGCAGCCAAACTCACCCTGCCCCATGCTGCCGGCTGGGCTCGCTCCAGGTGGAAAAGGCGGGAATACTCAAGCAACTGTGAGAAGCTAGTGGCCAAGATCCAAGTTTAGGGAATGCAGAAAGCACCTTTCCAGAAGTTGCGCAATAAGTTTGCAAAGCTATTTTGCAAAACAGATTTTATTTTTGTAAGTTTAACTTTTGCAAAAGTGTTCCACCATCTGATGCAATACTGAAAAAAAACAGGATCTTAGGCCAGAAACCTGAACTTGGGCACAGAGGGAATAGAGGGAATCATCTGCCCTCTCTCTCTGTAAAGCTAAGGATAAAGGAGGAAAAACTTTGTGAATCCCTTCCCCCCTCCACCTCCTCATCACAGTGATAAGCATCTACCACCTAGAGAGCTGTAACTAACTATTAAGGGCTGATTAAAACACTTTATAAAACATAATAAGGCATGAGATAGTATAAGCACATATGAAATATCTTATGAGCAACTAGCAATAATGGCTACGGTGTTCATAACTGTCTGTGTGATTTCAACACCTTCCAGTAAAACCAATACTATGCACATCTCAAGCGATACTCCTTCCCAGAAACCCTTTTCCTCCTCTGGATACAAAAGCCATGGGCATGATTCATTTTTGCACAACATTTTGAAATTGCTTAAACACCTTAGGACATGCAAGAAGGATGATAAATGTTTAACTCCACCATCACTGCATCTACACAGCATTCTTGTGCCTGGGCTTGACTTTTGAAAGAGTTTGGATTTGGGTCACCCTACCAAAGGTGACAAATGAAACTCCTTATGAATTTGGGTAACTTTGCTCCAGTTCCAACTGCAGCAACAGAAAGTCCAGATACGTTATGACACATGCATGATTATACTTTCAAACTCTAGCGAATGAAGCAAACGTGTATCAAGTGACTGAGAGTGGAACTTGGAGAACAACATGAGAAACAAAAGCCAAGTAAGAAAACTTACAAGGACTGTAAACCGCTTAATCCTCTGATGGCCTCATTAGGTACAGTCTTCAGCTGATTGTTCTGTAGGGTTCTGTAAAAATCCACGATGTTAGTAAAGGAGAATTTGACAATAAACTTTATCAACAGTAGAGGTGACAGAGGTAACATTGTCCTGTTATAGTTTCACAGATTTCTAGCGTACATAAAAGCATGTAGAATCATCAAGACCAGATACCCAAAAGCAACAACAAAACAAGAAAGTGGTCTATTTCAGCTTTCTTCGCAACTTATTAATTGGCAGAGAACAAGCCTCTGACATAATATGCTGAAAATCCCCTGGGAACACACTGAAGAGGTTGAGCAACTTAAGAGTAGTACAAATTTGCTACAATGAACGACATTGCATTATTTTCTTGTTAAATCATCCTATACATGCTGCAAAATACACCAACCTCTAATTTTTCTTAAAGCCGCATCAATACACAAAGCATTAACAAGTCTAATTTACAAAGTGCGATCACAACAAAGCACCTCTGGGCAAACATTAAAAAGACACAGAATGAAACTAGAGCCAAGCTGAATTAAGCTATACTGGGGTTTTTTTTAAGAACTTCTCTTATAGGTCAACATATTATTGTGCGATGAGTTCTTTTATAAGGAGAATGTAAGTAACTAAGATCTCACACATTATAAAATATTACTAGATCTTGGTGCATACTTAGATGTTAATTAACTTGTCAACTTGCATTTTACCTAAGTCCCAAATTTTTCAAGAATTTCAGGCATCCAGTATTGAGTATTCTGACAGAGATACCTTCAAAAACCTTGAAACTCTGCATTCAATTTACTAAACATCATACTGAGTAGTACTGCAGATGGGCAGTTCCCTCATCTATACCCTGCATATGCTGTTTGTTCCTGCTTCTTTCCATACAATCTCATGGCCCTTTTCCACCAGGTTTTTTAAATACCTGTTTAATATTGCCCTACTAGCAATTGGAAATATTTACATCAGCATAAATACCACAATTTCTGGATACAGGATTTGAAAACTCCCAAAATAAGAAAGCTGCTCTTATCCTTAGCTGTGTGAGAACAATTTCAATAAATATTATTGTCTCGCAAAAGAAAATATGATATGAGAAACAGGGTAAAAATTTTATTTTTTTTAATGAAAACTTTTTTCTAATAATAATTAATTTTTATCTAACTAAGCATCAAACTATGGAAATTATTTCTATCACTGGGAGGGGATGATTCAAAGATCAAACACTGTTTGACATCCCTAGGTAATATTACTACCAGTGATAATGCTGGGGCACCTGAAGGAATAAGTTGAGGGGGCAGAGAACAACAATAAAAGCTTTACAGGTCCTTTTTAGAAGTTTTCCTTCCTCGGATTCTTTTGCTACAAGATATACTTCAGAAGCAACTAAGTGTTCTAATTACAGTAATTAGAGTTTAGTCCAATTCACTGGTGTTCATCATCACCACTTATAGCAGGCTTTAAAAAAAAAAAAAAAACGCCAAAAACATAAAACCCCAACACTGTAGGAGAGCTGTAATAATTTTTTTTTTTTTTGCAGGGTGGAAGGGGGTGGAGGGTGGGGGCAGCAGAGAAAGGGAAAAAAAAAATTACTTCAGCCTACCAGTAAACAGGCTGACTGTGCACTAAGAAAGCATACAGTCAGCTATGAAGTTTTAAAACCGATTACTTACAGAACTTTGAGTTCTTTCAACCCAGACAAGGCCTTTGGATGGATAAAAGAAAGGTCATTGCCAGCCAGTCGCCTGGAAAAAAATTGCAATAATAATTTCAGTCACAAAATATATTACTTCTACAACCATCTAATAAGGAGAGTCAAATACATCAAATCTTGCAAGCAATTATGCATTCTTGCATTTGATTATGCCATATTGATGATCTCCTAAGTTTGCAACAGTTACTTTAGTCATTGCACATTTTTAATGACACAGCCTCATGGCCATACTTTTGCAAACACGCTAGAAAAAAGAAACACCTCCCAGAATGATAAAGAATCTTCTTACTGCACTAGGTTTGAAAAGTGTATTTACCAACTATTAACATGATTCTCTGGCTTTCAGCATTGCTCTGCTGAAACACATGCTCTGGTAGCCATGTGTTTTTAATCTACGCAGCAGTTTCTAAAGAAACCATGCAGTTAAGTAAAAATAGCTAGATGCTAGCACAAGGCACGGAAAAGTTCCTTCTATGAGCATCCCAAATGTGAAGAGTACATCCGCAAGCAGGCAGTATGTTTCACAGTGCTGACAATTGACAGGATGCCTGCTCATATTACCAAAACATAATCTTGGTAATATTTCATCTTTTTGGTTAGCTATTTGGACAAACTTTTCAGGAAAGAAAACTCTTTTGAGGGAGGGAGAAAGAGAACGAGATTCTCGGCGGTACTTGCTCTCTCTCAAGACATGGATGGTTTCAAACTTGGACTCCTAGACACTAACACAAATTAAATTTGTGACAACCACCATGATATTAAAAGTAATAAATACAGGAGACACCGCAGAACACAAATCAGGAAAGCAGAAACAGCAGCCAAAACAGCTGCTTTCAAATAGCTTATTCTCCCTTCCCCCCTCCTTTTTTTCTTCAACCTTTTTCCTCTCTATCCTGACCAGCAGACCCTGTGTGGTCCAACCTTTCCGAAACTGCTAATAGTTGTGACACGAGGTATTTTATTAAGGGTAAAAGACAATAATGCAGAACACCTGGTGACCCACAGCTGCCAAAAGATGCCATCATTTCAGCCAAAGCATTTGCTTTCAAGACTTGGTTTCGTATCCAAAGCAATGTTGGAGAAGGTTGTACAATGAAATCATCTGCTGGAAATACTATGTACAATGCAGTATGTGTGAATAATTAAAAACCACCAGAGAGCTTCAACAAAGGTTAACATCAAAACCCACCTCTGCTGTTACAGGACACTGTGAAGCAAACCAGCCACACTAAGGGGAAAATATTACTTCAAAGAGGCAAATGAAGGAAATGACAAGACCGTCATCTAAAAGACCAGCTTGCCAGAACATAGCTACATTATTACGTTTTTATCTTAGTCTCTAACTACATAAAAGAGATTATCCAAAGCATTGGATGCCTAAATAAATCTGCTTGCAACAGAATTCATGACTTAATAAAATGCTGCCTGATGGAAAGGATGCTAGTTATTTTTATCAAATCCATTTGTCAAAGGTAGATGGTTTCATTCACAAACCAGGGGAGAAGAAGATGGCTTCTCATAAACAGGAAGGTGACAGCAGTGGCAGGTACTACTTGATTTTAGAAAACACTGTTAATATAGTTTGTTCAAGTAGACATTGGTATTTAGTCCTTGTATTCTCACGTACACCACAATTGCTATAGCTATGGCTCTGACATCATTACAAAAATGCTTAAATCTCAGCTGCTTCTGTCTTAAAAATAAAGGACATCTCCTGACTGCTAAAATAATAAAAAAAAAAATTAAAAAAAATGGCCTGCAAAGCTTGTGTATAACCAAACAGCTCTGAAACCAGAAGAAAAATGAAAATAATCAATGTATACTCATTCTTGAAATCTCATCTGCAAACAACCTCAGGATTTCGGAGCTGTGACATGATTTTTCAAATACTTCGAATTTTTAACATGAATGAAAAACTCCAGATGGAAACTAAACACTCCCCATATAATTCATTCTCTTGTCAGTTTCTGCCCAAATCAACTGTATTAACTTTATCTGGAGGGATA
The DNA here is from genome assembly GCA_013400055.1 of Nycticryphes semicollaris. Classification (NCBI taxonomy): domain Eukaryota; kingdom Metazoa; phylum Chordata; class Aves; order Charadriiformes; family Rostratulidae; genus Nycticryphes; species Nycticryphes semicollaris. The sequence goes on from VXBJ01006938.1 coordinate 185,561, forward strand.
TGGAGGGAGGTTTGCAATGTTTCATGGCTTTCTTTTCAATAATTTCCTACAAAGTTCACTGTAAACAAAGAAATATTGATGAAACGCGCTGGGCTTTTCTACAGCAGAGAAACAGTGATCTGCAGAACACATGTTTATTTTAAAGTGTTCAAAACATCAAAATAGAAACCCTTAAATCACACAAAATTTAACTGAGGCTACAGCACCAAATCATTTTGGCACTCAAACACTACTAGTTGATGTTGATAACCTACCACACACCTTGATAAGCAGCAGCCCCAGTAAATGTGTATCGAGCAGCTCTGCTGAGGTTCCCCGTGAACTGGGCTGGTGTGCAGTTCCACGGGCATCTGCTGTAACTTCTCCGCCCACCCCCACCCCAGCTCCAAAGAGGCTGTAAATTACAACTCGTTTAAAAAAAGCTAAACTAAATCCAGTTGAATCGCCTCCCCCAGCCTCACCGAACGTCACTAACACAACCTACAGAGCCCTGGAAACAAAATAAAGCTCAGCCAGAGCAAGGTTTGCGTGACTTCAAATAGTATGGCTCTGCCTACCTTAAGGCAACTCCTGTTTATTTAGCCTTTTTGCAACCAACAGGAGGGGAAAAAAAAAAGCCAACCTGCAATCCATTACATTTCCGTTTCTCCTCCATCTGGCACCCTTCCAGGAAACAGGATACAACTAGCCAAGTGTGCAAAGGCTTTACTAATCAGTTTGCCAAACAGACATTTATCATTCCCCTCCTAGCCTTGGGGAGCGTGGCTGCTCCTTAGGAGGTTTCAACTGCAGCTCTCCAGCAGGCAAAGACCAACATATTGCATGCTGCTCTCAACACACTTCCCTCTGCTGCAGCATGTACTGGCTGGGAGCATGGAAAGACTTCTCTTTAGATAATCAGGTTCATTTTAAAGAGAGAAACAAAGAATTAATAGCATATAATGTAGGACACGTACAGCATATAAATTAAGACATCACTGAAATCATCCAGTTGGGTTTTCCACAAACTATCTCCTTCCAGTGTGTCCTAAAAATAGTTGTGCTCAGATTTTATTGTTTCAAACACTGTATTTGAAATTTTTTAAAAACACCTCTGTTTCTCTCTCTCTTACACACAGAGTAAACAGGCTAAAGAAAATGCCAGCATTATCAAGCCCCAAACTCCAGCACAACAGAAAGGAAGCAACCTTCACCTCCTTGCAGCAAGACTCACTAATCTGCTTGGAGTCAAGACAGGAAACCTCTTCATGGTGGAATGACTTCACACTGCCACAAAGCAGCACCTGAAGGCACTCCCACATTTACACTATCAAAAGCCCAGTACCCATCCTTTCCTTCATTTGGAGTGGTAAGAGTCTCAGAGACCTGGTCTGAAAGTCCAGGTGCCTCACCATTAGTTAGAGCTCTTTTTCCAGAAGGCAGAGGACTGTAAAATAGATTCATCCATAAAGACAATAAAACCTAATTTAATAGACCACTGGCAAAGCACGCTGCTATCCTATAAGGCCACAAAAAACTTGATTTGCTGTCTTTTACTTTGCAAGGCACACAGACACAGCAACAGCCATCATCTGAAGCAGGGTGAAGAGAGTTTCCCTGCTAACTCGATCACAACTGCCCATGTTTGGAAACTCTGCCCAGGAAAGCAGGAGTACTGATTTAGCCCAGTGTTGGAGGCTTCTGCAGTGGAATCACAGTTGTCATGTGTGACCACATTACTACCTTTCTTCTAGGTTGGCAATCTCTTTGTAATTGCTTGGTACTGAAAATTGTAGTCCTTTTTTTTTAAAAAAAAGTAAAAGTAGAGTGTTGCAATGTGAAAATGTTTCTGCAAATTTGGACAAATTCAAGTAGACAAAATAAATTCCAGCATACCAGGGTAATAAAGTAGGACACAGGGAGGACAACATATTCCTATTAATCACAGATGAGCAATACCCTCCATTCATTATTCTAAGTGACACAGTAAAAGATCTCCGGATGCAGAGGACACCTTGTTATTACAGGAATCAGGATACAATCTGGCTGGGGAATAATCTTCCATTGTATCTGTTTCCCAGAGTACGTAGCAAGCATAGCTTCTTGCACCGAAACTCTTCTGAAAGCAGCAAAGACTGTTTTCTCTTTTGGAAAATTAAAACTTCTGCAATTATGAGTCTGGCAACCTAACTGCATGTTAAACCAAGCCAAGTTAATCACTGGTGTCACTCCAAAATCAGGGAGGATGTCCCAAGGATATATTTTTGTCTAACAATTAAGATCATCACTCTCATTTTGACAGGATGCAACACAAACTCGTTGGAAACCTCACTGCTTGTCTTGCATCCCAGATCGTGATGAACCTCAGGTTACTTGAGCAAAGAATTAGGTCTCCTTCTGTCCTTCTGAAGAGCTAATGCACATACACAAAGATGGTTTTGCTGTGGGCTTGTTGTTTTGGTTTTTTGCCCCTTGGTATTCTGGGATCTTCCTAACCTTATCTGTCCCATCCTGTCTCTGCTAACAATACATTGGGCTGCTTTTTCCATTGCTCAACTGTAACCTTACTTCCTCACTGAAAATTCAAATAGTGACAGACTGCAATCCTGACAATCACCTGATTTATTCTTATTTCTACATTAGCTGCTTTCTGGTAAGACCCAAGACTCCTAATTCAAGATAGAGTCAAAGCTGAACCCTACAGACCATCTACTACTGCCCCTCTGCCCACTCAACATCTCCTTTTAGCTCTCCAACTTTTACCTACGTATTTTCATCCCAGTGGAAAATATTCCATTGCTTCTTCACTTGCATATTCAAAATTTCTTTACTTTTTTGCTGTCTTACATCAAACTATTCTGCCATCCTCGCATGCCTGTCCCCAACATCAAATTTTTCAGAGTTCTTTGTGATTCTCACGGAAACTTAAATTTTACTTCATGTTCTCCTGCAACTGAAGTAGCCTTTGAAAATACCTTATAGATACTTGCTGGGTATCATGGATTAAATTTTGTCAAACCCAAGAGAAGAGCTTCAAGTTCCACTTATTCCAGGAAAGCCGCCACTTTGGAACGGAGCTGAGTTTTTGATGGGTGGTTACGTGCTACAATTTACTCATCGACGTTTGAAGCCTTAAACAAGAAGTATAGCCATCTGTAGGAAAATACCAGTGGGGCTCAGCAGAGATCCCCTGCCCGGCGAGGGCACACGCCTGCGCAGACAGCCCCTATTCAAGCTGGGCAGCTGCAGAAAGGAAGGGGCTGGTAAATGGGAGCTGTATCACCAGAGTAAATCTCACTTTGCTTATCTGCGATTAGCAAACAAACAGCCCCTGTGGGACTTTTGTCAGCTGCAGCCTGCTGCTCCGCTGTGGAGCCAATCAATAACCCACAGATTGCTCCCAAATCTTCCACGCCAATTTAACATAACTCAATGGATACTTTATTCTGCTAATGGAAAACGCATTTGTCTCCTCCTCCTTTTCTTGCAGTAGTTTCTTGCAGTATTATACAACTTCAACCACTATTTATAAAATTGTGAGTACGTAAGCCAAGGCACATCAGGACTGAAAAAGGAAGGCCGTAACTACAACCAGCCCTGAAACTGCACCAGCTCTGTCCAGCTGAGCAAGCACTTCTCAGCCCTAGACGGAGAAGTTACAGCTTTCTCAAAGTTACACTGAACTTCAAGTAATAGTTTGTTTTCAAAATGCCTTCCTGGGCTAAAAATTTAAAATGTCTAAGTAAATGAAACTCATTAAAAGAAGCCTGTCCGTAGATTCCACTGTTAAACTCTCAGCAAGTCACCAGCACCCACTGCAAGACAAAATATACTACTATCTATGGGCTATCAAAGAATATTTATATTTTTTTCTTGTTAACAGGGAAATAACTTATGATGGATGTTGAAGCAAGTAAGCATTCCCATCCATGCAAAATATGTTCTACCATTCAATTTGCAAAAAGTACGTGCACTGGGGCAAGACTTCCTTTAAGTAGAGCCCATGGGCTGCAATACATACGCACCAAAAGAAACACAATAAAGCAGTTATTACACAACACGAGCAGTTGAAGTAAGCTGTCTTGGTAGTCCTGAATAGTATTCCCCAGCAACAAAGAGGAATTTGCACAGATTTTCTAACACAGACCTGCCTTCAAAATAAGCAACAGTATCACGTTGTCTTGAAAACTGTCACCTAGTCTGCAGCAGTAATGACAGGCTGTTGCAATAAGAAACTTTGATTCCCCTCGCTTCCAAAACAGAAAGCGGAATACATTCCGCAAGATGCACTTTCTTCTCCCTAATTGCCTTTGCACACCTAGCACTGTGTTGTGATAACTTTCGGTCAACTAGAATGCAACAACTCAATCACCTACAACTTTGTGCTTTTGGTAGAGAAGGCTATCCGCATACTCGGGAGGTTTCCAAGATAATAAAATATATTGATGGTTAGACATCAGAGGGTGAAGAAGTGACTGTATATATAGTAAATCCTCAAAGTTGCTTCAGTCTGTCCATACAGCCTGTTTCTTACCCTAGCATTTATTGGCTTTCCAGGCATGGGATCTTTTGAATGACCATGCATCTAGCAAGTGATGCTGCAAAATATGGAAGTGGCTTAAAATCTACATATATTTGGCAATTAAATCTCCATTATCAGTTTTCTAACAGGTTCAGATGCATACTGGGTAAACGCAAGAACGCAGGTTTTGCAGACATCTCCAGAATTAATTGAGTCCCTTCCCTTAGAGAAATGGGAATAATTTTCAGTATGATTGCTTGTTTCAGATTCAGGTCAACTGTTAACATCTCACCAGTTGAAAAAAAAAAAAAAAGGCAAGTATTTTATCAAAATAATCTAGAATTTTATTTTTATATAGGAAGGGCAGGAAAAGAACTTTATGTGAGTACAGGTTCTTCTATGCCAGGAAAAATCTGCCAGAGCTAATTAGGCAGGAACACCTCACTACTCACAAAAAATATACCAAAATACAACCACCCAAGAGGAGGGAAGGAAAGGAGGTAAAAGAATGATTTAATTTCTCACCATGTGTCTTAATGGTAACATACAGTGTCATACCGAGACATTATGGTGGCAGAATGCACGCAGACCAGCCAATTACTTTCTTAGAGTACAGGGATAACACATTTGCCTCCAACATATAGGATTTGTTTCTTCTGCTTTTCTGTCTGAATACTTAAGGTTTTTGCAACTCTTCTAAAGGCTTGAGCCTGGTACTGGCTGCCTGCTCCCTTTTGTCTCATATTCCTATTCCCGATCAACAAAAGAAGAGGTGGACTGCCTGCATGGCACAAGGACTGTTTGAGGGTCTCCACCTGGAGAGATCCAGCCTGGGAGCTTCTCAGAATACTGCTCGGCCTCTGCAAGTTTTATTTGGTTTATAGGTTCAGATAGCACCAACCTGGCAGCTCAGACAGCATAATAAATTCAGGCTTGTAAGACAAAGCACAACACTGCAAACTTCAGCCTCCGGGCCATTTAGCTCAGCAAGCTTCCGTGTGCATGCAGAAATAATGCTGAATGCTGAAACTTGAAGGCAACAGATAAGGAAAAAAGTTTTGTTTCCCTCTAAAAGTACTTGTAGCAGCATAAGCAGTCTTGGGATCCTTATACACAACCACGCCAGCTTAGAAAATTAACATCTAAAACCAGAAACTGGAAAGAAACGTCCTCATCTTCTAAAAGCAATGGAATTTACTCAACCTACTAGCTAGCATCTGTCCCCACAAACAGGAAAAATATGCAACTGTTAAGCACAGCGAGAACTTTCTGAGCTACAGAAATATTATTCTTGTATCAGCAGGATTGAAACTCATCCAGAATCAAACTGATTTAGGACTCACATAGATAAGAAAACATTAATTAAACATGGGTTGGCCAACATGCTTTTAAACATCATTTAGCATCTAGTGCAGACCAAGTAGGTGATGTTTAAAAATATCTTAGCTGACTGTGGTTAATTCTACTTGGGAGTCTTTGCCTAAAGGTTTGTCTTGACTAGAATTCGAAGGTGCAAGTTACAACACGCCGACGCACTTTCTGAAGCTCTAGCGCACACAAGGCAGCAAACATTTTTAATGTATGCTAGCTGGTCAAGTCCAAGCTGAGGCTCTTAACTTGCTACCACACGTGAAACCTACACGTTGCATTTTCTTCATCAGAACTCTACCTCTTGGAATTCAAGCTGGAGCAACTGAGGAAATTACCTCCTCCAGCTGTTCAAATATTCGGAGCTGGCAGATGGATGAAGAGCACTCATCGGCTTCCACCCAACGTCAGCTGGCTATTTTTGAAATACCAACAGGACGTCTACACTGGCTGCCTGTATAACAAGGCAACTGAAGAGAGCTCTTGGCTTGTTCTTCCATCTCTGCTGGTGGGGCTGAATGGACACATAGCGGGTGGTAATGCCTCCAATCGTACCAGCAAGTTTCACAAGAGGATGTCATCATGTCAGGTAACGCAAGGCATCAGGACAACTTTTCTCACGAAAATTCATCCTCACTTTTTATACTTGAAACAAGACCTTTGCCTCCAACTTCCAACTACAAATCCTGGGACTACTTATGTTTATAAAAGGGAGAGGAACTGCATCACTTGATAAACGTTTGCATGCTACCTTGAAAATACTACTTTAAAAGACCTAGCATTGAAGGACAAAAAGCCTCCTTCTGCCAAATGCTCCATAACCAGGTGAGGAAAGACATTGCATCCCAAACTAACAGCTCAGCCTTGGTGGCCTTGGCAGAACTCCAAGACATGCCTTATTCATAAAACCAGAGTAATAAAAAAGACAGACACTCCCCCTCCCTCCCCAAGGATACTACAACTTGGTGCTGATGCAGAAATTAGAAGGAAGGGGACCATCTAAATTACACACTGAAATAGATACTACAAAAGCAAGCAGCTGTGACATTTCAGCCAGGTGGTCATCTTCAGCTGCAGTCAAGAGGAAAAATAACTCTAGACATTTCCCTTGCAGATACTTCCTGATTACAACCTTATGGCAAAACCACCTCATTTTCACTGCTAGTATGCATTTTAATTAATCCCTATGTTCTTAAAATATACTTTGTCAATTAAAAGCCAAGCTCAGAGACTCTGGCTGAGGAGGGGGGGAGAGGAATTTCAAATGTTTAAGCAAGATCTCTTAGTGCTGTAGTCAGCATGGATATAATTAATCAAGCAAATTTCCAGTTGTACTATTTCTTTTCCTAAAAAATTACTTGCATACATACTTTCAGTCACTGTTTATTCATCTCTCAAAAAGCAGTTTAGCACTACCCTTCAGAAAAGAGAAAATTTTTATTGATCTTAATCTTCCTTTTATCACCTTATTTCCCTAATCAATTTCACCACCTATTAAGTAAAAAAAAAAAAACAATAAGCTTTGACTTTGACTTATTAAGAAAAAAAAAAAAACCCAAAATCACAGAGGGTAGCATCACAGAATAGAAACTGTTTCATATCACATATGAACAAGAAGCAGAAACACAACATGCCTTGGCATCAGCACACACTGGGAAGGTAATGGAGCACTGCTGTCTCTCTGGGCCTTCAGGAGATTATTGTCCTTGCAGTATTACTGGGTCTTCAAAACCCCAATAGTCTAAAAGCATCCTCCCCAACCCTCTGTTGGAGAAGGCGAGAACCCTGTCCCAAGGCTGACTAGTTGGGAGGTCTCCCCTTTGGACACAAGCACGTCGTTGTCACAGGCAACCTACAGACAAACAGGAGGACAGTTTGCTGTCCTCTGCCCTCCTACCCCCTCTTTCAGGTAAACTCACGACCAGACAGCCAAACTTCATCACCTAAACCTTACCCACCAGTGTACAGCAAATAAGATGACAACATTTTAAATGCTTAAGAGTGGAGATCAAAACAAGGTTAAAAGGTCACTAGTGGGGGGGAGACTTTTGCTTTATTCAAAGGGTTCAAGTTTTTGCAGCCAGACTGGTCAAGAATAAAAATCATTTTGATTTGCCTTTCTTGATGAGAGAGTGCCTTTCTAAGGAATCCAGCAGATCATTCACAAATAGAGTGAACGGAAATAATGCAGTTAAAATCCTTCAGACTACTTCAGATAACTTGAAATATTAAAAAGAACTGTAACCATTTAGAACAGCAACACACATAACACAGCCTGACTGTTCTCATTAAAAATTCACACTGGAAAATGGTTTCTGCTTTCTAAAAACACTGCATTATCTAACTATATTTCCCTCTTCTAACTTTCTATAAATACTTTAAGGTGTGGTTAGAAAACTGTGGCCAAGTTCTTCAAGGATTTTTAGTTTCCGTATCAAGTTCGGGGCTGCAGCATATTTACATTAACATTTTCTGGAGAATACACTTCATTAACTGCTGCGGCAAACCCTTGGTGGTCTGCTCCTCGCTGACTCTGACCATTGCCGTCTCAATCATTTGCAAATTACTTCCAGATGGGTATCTGTTACACAGAGATGGAGAATTTTTATAACATTTATAAATAGTGCAAGAATCCTACAGACATATGATAGGTGTGCTAGGCAGTGACACGCATGACGAGGCTGTGAAGGGGAGCACATAACCAACGGGTGGATTCTGCCCAAGGACAAGCTAGAACCCCTGCGAGTAATACTCAGGTAGAACACTATTTCAAAGGTAAGAAAAACTCAGATTGTACCTCAAAGTTTGGTACTTTGCAGGTGAGTCAGTCGCCCAACACAGCCATTTAGTGTCATTTTAGATGTCATCTTCCACCTGGCCCCAACTGCCATCAGTCTCCCAAGCTGTGCCAGACCTGCAGGACTTGCATGGGTGTCTCAGATAACCCAGCACATCTAAAAATGGCATGGGATGCATACATCGAGCGACCCGGGTCACTCCCCCTTTGATGACATAGAAGGCACCTTCTAATCGAGCAGCCAGCTTTTCCAAGTCTGGTATGCTGCTTCTTTGACTTTTATTAGTCAGTGTTCGTTTCAGGATTCAGAAAATGATCCTCTGAAGTCTCTCCAGACTACCAAGTAATTCATCGCGTTAAGGAAACGCCAACCCCCATTTTAAATAGCGCCTACTGCATTTTTCAATCCCCTCCTCTTCCTACGTGGATTGTGCAAGACTCAGATGCCACCATTAATACATCTAATTGCCTCCCATTTACATTCAATTAAGCTCTGTGATACTATTTTGCAATATTAATTAACTAACTGTCAGGAGCTAATCTCCCAGAGCATGTGACAGATGGCAAGGCTAAAGCACGGTATGAAGAGAAAGATGTTTGGGACTGTCTCCTGGATGAAGAGCTACTAAAGTCTGTGGCAGCGTGGGTACTTATTGCATTCCCATTAGTTTATGGGGTCTTCATTTGCTTTAGACATAAATTCCTGGGAAAAGCTCTAGATGGGAAAAGTCACTTTGAGCAGAAATTTCAACACCACTTCACTTAACTCTGTCTCTTTTTCTTTGGCGTTGAAACTCACGCCCAGATTTCAGTGCTAAAAAAGCAAGTTTGCTGCTGCCTGGCAGTCAGAATTTGGATCTGTTCAACTATAAATAAAAGCCAGGAAGAAAGTTTGAAAATCATCTTAGAGTGGAGAGGGAAAATTCTGCTTGTACAGTAGGAAATACAACAGTTTGCTTTTTTCTATCCACAACCAGCAAAAATAAAGACAGAAAAATTCTGTATCCTGTCCCATAGAGAAAAAGGAATGGCCAGAATGAAGCAAAAATGTGTCACGTCTGGGGCTGGTCATTTCCATTAAGGAGGGGAACTGTTTCTGCTTGAATCTGCTTTATTACATTCTCTCGAGGAAGAAACTGAACTGAAGCAAGGGAACCTGAAGTTGACTTGTGCACAGATGAATATAACCAGGTCTTCAAAGAAAAGGAAGAAACCTTCCTCGTTTCACCACGGGTGGGCACGGCCAGAGCCTCTGCAAATAGGCTTCAAATTCAAAGCAGCCCACTGCTGCAAAATATTACTAAAAACTCGTAAGTCTTGGTTAATGGTTTTCAACAGAGAAGTACTGTGCACAAATATTGTCTACTTATGGCTCTGCTCTCACAGTCATTTTCCTGTCTTTTGGCATCTGTGATAGCTGGTGAGTTGGAGAGATTTTTTTCTTCTTAATCCTCCTGGAGTTTCTCTGCAGCTTTCGGAAGTAACTCGAACATAAAATGAGAACTGCCTTTTTTTTTTCCTATTGTACTAAGCAATTATGATTGATTCAAATCTGTTCCAAACATTTGGCAAGTATAATTTTTACTGTAAAGTTACTGGTTTTTTGGTTCTTGGGTTGTTTGGGTTTTTTCCAGAAGTTGCTTAAACATATCAAGTAAGCACGCCAGGAATGACTTAAAGCCTCTGGGTGTTCACATGTAATTCTGAGCTTAATGCTAGCCTATTTTTTTGCAAGCTGAAATTTAGGGGGACAATAAGGTACACGTAGCAAAAGGCTCTTAGGCAATAAGCACAATAGATGATGGCTGAAGGCTCTGCCTTTTCTCTTTACCTCTTGACACACCCCAGGGTTTATGGAAGTTGCACAACATGCACACCCACCAGTTAGGTTTTATTGCTTAATTACTTATAGCAGAAAAAAAATGAAGTCTCCCACAGTAATCTGAAGTTGGGAAAACATAGTTGCTTGGGGTTTTTTTTCAACTTCTGGTGTGAAATATAAAGAATTTGGAACAAAATGGACTACAAATAAAGTCTAGCAAACCATAGAGATACACAGCAGCACATACTGTAAAGCACATAAGGAATGTCATCTAATATATATTCTGAGCCAAGCACTCTTTCCCAGGCTTCTAATTTTTATTGTTGTTGTTTAAATTTACTCCTCATGCCATGTAGCCTTTCTTAAATTGTGTCGATTACACACATGCACCACCTGAAATCCTGGTACATCTATTTTCCTTCATGAGGTATTCCTGACTACACTGGAAATTTAAGCAATACCTACAGTCAGAGGGAATAAACCAGAACCTGTTAGGCATGAAATAAGATACCACACACAATTCATCTGACATAAATAAGCTCAACTGTGTCTCACAATTCTACTGACCGAAGTCAAAACTACTTAAGAACCAGGGAAAATGGAGTTATTTTAAGTGTATTAGTAACGGTAACTGCTACATTATCAGGACATAAGAGAGACCAAAATTGTAAGGAGAATTACTAGGCCAACCAGTGCGGGGTGGGGGGTGGGGCAAGGAAGAAAAACAGAGAAGTTTGCAGGAACACAAGTGATCCATCTCTTCTCAATTTCTCAGGATCTTATTGCAGTGAGGTGCGGTGGTTGCATTGGTTATAGCAGATAACCAGAGTCAAAAGGTTCTGGCTTTATCTGCAGTTTTGCAATGGGGTTAATTTATCCTTTTGCCCTCTACAAATGGCTTTAATTTTTTCTTCAGTTTCCTCATTTCTAGTCAGAAGAATGTTTCCCTACTTTATGAGGCTTTGTCTCTTTGGGGAAATAAGGTGTTCCTTCCCAAAGCTGTACTGATTGAAAAAAAAAAAAAAAAAAATTTAAATCTCTCAACACAGTATTCATAGTTCCAGTCTAGCCAAAGTTACAAGTAAGGACAGCCTTACTTTGTGTTTTAAATGCTCTTTGATATAAGAAATGCTACTTTGACACTGAAATGCAAGAGAAGCAAAGCAAATTGCAGTGGTTTTGTCTTATCTATTTCTTATTACTGCAAGTTCTCAACGCTCTCTGGCAAAGGTTGAACCATTACCCTCTCTTCATAGATAAGGAAGCTAAGGCACATAGAAGTCACTTGTCACATAATAGTACTTACTAAAGTAGTAATTGAAAGTCAAAGCCTTCCCTCAGCTTATTGACTCTGAAACCCAACCTAATTCAGGGCTACGCTGTGAAAGCTGCTTCAGCTTTGCAAAGGCATCTCTGTTCAGACTTCAGTTCTGCAAAAGTTCTGCACATGAGCCTTGAGTGGGACAAGAGGGAGATGGAAACTGGAGAAAGAATTTCCACCAGAGAAACTAATACCAAGAAGCCCTATACCAGACCTTGAATTTCTGATGTAGGTCACAGTGGGCTTGCAAGCATTGCATCTGCACCCTACAGGGGCAATGGGAGTAAGCTGCTCAGCAAGTGAAACAATATATATTTTATGGAACTTATGCAACAGCTATACTGTAGCTCCTTCAGAAACAATGGTAATTACACACCTCTTGTGTTATCTTTGGATAACACTGTAATTAGTATGTGTCATCACTCTAGCAATGATTAAAATAATTACCGTAAAAAGTCCCCTGTAAGTAGCATTTACTGTTCTGGTTTCCAAACATGTACAGGATTATTTTTTTAAAGGGTAATTGCTTTCCCTGTTCGCAAGTCAACACTATTTCCCCACCCACCTTCCACTTTACACAGCCCATCTGATGTAGCAAAACTTTAATGTGTATAAAATACTTACAGCTCTTCCAAGTAGGGAAAGTTCTTGAAGGCATCCTCTGGTAGCCTTGTGATGTTATTCATGCTGATATCTCTGGAGAAGAAGAAATATAAATTTATCAATACACAGTAAGGGATTTTTATACTCTAGGAAAAGGAGAAAAAGAATGCCTAATCATACAGTATGATAACAGAAAAAAGTATTCTAGCACTACACATTTCTTTCTAGAAATTTGCAACTTAACTTTCAAAGCATTGTAACTTGAGAATCCAGTCGTAGCAAAGACCTATATAATAGAAAGCTGATTTGAAAAGTTTTGATACCTTTAAGCAAAACAAAATTAACTGTGAAACTACAGGGCATGCATGTATGGAAGAGGCTCTACAGTACTGCTATCCCCAGTGCTAATTTTTAACAACTTACACGTGCGTACAATTTTAACACAGAAGATTAAAACCACTCCAAAACCACAGCATATGAAGAAATGAAGGGGAAAAAAAAA
>VXBJ01006938.1:198546-232596 GCA_013400055.1 Nycticryphes semicollaris
AAAAAAAAAAAAAAATATATATACTCGCAGTGGGACTTAATAAAGAGCTTCTGGCAAACACAGCTTCTGGAACAACTGACAAGAATAGCAGAAACATGTCCTAGCTCTACCACAGTCATCTTTTTCTTCCCTACAAAACCTATAGAAGTCCTCGAGGTAATAGTTTTAAGCAGATTTCATTCTCAGTCCTTAAGCAGAGACAGGCCAGCAGCAAGTGCTTACATGATAGGTATGCAGACCTGCTCGGCTTTTTTCTTTCTGAAGGAGCAATAAGTGGCAAAGTTGGTGCCATCACCTCAGCTCACACCTACATAACCATCACAGATAATCCAGTCCTAAAGCAAGTTACCACTTAGTATGAGTAAAAGTAGCACGAAAACAATTCAGTTTGATAATTAAACTAATAACTGCCTAACAGTCCATGTCATAACCCAAGTTTGTACTTTTTACTTGGTTATTGCCTTTTTGTTTTTAAGTATGTAGTTTAACGACCAATTTAGTGAGACTCATTAGTAGAGCTCTCCCAGCTTCTTTCTGCTTGCTTCTTCCACACAGTATTCTCTAGTGCCTATGTGCCACCTCCTCCTGCATTTTGGGTAAAAAGCAAACAAACAAAACCAAACCACCCTGTCCGTCTCATTGACGGGCAACAGGTACCACTGAAGCTCCAGCATGAAGATCTGAAGGGCTGGTGACTGCATACAGGCCAGCAGATTTTGTTTGCCACCTAAAAAGCTTAGTCTCCAGATAAAGTACCAGCCCTTGCGTTGCTGCTGGGGTATATGTTCTCAGCCCACCAACAGCCACGACTATTTTTCAAACATCTGCCTCAACTGGAATCATCACTTCTGATACAGAGAAAGATCAATTTAGACTCTTTCTGCTATACCAGAAGGGCACAAATCCCTGAAGAACTACTTCCCAGCAGCAAAACCAACCACCTTGAAAATAAAAAAAGTTTCACGTTCAGGATATCTTCCATGGCTCCCACAATAGGAGTCAGTGCTGACCTCAGGAGGTTCAGAGTCAGGCCCTTAAGGGGAGCAAGGAGCATGCAGAAGGGTTGGTGTAACTTCTGAGTAAATGGTGTCCTGGGACATTTGAGCCTTCTTCCACACTACGATGAACCAAACGTCATGTCACTACCACATAACCTACCAAAAATGTTGCAGCAGCTAATTAAACCACTTTTTGCACAGACGGCCCACATTCTTCCTCCAGCTGCCAGACCATAATGTCTAACACAGCTCATTAAAAAAAGTTTCCTTATTTATAGTGACAACAGAATGCACTATATAAAAAAAAAATCCCATAGTTACCAGAGAAAAAAGATTTTTTCCCCACAGCAATTGACAACATCAACTCGTGTCAGTGAACTTCTGTTGAAATTAACAAGTAACTGGTAACTGGTCTGCTTCACCTGATGGAGCAGCACAGACCCCCAGCCACCAATGTGAACACACTGTACTCTTACATTAAGTCTAGAAGCAACCTTTTCTTTAAACTAAATATTTATTAAATAGAAAGCCAAAACTTCATTCCTCATACTGCAACTAGAGCAAACCAGTAGAGCTATTCACCAGCAGCTATTAAGAGCACACTACCGCAACTCAAGAGCAATGGAGATCAAAATAAGATTCAGCCCATACCAAACAAATACAATTGTGAGAGAGGACCAAGAAAATCCACTGTGGCACAAGAGAGCCCTTCAACTAAGCTCCAGAAGGAGCTGAACCAGAGATGATTTATTTCTGAACTCTACAGCCAGCATGCTTTAAAAAGTGCTTTGTGTCTCAGCAGCAGCTTGGGTACCATGAGATGCCACAGTTGCTGCAGGGGACATTTTTCTTCTTGTGCAGGAAAGTAAATAAAAGTATCAGATACATGAATTGTCAGCTGTCTGCTCCACGGGAGACTGCAGCTTTTATTCTCCCTACCCCCCATACACATTTTTCAAATTGTCATGAATACACACGTTTCACACATCCAGGCTAGTCCCTTCCTATCCAGAGGACTACACATCCCCTTCCAGTACCAACCATGAAGCATTCATGGATCGGGCAGAAGGGTAGGAAGACAGTGGAGAACACACACGAATCCAAAGAAACAGTAACTCTCTCAAAGGACTGTCCAGGTTAAACAAAACCCTGCTGTCGTATATACCATATTAAATGGTGGTAGTGAAAATAAGTCAACGGTACACATCATCAGAAAGCACTAAGACACTACAAATTAACGATTATACATCATTTTGTGTGATTTTGACTGCAGTCACAATTGTTGCACTATGGGATGGCTGTTTAGGACAGTAGTAAGAAATCACATCCGTCTGAAAGCAATGGCCTTGATGTTTCCAGAGCTATAAAGGCCTGATTTTCAGAAGTGTCATATGCAATCCTAAATGAAGTCAATGGAAACTATGTAGACATACAGCATGGCTGACATCCAAATTCTACATAATTTCAGCTTTCCCTGGGATCTGAAATTAGCAAATAATGTTTTTTTGCCTGTAGCTTCAAGTGTTAATAGTCCTATTTTAATATGGCGAGTAGACTCTTTAGATGCAAGATAAAACAGAACACCTTAGTAATGAAGATTTGAGAAGTATCATCAATATCCATGAATTCTACTGAAATTTATTTTCAAGCAAAACTATTTTTAACAAAAGTAGACAAAGTTACTTTACAACTCTGTCTTTACCATTATTATGTGAATCTTCAGGGACTGTTAAAAGATGGAATTATTACAGTTTCTGTATTTGCCTTCATTCCACGTGATAGTAACTCCTAATGAATAAATAAGTTAATCTTTATAGCACTGATTTGCAGACTTTGGGGAACATCAAGACACCACCTTTCAAGGTTTCTCAGTGATAACCATACAAGTTTTTAATCAATTTCTGTTTAATTGAAACCATTAGGTAAAAGCAGTTTTGCTGCAGAAACCACAAACTGAATACCAGTGCCTCATCAATCAACAAGACCTGGGTAGATCCCACTCTGAAAAACTGCTAGAAAAATTGTCTTTCAATGTAGGAGATGAGAAGGTGATCTTACCTAAAGTGCACTAAGAGCAAAAAAAGGAACAAATGTAGAGGGAAAAACCACATGGAGTTATAGAAGACAAAAATCAGATGCTTGTGTTTACATATATATATACACACACTTTTTTTTTTTCTTTTCCTTTCACTCTACAGAATATCCTCAAAGAATGAGTTCATGGGCACTATTTGTTAGTAGTAAAATAGTAAGTAGTTCATGAGCTTGAATGCAATAATTTTACAAACAATATTCACAAGCACCCATATCACTAAAGCTAGATGACCTAACTACTCTCTGAAAGTTTGCCTGGTTAATTTGGAAGATACTTTTAATAACACAGGCTTTATAGAAGAACTGAAATAAAAATGGACAAGTACCATATATTAAGACATAATAACAGCAAATATTCCCTCTCAAACCACTGTCCAAAACAAAAATAGCTCTTGCCAGGTTTCTATTGCTTATATTTTAGAAAAATATTCATTTTACTATTCCTAAAATTAAAAAAATAAAACCTGATCAGTCTATGCAGAATCAAGAAGGATGACCACACAATGAAGATAAAGGCCTTGGATATGTCAAAGACATCTCCACAGAGAAGCTTTCTTACTCCACCTGTTCCTCCACCTCTATAGAAAGAGGTCAGGCCTATGAGCCCAGAGCTCATTTAAGGTCTTAATCAATAAAGTTCTAAGAATGAACAAAAAGAAATGCTAATAGTACTTTCCCAACCTCCAGCAGTGTCCTCAGGAACGATGCCATCACACAAGGATCATGTCAGCAGTTGCCTAATGCTCCACACTTCAGCAGGGCTACAGTGAAAGACCCATCCTCGTTTGGGTTGTCACAGCCAGACATAAATCCCCTAAAAACAGCACACCGCTAGAAATCTTTCTATTGCCACCAACACACACACACACACACGTGCACAAAACAACCTCCAACAAACAAAGCAAAACACACAAAAAACAACCCCCACACTTGTCCTAATTTTTAGTGGTACACCAAAGTTCAGACTGTATATCTGCAAGGCTTATTTTAAATTTCTTTTTCATTACTTTGCAGCAGAGTCCATCAGCCCAGCAATCTACAGCTCTGTCTTCAAATTAAAATAGACCCACGCTTATATTTGGGAAATTTTCCCTGGGAAGTGAAAAACTGTCACAACAGCTTTAAGAGGGGAAAGATAAGGGCAGTGATGCCAGGGTTTACACCACGAATTTATTAGGAAAATGAAGGAGAAGCCAGGGCTAGACCTGCACCTTTCAGCAGTTAGCCATTAACCAGGCTTATCTGTATGAAGCAGCCAGGGTAAATCTTCACTTGCTCACCAATGTTAAGCAAGGCAGGTCAGGGCGTGATCGGGCAAGGAGCTGGCATCGAAACTCAAATGATGAGCAGCCGAAGGTGGTAAACTCTTTAGCAAGAAGAGGCTGCATCTCAGGGATAACGTGAATCACAGCCTTAGAGTTACAATTAGTTTCGCCATTTCAGGTAGGAGAGATGTAATGCCAGAATAGAAACACAACCGTGCTCCCTCCTACAGTGCTGCCGCTGCCATGGCTGCACGTTTCAACGCTAAATAAGGCTCTCGCACTTGCTCAGAAGTTTTGTCCTTCTTCTGGGAAGGTTCTACAGAAAAGAAAAAAAAAAAGGGGAAGACCCACCACCACCAAACCAAGTAACAAGTATCTTGAAGAAACCTACGGCAAGAGTTATTTCACCATCCTCGGTACTGCAGAAACTAATTTTTACAGGTCTAATGTGAGAAGTCAAGCCACAGAACTCCAGCAGACATTTGTTGTCTTCATCCTGATACAGTAAATCCCTTTGGGTTATTCTGGCAACAACTTTAATCTTCATTAACACCTTAGTTTTTAACAACGTCCCTTGCTTTTACCTAATATATTACTCTTTAAAAATACTTGTACATATACTAACCAGTAAGTATGCTAGAAGTCATGAGAAACCTCCCTTCCTTTGAAAACAGGCATCCAATGAGATAAATTTACTTGGGAGAGGAAAGCACATTTGCCAGACACAGTAAATATATACAGCACCACATCTCTGCGTAAAGCCTCCAATTCGGTCCAAGTCACACATGCAAACCAGGAGAACCGCCTGGTGGTGTGGCAGCAGAAAGAGGCAGTGGAGCTGGAGTGGAGGGTGGGCAAGGAGGAGGGGAAGAATTCGGGAAAGCTCAAGGTTAGACCAACCATCTCTGCGTAAAGCAGGAGATTTAAACTACTCTTAAAGCAATCAGCAGGGGAGATTTCAAAAACCTGAACTAGGCAATATACTGCACTATTATTATTATTAATAGTAGTAGTATACTTCTCCTGTGCAAGAATTCCAGTTTCCGATGGAAAGTTTTGGGTGGGCTTGGTTTGGTTTTTTTGAAGGGTTCTTTATTCTACTGCGAACCAAAGTCAAACTTCCCCAGGCTCCAGGATGAGCAGAAATACTTCGTATCTTGAATAGCAACTTAGTAATTCTCTCACATTTTAAGAAAAGAAACTCTTGCTTATCTCAGACAGTGGCTTAAGCCACAGCTTTCATCAGGGTTATCATGCAGAAGAGAATGAGATAAAATGCACAGTATGTCACAGCGTATCCTGCAGGGCACAGATCACTTTCTCACTTTAAAGCATCGCCTCTTCCGTAAAGTAGCCTGACCCTTGGTAGATCTATCCTAAATATCTTTCTTACTCATTGCCAGAGCCAGATTCTGGCTAGAAAGGACAACTGACCAGAGACGATGGAAACTGAGGAGGGGGACAATAATTCTTGCACCAACAAAGAGGGACTACAAAATGGGAAACCCAAGCATCCAGTAGGGGGCTACAAAAAGGATAGGCAAAAAAAAAGATAAATAAATTAGGCGAAGATACAGGCAGTGAATGATAACAACCCACAACAACCGATGGGCACTGAAAAGAAAAGCCGATGGCAGTCTTTCTGGGCATTTAGTAGCAGCCTTTTTTTTTTTTTTTTTTTTTTTTTTTTTTTACNTTTTTCTTTTTTTAACAATACCTACCATTCTTTACTGCATTTCCCCAGCCAAAAGGTATGCAAATTTTAAGCAAACCAACCTTGCTCGCTACCCAGCTCTGGTGTGCTGGCATGTCTCCTGAAACCCAGAGGAGATGCCAGTCCTACACTACTACCCTGCGTTGCAACCTTGGCTATCAGCACTTGGATCAGCACTGAACCGAGGGGGTACACACAGCTTCCCACTAAACTCCTACACTGCATCTGAAAGCACGCCAACGATATAAACTACTCCACTTTTGGGAAAAAAAGATCTTAAGCTGAAAAAAACCATGAAATATCTAGCTACAGAAAAGGAAAATTAGATTTCAGCCAAACCCAACTGAGATAGGCTGCTTAAAAAAATAAAACCAAAATACACTCCTGTGCTCCCCTGCACTTCATTAATAGCTAACTTCTTTTTGGCTTTCCACCTAACCTCTATCTTTTGTGAAGTTTAGAAGGGAAGGGGGAGAGGGAAGGAGAGAGAGGTGTGTTTGTTGAAGGAAAGAAGATCATGTTTCAACAAGGCACCTTTAAAATCCTATAAAATACTCCCTCTGAGCAAGCTTAACCTGTTTGCTGATAGATAATAGCATGTAATACTGTAGGCTCCATTCAGTCTTTTCCAAGGTCTGGGCCCTCTGCCACCGAGTTATTTAATTATAACACTTACAAAATGATTTAGGCAAAGCTATCTATATTTGAATAAAGCCCTCCCACCTACTTGTACAAAACCATTAGGTAAAAGGTCTTCATCTTATGTAAAATTCCCCAGGTAGTAACCCCAATCCAGCTTCAGTAGTACTAGAAAAAGCTGTTAATATTTAGACGCTATATTAAATAAGCCAGGGTATTGCAAATGCAAGTCAACATGAAAAAAATACTGGAAAAAAACCATGGAAAATACTTAGTAACAGCCACCCATTAACGCTGGGACAACTGATACATGGATAATGGCCCAATTACATTAACACTGGTGAGGCTCAACAAGACAAAGCAACAGACATTTTCTTAGGATAGCAGACAAATAATTCTTTGCCGGTTATCCAAAACACAGGGACAGAAGTGTATGTAGCTGTATGGTGATGGTCAGTGCCTCCAGTTCGGTCCAAGTCACACATGCAAACCAGGAGAACCGCCTGGTGGTGTGGCAGCAGAAAGAGGCAGTGGAGCTGGAGTGGAGGGTGGGCAAGGAGGAGGGGAAGAATTCGGGAAAGCTCAAGGTTAGACCAACCTAAGTCACACTGCAGTGCTACAGCCTTGAAGAAACACATCTACTGAACTCCTTGTAGGAACACGCTCACATGATGAAAACCAATGCAATTTTCAACCAAATCCCACACCTCAGCAGTCAGTCCTAGGGGAGACAGGAGCTGAATTACAGCCCTGGTTTAGACCATTCAGCCAGTTCCTGCTAGATGAACATAAAACCACTGAAGGGATGGAGTAAATGAGCTTGCATTCATACTGTCCTTAATCATATTCGCTATGCAATGAAAGCATAGAAAGCCTAGAGGATCATCAAGGAAATTCTAATTAAATTCATTCTATTAAAAAGAAAATAGTTTGGTGGGGGTTTTTTTTCCTGTTGTTGTTATTTTACTGTATCTTCTTAATAAAACAAAGCAAACAATTCTCTTCCAGAAGCACCACTTCCCAACTACTGCTTTGAATGGTAATTGCCTGCCCTGTGAATCCAACGAGTGCAGCTAAAATTCAAGGATACAAGTTACATGCCAACCTCAGCAGCTAGAAATCACGAACAGAAGGCAAGCAACTATCGGGAGAGGATGTTTAGAGAGGAGCCTACACTTGGAAAGTACTTGAGCTTGCAATGGTGTCTGAGTTTAAAAAAAGAAAAGTTAAATACGCCAAGGAATCAATTTCTTGCCCTTTATATACTAACTCCATCTACTACTGCAAGGTTTGGCTACTTCTGCCTATACTATTAACTAACATTTACACAGTAATAGCATACCAATGCCCCATTATGTTATATTGGTATTGTATTTAAAAATTTATATTCTCCTAATTTCTGACAAGGTCTCCATAACTATCACTTCTCATCTCCCAGTGGGAAAGGCCCAGCTTGAGGACACTTCTGGGTACGACTACAGCCAGGACTCTGCTGTAGTAACTACCCCCTTATCCTCCAATCCTTACTGCCATGCCCCAACACATTTTTTTTTCCTTCTGTTCTTCATTCTTTTTAACATAGACAGTTGTTAATGATAAAACAAAATGGAAGCTTGAAACCAGTTTTTGTATTAATGTAGATTTTTCTCCTTGTGATTCCACTTCTCCCCAACAATCTTAAGTACAGTCCTGCTGCCTCTGACACGATCACAGAGACCTCCAACACTTAAAAAGCACAGAAACCAGTTCTGTATTCACAGCCCACCGCGCAGACAAAAAAAACCCCAACCCATCAGCCATGCCTTTTTTTCATTTACAAGCACATTTCCTTTTCCACTTCTTCTAGGAAACATTCTTGTAAGAAAAGAAACATCCAAATACTTAAAGCCTTAGTCAACATCTGCTGTGACTGGCTAAGTAAGACACAGGTTGCATTCCCACCCAGCAAATACGCTTGCCATTTCCTAAGTACCTATGCTATCTCTCTAATGAGCACAACGTCTTATCATCTGTTGTTTGTATTGCAACAAGAAGCTAAGGGCCCTAGTTCAACATGTCAACGTGATTGGCACTGTACAAATACACAGTGGGAGACACTCCTCACCTAGAGAGTTTGCTGCTGAAATGGACACGACAAACAGCATGGGAGGGAAAACAGGCAGTCAGAGGTAACCTGCCTGAAGTCACTAGCAGTGCCTGGAACCCCTCCAGTTGCCTAACGCTGCTCCCATGTGCTATGTGCAGCTATTACCCACCACATCCTTTTCAAAACAAAGGAATTACCTTATTTATTTCCCTTTTTAACAAGAAAACAGGACAGAAGACTGTTCTGACAGTTCCTTGTTTGCTAGATGTGCAGGTTCACTCCATTTGGTAGCAGCAGAAAGAAATCATGCTCTAACAGCTATGCAAGTGGTTTACAGACAATGTTTCAATCCACTTTTCTGCAACCCAAACTGGAATGTTTGTGTGACCGCTCAGGTGGCCATGAGGCACTTAACCTGCTTTTCCATGGAAGCATTCAAACTTCAGGCTACCCACCAACCTTGGCTATTAGAGGGGACTGAGATATTCAGAAGTTTTAGGAAATAAGAACGTATAGAGCCCTTTTTCAGTACTAATACTAAAAAAAGCATATAAATCCTGTTGATTCCAGTAAGCTTTTAGCATTTTGCTGAGGCAGGACCTACAACATTTTCACTGACAGCTGCAAAAAGGCTGAAAAATTTTAGACAGGTCTGTTCCTGCAACAGAAGTAACAACCCCTTTTCACCCACCATATTTGTAAGTTATTTTTCCTGCCGCCTCCTTCCCATGTCACATCAACCTGGTTTGGTTTTTTTTTTTTCCCCTTCCAACATGATGTCTTAGCTTTCTTTCAGACACAGTAACTAGCTCTAATGTACCCTATTCATGTGCCAATCAAGCCATCATCAAGATCTTAGAGAGAACAATACTTGTATGCAAAGCCCTATTTTGAACTGGTATTTGAGTCACTGCAGGCCAGTCATTAAGCAATCACACATACGGTTAATGGCCTATGTTGACACATGGTGTGGAATTAACCCAGAAAAAAAATTCCACTGCGTTATTATGAAAGAGATCGTATCCTGGAATAGGAATACAGAACAAGTTAACATGCTTTTCAGTTAATTTTTAAGAGCCACACGTTCAGTGTGGATGACGGGCTGAAGGAAGGGCTTATTGTAAGCTGGAGGAGGAAGCAAAATGTCTTTCAGTGCAAGAGTATTTCCCTCACATAGTTAGAGATCATTTATAGCACGGAGTAAAAATATGCATTATTCATGGTTTTATAATTATTTACTCTCTGGAATACAGTAATGCCAGGGAACTGAGTAAAAAAATCAGACTGTGTGACAGACATGGTAGTCAAGCAGGCCGCAGGCAAGCCTGTGCCAACATACTCCTCCTGTACCTCTTGGCATCCATCACAAAATGCAAATAACCAACCCTTATAAGACCACGAAGAAGTCCATGGACAAAACCAAGTGGGAACATCCACATCTCTAATCTGTAATACACCTCACATGTCCTGCTACCACCCAATTTCCTGGAAGGGAACCTCTAAGCGTAGTTATATCACAGCTACCCCGACTTGAAAGTTTTTAAAAATAATTTTTTAAAAGTAACATGGACATTCAAGAGTCTTGGATGACCAACGTTGGAAAAGTCATTGCACATCTCTGGTGATAATCCCCTGGGATTCACAGCCACTTGAGGTACCACAGACTACAGGAGGACTCCAGTAAAGCAGCAGCACAGTTAAAATCTTTAAGGACCAACGTTTTTCAGAGGATCACAGCAAAGCATCTTTGCCAGGCAGACTCATCAAGCTCTGCAATTAGCACAGCAGTTGTTATGGGGTATCAAATCTAAGCAATGTCATTATTTTATGCCAGTTGCATGTCTTATGCACTTTATCCAGCTTGTCTCCTGTCTCCAGACAGGAGAACTGGGGCTGCAGGCAAAGCTAGGGCTGTAAACCTGGTGGTGGAGCCTTTGGGTGCAAGTCTTCAAAATGCTGTTCTCCTGTTAGGGATACTTTTGTATTTCACTGATGTCTTCCAGATATGGGAAACTACAAGGAATGTTTTAATGCCTTCGTTTCACTTAATGGCAACCTCAGTAAACTGCCTGGAATAACAAATCTCCAGGTAAGGGGCCTGAACCTAAGATCATCTTAGCCCAAACACGTGCCTCTAAACCATTTATTACAACCGTAATTTTTGGGAAAACTTGAGATTATTTGTAAAACTAAGTAAAGGTAAGCAAAAGGGTGGTGTTTTTTTAATCCATTGATCTTCACACATGAAGGGAAAATACAGCAATGGGTTACATGCTTAAGGCTCCAACCTATTACACCCTCCAGGGTGTTGCTGCACAATGTGTTTCCTGACGAAGAAAACTAGTTTATATTCCCATTGCTTCCCACCTTCATGGTAGAACTGTTCAGGGCAGCATTCAGATTATTATAATAAACTGTATTTAAACAAAAGCATTCCTGTTTATTTAGTGCTTTTTTTTTCTTTTTTAGAAAAAAAAGAAAATCAGACAGGGTTAGAAGCCTTCTGTATAGCTTGGCCTCAGAGAACTGTATCAGCACAATTATAGGGCAGCAAACTGAAATGGTGGTAGGAATGAGGAAAGGTACTGAGGAGGCGGTGGGAACTTTGCACCAAAAGTAAATGTAACATGTAGCTACACCTTCAATGAAATCAGCACCAGATTCCCTTAAGGAATTTTACAGATTGGTATTTGTCATGTTTAAGTAAATAAAGTTTAACACTATGTTTGCAACCAAGTTAAAATAGGGCAGAATTGACAGCTGAAACAATTGCCCTCATCATTGCGGAGTCATATTGAACCACCAATCGCCAAGGTAACTATGTAATTTTTAAATTACTCTGATTTTTCTTTAATAAGTTAAGTCAGCCCCATGTTAGAGTCATATCTGAGTTTTGATTTAAAGCACGCATTGCTATTCCTGACACAGACACTTCATGCGTGACCAAGCCAAGGTTTTGTTCATTATTATTGAGGAAGTTCTCAAGCATTTTTTCCTTATCAAAAACTTCTGTGAACAACCATTGCTGAAACACTAGGAACATCATCAAACTATGTAATCAAACCAGTTTAATGAGATCTGGGTTCCCTTCCTCCAGTCTCAGGCCCTTGCTGCTTACCCAACAAACACCTACAAGGCACGTTTCACAGCTTCAAGGGCAATTCCATAAAACTTAAACCACCTCAAGAGGAGCAGAGGGAGCCATGCTCACCCTTTGGACTCCAAGGACACCACATCTCACTCCACCTAGCAACACTGTATTTACTATAACAAACATTTCACACCAAAAGCTCCCCATTACAACTCTGGACGCAGATCCGCTGAGGTACAGCTCCCTGCCCCAGCACAGACTCATTTTGTGGGTTTGGACAGGCTGCTTCCCCTTCCCAAACCCCAGGTTCAAAGGAGAATAATCTTTCCTGCATCTCTGAGAGGAAGGGGGAGGATAAAGCTACCAACGTTTCTGAGCTGTCCAGACAGAGCCCAGCACTTAAATCTGTTTACTCTGATATAAAAACCTTCTGTTGCATTTTCACTCTGATTTTGCTCTGTTGCAAAAAGAGAACACGAATGGCTACAAATCCAGTCATAAAAATGCCAACTTTAGAAACTCTAAGTGCTTTGAATTTTATTTATTTTCTTCTGGTTTATTTTGGTCTCCCAGTCTGTCCCACCCAATGTTTAGAAAGCAACCTGAGCCTAAAAAAGCTGGGTAAGCCCTACATTTTTAGAAGGCTACAAGCAAAAAAGCAAAACAGAACTGGTGTATGAACACAGTAACTGATATAATGAAGCCAGGAGACAAAATGTAAACATCTCAATCAGTCCAAACCTATATGCAACAGCTTTAGCATTTAAGATTTTTTTTTCCACTTCCATAGAACATGTAACCTGGATGTAACCAAAAATTATTTCTGGCAAAAAAATAACTGTAGTATCTATAAACTGCGGGAAAACTGAATGCACACAGTACAGCTTTCTAGTGTCACAACAGATTTCATGCCAGCACCTGCAACGGCCTTTATAGAACCAAACATGTTCTTGCATAGCAATTTTCAAGACACCTTAAAGTAGCTGATGAAGCACGAGTAGTTTTGATAAGATGTAAACCTCAAGTTTTGGAAGCTTCTGATCACCAATGATTGCACAGTACTTTAACAGGAAAGTAATTTCCACTTTACAACATTTGAAGAGTTAAAGTCTGCCTGAAGTCTTCTGAAGTTTCCCACGTAGCAGGGCTCACACGTGCTAACATACATGCATTCCACTCAGGAAACAGTACCTTCAGAAAAAGGTAAAGCCAGGGTTGCTGCCTGTTGACGTGCAGGTAAATACAAGAATCCAGACAGTCTCACGAGGTTCGCATGAGCTTCCCATCTTTTCAGGTTATGCCATTTTCAGCCACATTCCTCTTTTTGATTTATTTGAGATGTATGGCCAAGTCCCTTACATGCACAAAGTTGAGCATCCACCTTACCTTCCAGTGAACCTTAGACATGAATTGAAACAGAAGCTGCAGAACATGCCTGCCAGGACACTCTTAGAGAAAAGCTACAGGTTCAGCTTGTACTTCAACAGCCCAGGACCAAACAAGGGATGTCAAAGAAGTATTCAAAACCAATTTCCTCTGTGCTGGAATATCAGATTACAGGACATTGCTTCCCTGAGAGCCAGGCTCCTTACTCTCTCCAACAGGCAAGCCAGGTGCCAGAGCCCAGGGGACGGTCACCCTTGTCACTGCACAGCCATTGCTGCCAGCGTTGTATGGGCAACCTTGCAGCGCTAGACATGTACACATTTCATCTGTTCTCAGGAGCTTGGCAGAGGCACCAACCCTACCTACAGCCAACAGAAGACAAGTGCCCACAGAGTCACATCCTCAGACAGTTCGAGAGCCTCCAGCAAGGCTGCCCACACCATGCTAAGCCCGAAGTGGGGCACAACCAACTTCAATCAATGTGGGTTGACAATATAGTGGAAATTGGCAGGAACAGTCATATCTGCAGGTAACAAGCCACTCAGTAAAAAAAGTCTGTTAAATAAAATAGTCAGTCTGGATGAAGCGAAGCCAACAGAAAGCACAAAACCCCCTTTTTACGCACAAGATGAAGGAGGAATGTCCTCATAGCACTTCCACCTCTGAAGGTCTGAGGACAAGAGGCAGACTCTCCTTTCACCTGGGGCAGAAAGCCTTTAGATGGCTACAGAGGCCACAACAAGGAACTTCTGACAAGCACTGAGAGGCTTCCTGAGCAGCTCACATGCCAAGAAGTCTTTGGGCGTAACAAACTGAGATGGATCAACTCTGATTGAGACATGGGTCCTTACTCAAAACCCACCCCGACTGGAGGGGACTTCTCCAGAATCAAAACAGTGCTCAACCTGACTCTTCATCAGCTGAGCCTTTTCATGGATTTAAACTATGTCTAGAGGCTCAAAGAAAATTGGGGGTGGAAGGAATAAATTGTTAATTTCAAAAGGAAGTTGTGGGAAAAATTTTTATTACATACTGGACCAACCAACAGATGTGGGAGACGGGGTGGCGAGTTTCAGGCACAGACACTTTCTGATGTCTCTAACGGGACACAGACGTTTATTTTGCTGTTGTAGGGGTTCCTGCTAACGCTTCTGCAGAGGTTGCCCCACCATCGCTACCACGGACAAAGCAGCCACCACCACAGTCTGATCTGGCAGCCACAAGAGGGTTAATGCACACTGCACACCAATTAGAAAAACCCTATAGTTAAAATTAACTGCAATGCAAAGGGAAAAAAAAAAAAAAAAGGGTGGGGGGAGAGGAGAAAAAAAAAACCAAAACCCCTCACTCTCACACACTCAAGAGAAAAATCCAAATACACTGTTAGTGTGGGGAATCCAGCCCTTTACACATTCCCATTCCACACCAGCACATTCACAGCAGTTTTCAATAAACATCTACACAAGTCACTGGAGGGGAAAAAAAATAATAAAAAAATCTGTTTTCTTTCATACAATTCCACAAAAATAACTGTCATCACAACCATCCTTGTGGCAGAAAAGTCCATATTTGCCTGCAGTGAAATCCGTCTGCAGCTGCCCTGTGGAAAAGACAGGCAATAATTGGCTTCTTTCACCTCTGTTAACCACGAACAAAAGTGTCATTCAGCTCCCAAATGGACAGAAGGCACCAATGGATGGTCAGCTCGCTGAGCCAATGGGCTGGAATAACAATAACCCTGTAGCATTTTCTTTTGCCTTTTGTTTAGTCTTTCAAAGCCCTTAATTAAGACCCTCACAAAGCACCCCTACAGGCTTCTTTCAATGAGGCATTACACGCCTGTTTTCTTGTATTTAAGGAAGAAAAGTAACAGGGATTTCTGAAACACATTAAGCAGTACACACAATTTCCATGTATTCACCACTGAAATACTGTTACATTTTAGCTTTTAAATATTATCGTCAATAAAAAGAAGCTCAAGATTACTGTGCCTGATCTTTGCTGTTCATCCCTTGCTACATCAAGAATTAATAGATACGTACAGGCGGTCATAAATCTGGC
The DNA here is from genome assembly GCA_013400055.1 of Nycticryphes semicollaris. Taxonomy (NCBI): domain Eukaryota; kingdom Metazoa; phylum Chordata; class Aves; order Charadriiformes; family Rostratulidae; genus Nycticryphes; species Nycticryphes semicollaris. The sequence continues at coordinate 213,881 of VXBJ01006938.1, forward strand.
ATAACTGCAACAGCTCACCCAAATCCACGTCAAGCCAGCAGCTCCCAAAGCGAAGGCAAACAGAACAAGGCATGTTGATGAAACATCCCTGGGCATCCTGGAGCAGGCAGCTGAGAAAGGACCGGGTAACGCTGGGGACTAATTTGTTGAGACTGCACATGACGCTCTGGCATTGTCTGAAGAATCAGTGCTTGCGGAGGCGAAGGTATATACCCTGCTGGGCTCAGTGGCCTCGCGTACAATTAGCTATCTGCTCGCATTTAATATATGTGAGGATAATCTGTACTCCATTATTTACGACTGAACTGATGTAGTACCAATGCTTGTGTACTAAACAGGATATTTGAGGAGTACCCCTGCTCTTCAGGAGGGTAGGCAGTCTCGGCTTAACAGAAACACTACAGAAACTTGCAATATTTGAGCAAGCAGCAGCTCTTTGCTTGAAGGCCTTCTCCCCCAGCCACAAATTGGAAACAAAAGGGTTTTAAGAGAACACCATTGCAATACCATCCTCGTAGGTGCAGTTTGGGGTAATCGAGTTGTCTAGTCCCTCCCCACAGCAAACCAGCCCAAGCGGCAGGCTGATGTGGTGGCTGGTTTCTGTGGGGTGTGTGTGGACATTGTGCAGGGGTGATAGGGAGGACCAGGTACATCCACCACCCAACAAAGCCATCACCCAGACAAGCAGGGTCGAGCTCCTCCCATGGCCTTGAGAACACCTTCATCCCATGAAGGGCAGCATACAGGCAGCTTCCTCCCAGGAGACTCGCCCAGCAATAGATGGTGCAGCCAGAAACTACCAAAATCATTAGCAGAGGGGATTTATTCATGTGGAAGAACCACAGGCTGAAACTCTACTCATCTCCAAACACTCTCCCTGCTTCAAGAACACAGGAATAGCCTTTTTTATGACTGACAGAAACCCCACACAACATGGAGAGAACAGAACAAATACGTTTTTATTACTAACACCAATCTGAGTGAACACAAAAAGCAATGGCTTAAAATCCTCATCTCTACGCTACCTATGTATCCTGCAGGCATTCCTTAACAAGCACTCCTTGCTATGAAGGCTACATACATCTAGGTAAAATGCTACTGAGCATAAATCAGCTTAGATCTTTTATTATTAATTATATATTTTTTTAAATTTACCGAAGAGGCAGCTGCTTGTATCTTTATTCACATAGTCAAGAAAGTAACTAGCCTTTCAGGAATGGTAATCTAGCAGCAGTAATCAGTGATTTTGCTTTTCAAAAAAATCAAACTGCCTATGTAGGTATTATACACCAGATCTCTGCTAGTCTTACCTTAAACCACTGAATTGAAGCCCCAACAAATGCTATGTGACTATCACCTCTCCTACATGGTGGTCCTGTTTCTTCCCACTACAAGAAAATATGATATAACTGTATTAAAAGGAAAAAAAAAAAAAGTGTCTGGATGACTTGGTTTTGAAGGCCTAACTGCAAGGACACATTTTTGGAAAGCCTGTTCACAAGCCTTTATCAGAGTATGTTGTATCACTGACTTTGACAGAGCTGCAACATCGATCAAGTAAGAGTTTGCTCTCAAGTTTTGTTATATTATTGACAATTTCCATGATTATTTACCACAGCAGTTCAGGAGGGACTCCTCCCCAGCAGCAAAGAGCAAGGAAAATAATTTAAATTCTGAATATGAGCACAGAATATAATCCTAAATGCATCCAATGCATCAGCTACAATCCAAATTCATATTGTGCTGACAAAAATATCACAAGACTATCTGGTAAAACTGCAATATAATGTAAAAAGGCAAAACAAGTCCCAGACAGAGCTCCAAAAAGCACACAAAAAGGGCAAGGCTTGCCTCTCACAGGTTGCACAGCTCAGTGTCCAGGTAAATAAAAAAAGTCCCCCAAACACCGCACACACAAAAAACCTGCCCAAAAGCCAACCAACTACCCCCAAAAAGTGTTTGGACAGTAGAAGCACTCACCAGCATGACTTTGTTGGTTAGGAATCGCATCCCAAACTGGATAGTTGTACTAGCCAAATTTAGTAGTACAGCTCTGAACTTCCAAATTCTGCCCTAACATGGTTAAAAATAGTATTTATCATTGCTGAACCAAGGACATAAACAAAAAAAAATACCATGTCTTCTACTTTTTAAGGAAAACATATATAAGCAAATGAAACCTTTCACAGAAACCCTCAACCAAAAAAAAAACCTGACATCCATCGCTTGCAATTACAAATAAAAGAGGTCAAAGCAGCACCTATTACTAGTAATTTTCTTGAAAAGGTTAAGTTTTCTCTTCAGTTTAGCTCTGTTCTCAGTATTTACATGACTACACCTATTTAAAACTGAGTAGATTTTAATCACTAAACAGAAAGAAAGAAAAAAAACAGTGTACTTAATGCAAACAGAACATTACAAGTATTTACATGAAAAACAAAGACCTACCACATTAACTATCCAGCCCACACTCTTAGCAACGGAGATTAAGGTCTGTCAAGTTTAATCATGTACATAGGATCAATTTTTTTTATATAAACACATCTAATGCATGTGATGGAAAAGCAAGCTACTCAAAAAAGGCAATCAAGTAATCAGCCTGGGTTTCTAGTCTCCTTGTAGACAGAAACACCACATGCATCTTTCCAGCAATATGCATTTTACAGGTGAACTCCAAGCAGAAAATTGAGCTTGTGAATACTTTTCTCCTTGGCTACCTACACTGGACAAACATGGGCATATTTTTGCTTTATCAGAGCTATGCTGTAAGCAAGAAAATACAGTCTAGCTCTTACCTAAAGGTCACCAATCAACATAAACTCCTTTTTGATGTATAAACCTATGTTGCAGTGAAGACAACTATAATGGATACAAGGTGGACAAAGAATACCCATCCCAAGGTCCATTGATAAAAAAGATCTGGTTTTTCTTGTTCTCATTTGTGTCAAAGAAATCCAGTTTCTTCTGCCTTGAAAGACTATGGGTTTTACTGAATCAGCAAACCAGGGCCAGTAAAACTTGCCACACAGCTCAAAACCTGCCCCTAAGAGGGATACCTTAGTGTTACTGACATCCTGGTTTCCCCATTAACGATTTCAGCTTTTACTACCATCAACACATCAGCTTCTCCAATCTGTCACCAGCAAAATTGTGAAGATATCATTTAAAAAAAAAGATTAACCCCTTGAAAGTTGAGAGGGTGAAAACATTTTTGTTGGAACTGGCAACTCATACCCTCTCTTCATTTTTAATAATAATACACCGATTAACATCAATATTAAAGCTACCAAAAATGAACTAGTGCTCTGCAATGATGCTGTCAAATCCCACAATAAATACCAACACATCTTATATTCGCTACCAAATCTGAAAAGTATAAAGTAGATGTAGTAATTTATTTTAGTTGAGGGGCAAGTAATCCAGTAATGGATCAGAGATTAGATCTTTAAGAGATTACCTTAAAAGGTGATCAGGTTTTGAACACTTTATCACTTCTGTTTAGCCACATTTCAGGATATAATGAAGAAGGCAGTGTAATTTTAAAACAGCTTATTTCTTCCACATACTTGAATACCATCGACTTTACAAATATATTTGCTTACTGTGCAATTAATAGAAGAGTTAAATAATTATTCCATTTTTATAAGAGCATGAGATGTTCAGAGGTCCAAGACAAATGGAACCTTTTGCTACTTTTCATTATATTTACCGCAAGATAGTTATAATAAACATAGCAGAGAAGGAAGCATTCCCATCTCTTTGAAATATCAGGTTGTATTTTGTATAGCACACAGATTAATAGAAAATGCAAAAGACAAAGCTTTGAGAACTAATTCTGTACCACCCATTGACGAGGGATCTGTCATACTTCCTCTAACTACCACTGATTTGAAACAAAAAAGATTTTAACGAAGAATTTATGCAGTTTATCCCTGATGGTCTTTACTATTTGTGTTTTCTTTTATTTCCTACATACTATGCATTACAAAGAATGGCATGAAAAGCAATCAGAAGGATATAATCCTGAGAAATTTCCAAAGATTAAATATGTATTTCTTGCTATCACAGGAGTAATCAGTCTGGCAGCACTGCATCACGCTCATCTCGCAAGGAGTCACTCTCTTTTGACAGTTAAATAGTATGTGGCTAAACAACAGTTGCCAGTAGAAAAAAAATGCTTGAATTAAGGGATGTTATTTGCTAACTTAAATATCCTTTCCTTTTTAACTGTATCACCCCACTACAGTATCAAAGTGCAGTGTAAATCAGTGTTTTTTTGCTGAACTTGTACCGCCTTCAGTTAAGGGAGAAATCCTCAGAGCTTGCTAATTCTGTACATCTAGCAGTTGAGGTTCAGCAAACTGAAGCTTAACATGCTACATAAATGGTATAAATTATGTTTCCAAGACAGCTCCAGGCACTGCCTTGTTTGGAGTTGCTTACCAAGCAACTACATTTCTCCAAACATACTGATGTGCAGAAGGGTAAAGGGCAGTGAAGGTAATTATTGGAAGGAAACCTCTCCCTCGGCCAGAAAAGAATAATTAAGCTTGTGCATGTTAAATCACATAGGGGAAGTGAACACTGAAGTAATCGAGTAAGTGATAGCAAGACCTATCTACAATCTTCTTGAAAGGAAATTAAGGCAGGGGGTAATCTAAAGCAGGATTGTTTAGGCAACACAAAGACAGTATCTCCAAACTTCATTCACATTCTTTATATAAATGTACACATTTCCCCTACACACATGCACATATTCCCCCAGAGCAGAGAAAACATTCCATAACCCACTAATTAAATGAGTGTGCTGAAACCTAAAGCAGTTAAACTACATTCTGCAAGCCTGTATCCAACACAGTTTACTTACTGGTCATTAATCTTTCCATGGATAGTATCTTCTTAACAGTTGAAAACGTTTAAAATACAACCAAGATTTTCACTATTTAAGATGCTTCTCGTGCTTCGACCACCAGAGTGTTTTGGAAGATGCCTTGTTGAAACAAATGCAACATATGGAAATAACTGTGATGAGTTTCTAGTCTAGTCCTTCGTCAAAAGCCTTAGGCTGTTGTGTGAAAACTTAATGAAAGTCATTTGCACAACCCTGAAAAGCTGATGAAGAAAAGCTTTAAGTCTCCTTCTGAACTGGATATCCTGGGAAGAGAATCCAGGACATCAGCACTGCACTGCTGCTGCTGACAAAGTGGCAGCAGAATAAGGGTTGTTTGTGTTTTTAATCGCACAAACTCTTGGCTGTTACTTACAGAAGCTTCTTGGATGATGTGCGTATATTTGCTGCAAATAAACTCTGTGCTAACTGCTTTTAAAATATAAAGCAAGTACAAAATAAGACTCTGTATATATGTCCTATGCACTTCAGGGAAAACTAAATCAAAAAGAGACTACTCCATAATCACAGGTTAAGAAGCAATCCCATTTAAGGCCACATTTGTGTTTGAGCCCCAAAAGGACAGAACTAAGTTGCGTACTGTAGACAGACCTTAAGGCTTTCCCAACAATTTTGCAGGTAGGACTCATGAAGAGATCTGCTGCCAGCCTCAAAAGCAGCATCTGCTAAGCAATGTCCTGCTGCAAAAACCCTTCTGGCTCCTTTACCAAACTTTAAAACTCGCCTCTTAATCCTTTTAGCAAAGCCCTTAGATTAACTTTCAAAGCTGTGTATCTCTACGTACCAACAGGCTTCCATCGATGTACAACAGAGCTAAATGGAACAGTGTCTGGACAAGGTTCCTCACCACTGGCATACACAAGGCCCAGACTGCAATGCAAACATACAGGCAGGGCTCAAATCCTGTGGCAGGGTGCAATACTGGAGACAGTCATACATAAAAATACCTCTGCATTTTCACTGGTGATTCACACTGTGATTCACCCGGTCTCTTAAAATCAGAAGCTTTTCAATTTGGCATAGCAGATCAAGAGGGCACCAACAATGAGTACATGGGACAAGTGGCTATAGGCGCTACATGCTTCTTGGTCTTTGACTCTCTAACAGCACCGTGCAGCTAACATACTGACTTTTGAAAGTAGTGGGGATTTTTGAAAAACATACATTAACAGCGTGTTGAATCCTTAGTTTCCCCTGTACCTCTAAGGTGTGAAAAACCAAGCAGGGACTGGTCATGCAGGTGCTGCGAGTGAAACTCCTACGTTCAACTAGTGCATGTTGAAGAGAAGTACTCTACAACAAGGGTAACTCCTCAGTGATGCTGTCAGCCCCGAATGCTGCAATACACACATAGAGCAGAAAAAAACAGGCACAAGCTCTTATTTCAAAAAGCCAGCTAAAGTTCATACTAGTACCTGTTGCTCATTTAGCCATTCAACAGATCCAGTTCCATGTAGATGACTCCATACCCATTTTTGCCGTGACTAACATATACTACTCCAAGGTGGTAGAAAAACCAGATCAAAGTCCTGCTGTACCCTCAGCAAATGGAGGGGACTCCGGTCAGCGTAACACAGTTTTATCAGACATAGCAAAACAGACACATACACAAAGGTTTGCCAATTTACATGGTCTTCTATAAAACAGCCCCAAGCCAGAAGGGCAATGGGAACCTATGGGTATTCTACACGTATGTGTATTCTGTTGGATGGTACAGCCACAATGTCCAAGTCCTAAGTAGTCAAGTCTCACAGTCACCAGGAAACAAAATGCACAAATTAAACATTGCCCTTCTCTATTGTGGGACATGTACAGCTACTGCTAGATATGTGCCCCGCTGACACAACTGAAGTTCATGGAAGATGATTTCATACTGCTACAGTGTGGCAGGATTTCTCAATTCAGTGATGACTTGCACGTTACATTCCTTATGGTTTTAAGTACTTGTTTTTATTACATTCATTATGGTAACACAGTTTACACGGGCAAAAAACTATTAGTCTGGCACAGAGTTTAAGACAGCAAGCAGTCAAGGATCAAACTGTACAAAGCTCTCCATGCTGTCCCAAATACCTTACACAGAAGAGCCCAGAGAGCCCCAGTAACTCCATATAAACTGTGAGTGAGGAGCCAGCCCTGAGCCACATCTCCTGCCAGGCACTTACAGGACAGAGGTAAAACAGAAGCTGGCTATTCCCAATAAAGATGCCAAAGGACAAACTGGTGGGCTGAGCAATTTGTAAAGTGGCCTACAATATCAATCTGACCCTTTTAAAGTAAAAAAATATATCGAACCAGTTCACTGAGCCCAATTCACTGAAAAATGGCGTTAAGTAGTAATTTTTTTGTTTATGTTATTATTCCACTATCCTCCATTCCTGAAGGCACTGAATCAACCGAGACCAGGTGGTGCAATTTGCCTGAAGGAAATGAAGAATGTATTTGGCAATATATGTGGTAAGATAAATATCCAGGGTATTTGGAAACATGCATCAATCCAATGTATGTTACAAAATTTCTCCCACTGATGCAGTTAGTTGTTATGGCAAATAAATTTATCCTATATGAGAGAAGAGACAACAGCTGTGCAAGCAGTCCTACTCTTAAGCAAGATTTCTGATATATTACTGTTTAAACAATAGCCTTCTCTTTTGAACATGATATAGACTTATTTTATTAGCACAATTACTTAGGAGAGTAAAGAAATATTTTTTTTAAGGAGAACAAAAAAAATGGCATTGCTCCACAACTGCAGAGGCTTCTGCTGAAGCAATAACCAACTGCAATTTATTATCCTCAAAACAAATCAAAACCCTGCTTAAAACCTCTAAACGTGCTGTACATTTTTGGTCTGGAAACTAGGGATGTCTCTTTGCAGGAAGCAGGTTAAAAAAAAGAAAAAAGCAACTAGCTGAAATTTTTGAAAACTAAATGTCAAGCAAGAGCAAGTCAGTTCTGAATAAATGATTAATTGACCTGGATATTGAAGGGATTTAATCCCTCCACTAAACACTTAGCACAGAACCAGCAGATTTGCCCTTGGAAAAGACATGTATTTTCTACACCTAGCAAGGCTCACACTACTTCTGTAAAACATTAACAGTTTGGTCAATATTAGCACATACATTTTTTTCTTTTTCTCCCCCCCACAACCCAAGTGCTAAAACCAACTGCAGTAAAAAAAGTACTAAAAGGCAGAACCTTGTCCAGGTCCAAACCACCAACAGCTACACTCCCAGAGCAGGACCCCCTACTCAGGACCATATCCTTTTCTCTCTCCATCCAGCTCAGCTTATCTCCCCCCCCCAACCCCACCCCCAATTCCATGAGACCACCAAGACTCCAAGGAGGCACCCAGAGGAAACACAACAGGGTAAGCATTTAGTGCCTCAAGCAGGAAGCTGTTTCAGTGAAACTGCAACCAGAAGAGATGAACAAGGAGTTCGCAGATGGCTGCTTGTGGCAGCTTTGCAAAATTCCCTTCAAGAACCTGTAAGTCTGGTCCTAAACACATCAATCTTCCAAACAGCACAGGGTCCCTGCAGTAGGTTCAAGGGCTCCTAATTTGCAGGAACAGCTCAGAGAACTGCTGAGAGAGCTACAAGCTCATTTCCCAGCCTGGGCAAGGTTTCCCCTGGATAAAAACCTAATACACTTCCAGGATTCTCAACCATAGCACCCGAAAAAGAAGGTGGCTCCTTTCTAGCTTTTACATGCAAGAATTCAGTGAAGGCCAGATCTACCAGTTCTACCAAGTGAACACCAGGCAGGTTTCCACACAGAGCCACTGTGTCAAAGAGAAAAGCCTGAACTGGTTTCAGAGCCCCTTTACACTTCCAGATGAACCAACTATGTCCGCTGGTGTTCTGGATCAGCACTGAGTGAAACAGCAAGGAAACTTATTAACAGTTATTTATAGAAAACATATGAAACAGACTTAAAAAACCAACCCAACCCAAACAGCCAGGATACCCCTTACATGAAATTTTAGTAACAAAGAAAGGATTGAAGCTATTCCTTTTAAGTCCTTTCAACAAGCACAGAACAGCAAGCTTCCCCATATGTCCTCTCCTGACATAAACCATCTTCTCCTCTCCAAGGTGGTGCTGCAACAGGAGCAAACCACAGCCCCAAAGCCCTAAGTGTAGGAAAAACAGACTCCCACAAGCTAGCACATGCAGTGTCCTGTTCAGATGACAGGGAGCAGATGGTCCCATTTTGTGCTCTGAAGGGGAAGTCCTGGGCATAGGTGCAGACAAGACTCCAAGGCACGTTCCAGGGGGATCCTTGCATCTGTGCTCACATCTTCCATACCTACTTCCAGAACATCAACTACCAAATCTAGACATCACAGTGCCCAAATGGTTGAGAAAAAACATCGTTTAGTATCACATACTGAGAGGAAAGAAAGGTGACCACAGTGAACTCTACTGCTTGGTCACACTATTAATATTGCAATGCCAAAATGGCTTTGTTCTACATCTGGGCTTCTGGTCAGCAAAACACAGCACCACACAAAGTAAGACACTTTCAGCAAGGACATTTTAATGGCTCACAGCAAACCTTGTAGCTAGCTTACCGATGATCTACCACACCATTTGAAGCCCCCAGCCCTCTGCCCTTACAGCCCTGTACACCACTTCCAAAGACAAGAATGAAATATTCCATATGTTTCCTTTGTTCAGGACATGCCTATTGAAAGCACAGCCACGCCACTCTCCCTGCTGGGGCACTGGGTCAGGCCATTCATCTGTAACCATGCAGATGTCAAGAAGGTAATGGGAAAACTCCCAAACAAAAACACATTTTCACAGAGCAAGGTTGTAAAATACACAACTGCATTGCACCACTATTAAGCTAAATTAAACAGGTTTAGGCCTCCCCTGCATACCTCTGAAATTGCACATGATTCCACTTATGATTCATTACTAATTGCATACCATTTAAAAGTCCAAACACATTTGCTCAAAAATTTCAGAGCAAAAAAAGTTCTTTCAAGACCCTAGGAGGATTGGTTGGCAAGGGAAATCGAGGAGGTACGTGGCTAAAAAAAGAAAAAAAATTATCTTTTAGTAAGGAAACGCTCAACTGAGAGATGCAAAGACGGCTGTTTACTCTCTAAGGGCCTGATGTCTCAAGGTGCTCTTCAGAGTCTTCTCAACAACTTCACTTGACTTAGGAAGAATTAGCACATGCTAAAAGGTGGGTTTTTTTTTTTTCCTATCCCAAAACCAGCAACTTCTGCATAACTTCTATCCTTTCCTGCAGAGCATGTTGATGGTTTGAGGCTCCTGCATTTTTACCTGCAAAGCTTACAGAAATTGGTTACTACATTAAAAAAAAAAAAAGAGTGATAGAGTTCTTAAGCTTTGTAGTAGTTTTCCTACCCCTGAAAATGTTAACTTTAACATTTTCTTAATTTTAAACATTTAAAAAAAAAAAAAATCAGACTGAAAAAGTACTTCAATTATATATTCACTGTGCCACAATCTGGAGGTTGAGTTGTCACAAAAGTCACCCATCATTGTCTGAACTACCTACAGGTAACAAAGTTATAACACTATTTTTACTGGCATGCATATTTATCAATACTAGATTTGAACAACATCAACAAAAAAGCCCAAACATTGATGCACTTTGAGCATCACATTTCAATGGATCTTACATGTTCAAGACTTTTCTGTTATACCAACATCTGGCTACATTTAAAACTGCTATCACTTGAAAGACACAAACTTTTTTTCAATAGTGAAAAATGTGTTGCTGTTATCTTCCACGTGCTCATTACTTTTCAGGTTTACTTACTGAATTGTATTCGGCAAATAGAAATGCAAAAAGCACACAAAGGAAGCCCACAAGGAATTCATTTTCCTTTCTGCCATGCTATGAAAACTGTTCTTCCTTTAAGAAGACATAGAATCAAACAAGATGTATTGAGTAATGTGCTTTTCAATATTTCTTTTTTAAAAAAGCAACATCAAAAGCTTAGCCAACAGTTTTATTGACTCCAAAACACACACTATGACTGAAACAGGCCACCTAAGAAAAATGTGTCTTCCCTATAACTCTGTGAATATAACAGAAAGTGTAAAAAACAGCAGGAAAGCAAAGCTGACAAAACTTCATAAAGCGATATTCTTACTTCCCAAAACCAAAGACATCCCTCAGAGATGTCAGACTCCAGCCTGTCAGGGAATACATATTACCTGTTCAAAAATAGCTATCTGCATTTTTTACAACATGTTTTCCTATTGACTGACATTACATATAAAGCCATCAGTCAGCTGTTATATATTCGGATTCAACAAGAGTTTTCATACACCTACTTTAAAGTGTTACTTTTGAGATCACTACAGTCCTCTCTGTTGTTTTGTAAAATATTTATATTATTAATAATGTAAGTTGACTGCCTGTATGCTGCAGAATGTGCTTTCAAATTCAGGGTGAAGCTGAAATACAGATTTCTTTTCCGCTAATCCTTCAGCCACAGTAATATGTTTCTGGGAAGTGGAAAGTTCTGAACTCGTCACAATCCTGTAACAGTTAAATCATTCAACAGAGAAATAAAATGAATTTTGCTATTCCAGCTATGTATTTTAAAATAAATTACGATTTGAAAATACTGGAAACTTTCAACTTCAGTGAAACTCACTGACAGCTGCAGTAACTCAGCACTTAAAAAAAAAAAAAAGGCAAAAAGGTCAACTGTTTTGCTAGGTAGACAACGTGCCATTTCTGCATTGTTTAATTACACTTTCCAGGCACCCACACTTCTAATGCTAGTTATTTACAATTTGGATGTACCAGCTTTATCTGGAACATAAAACTGAATAAGTCTGTGCCTGATTCTGAACCAAAGGCTTTCAAAACATGTTTACAGTGAGGACAGTATTCATATAGTAATGTCAAGATCTTCCTCCCCTCTGTGTGAGCTACCATAACACCTATTACTGTGTGCAATTCCACATCAACAGAACCAGTTGCCCATCTATCAGCAGAGGAAATATCAACAGCTACCTCCACGTTTCCAAAAAGCCTGCACAGGGCAAGCTGGCAGTGGGAGAACATTAAGAACCAACATCACATGACCAGAAATCTATTTTCAGACCAAAGTGTGAGAACATCTTATCAGAAAACCACAGCAGTACCTGAAAGGCAGGTACAAAAAACTACAGAAGGATATTTTCCTATAGCAAAATCCTAGGTCAGTGCTGCAATCAATGGCAAGTCTACCAGGTAGGGAGGACAGCCACGGACCTCTTGCCCATGAAATGGTGTTGACACCTCTGTCAGCCAAGGTCTCATGTCATTTAAGTCTGTTGCCTCAATTTACGGGTTTCTTCAAATAGGGATGGCTGCTTCTCCTCTTATCCTCTCTTACGTTACCTTCTCCCACCTTTGTCACCTATTTCTGGGACTATACAGATCTTTCTAATTCCTCCTCAAGCTATTTTTGCCTTTCTGCTTCTTCCGTGAAGAACCCCAAAACCACAACTTTGGCAGCACAGAGCTGCTGCCTGAAACACATTCATCCCTTAATAGAATAACTGCTGGCCATGAGGTCCCAGGCAGCCACGCTGAAGCTATCCAGCCCCATCCATTTCACTTCATTTGCTTGTTTGCAAAACAAGGAGCAGGCAAACCTGAGCTGTTGGCAAATCCTCCAGAACATAAACACAACATCAGCTCCTGCCCATTCTCAACAAGAGGGCCACCTTCAGGAACAAACTTTTCCTAAAAGCACAAGGGTGGCCAAGAGGAGGAGGGTCTCCGACATTTGGAGAGACTTCCAGAGCCCCGCAGCTCCCATGCTCTCTAAAATGAGATATGGGTGCTCAGCCCTTCTGAAATCTAGGCCAGTAATTTTCTCTGGGTAAATAAGAGCTTGTGTTCTGCAAAAATTGCTGGCTTAGATGCACAATACAAAACAAATAAAGATTCTTGCGGAGGAGGTTTCTTTGGGTTTTGTTTTGTTTTTCAGTCCTTATATTACAGCTTCCATATTTTCCATCTCAAGCAGATAGTTACTAGTAAATTCCTCTCAAGAACTGAAAAGGTAATTATTTACTAGCATAAGCTTCCTTACACTAAAGTCCACTTTTTTCCATGCTGCAGACTTATCTTAGCTTTTATTCCCCAAAGTCACACTCACTGCCAGTAAGCATCTAAGAGTAAGTGACATATTGCTGATACAAATGAGCTCAACATACAAAATAAAAGCCAAATACCTGACAAATTACGTGCTACAGTAGGGCATTGGGGTTTTAGAGGGGAGGAATAAAAAGAAAAGTTTGCTGCCAATAGAGAATGTAAAAAGGGTAGATAATATTTAATAAACTTTGAAACAACAACTTCAGTTTTCTGTGTGCTACATGAAAGTGTCTACTTTTTTTAAAGGACCGACAAAAAAAATCAGCCAGTTTATGATTAATCATAAAGACTTGAATCCTGGGATGAAATCTGCTGGAGACACTGCCACTGGAGCCACCAGGCTCTGGCCCAGTCACCAGGCACTGGATGCTGCACTAGCAAACTCAAGTCCCTGTCCTGCACGTGGGATTTCACAGGCCTGTGCAGATACAACAATATTTCTGCCGATTAACAGGAATATGCACATTAAAATAGCATGACCATGTCTTTCACAAAGAAGTATGGAAAACATGCTTTTAAAAAAGGTAGAATAAGTCTTTTACTACTTGCCATCACATCAACAATATGTGGCATTGACAAGTGAAAACCTAGATGGTGTAACTGTAAAACCTTCAAACCTCTAATTAGATAAGGCTTTTCTATCTCAGGAGGACTGCAATTATGCTACATTTTCCAGACTCAAGGTCATGTCTGGACACCTTTACTTTTCACCACAAGAACTCTGCCAGACAGCAGTCACAAAACCTCAGTCAGATCCTATTGTGCTTATCTGACCATAACGGGATGCTAACTATCGTGTTTGTACTAGAACATAATAGAAGACATCTCACAATCTACTCTGTTTCATCACCGTTCTACAAAAAATAACAGCGCCAGGTGAAAAGAAACAAAAAAAAAAGCTCTACTGAATCTAAACAGAACCATATCATTTTGCTGTTTATACATAAACAGAGCAGGACAACTCAAGTGTGAGTCAAGTAAGAAGATACTCAACTCTTTTTTGCAACTGCTGAAGCATCCTGTGGTATGAAGCAAGTAAAAAAACAAACAAACAAAAGAATCATCACTCTCAACTGCCACATCTTATAAAGCCAGTAAATAACCCAGCACACAGAAAGACAGACAGTATTTGGTTAAACAGGTAATAAAAGTCAAAGACCACGGATGACCATTTCATTGTGAAGGTCTATCCTCTAGGGCAGCCAGGGCTCACAAGCCCTCATTTCACAACTCAAAGAAAATTAAAGTAAGGGACTCTGCTATTCTCTGAAAATACAAGCAAGAAGCACTAGAAGAAAAATATTCTGTAATGGATTTGTATTCCAAGTAACCAAAATATAATAGCAGGCACTGAAAAGGGACTATATTCCTTATGGCTGTCAGGCAAGTCCCTCAAACAACCAGGCCCAGGTAAGATGCCTCCAAAGTCATTAGCCAGAATTATCTGCTTTTCATCTCCTGCACAAAATTTACACAAGTATTAAACCCCCAAAACTGGAATTGCAGTTCTCAGACTGACACTCATGAGAAACAGAAGTGCAAGTATGCCCCACAATAATTTTCCTGCTCTAACATGGATGTTTCCAAGCACATGGCACACCTGAAATATCATAGCAAGGATCCGGAGTGTACCGCATTGATTAAAAAACCCAAATAAACAATATTTTCACATTCTTGCATAGGCATCTCAACTTGCTAGATGACGGCTATTTTGCAACAAAGCAAAATCACAACCTTCATGAACAGAAAACCAGGCAGCTGGTAATTAAAAGTTACATAAACACCTACCTAAATTGTACAGAACACAAATGGCCACCTACAGTAAAAGTATCAAGTACTTCTCCCTGGTCATATCCTCCTGACTCCCTCCAAGTTCCTTCCCATCCATCCAATCCCTTCCTGCCCTCAGAGAGTCTGGATCTTGTGCTGCCATCTCTCTCTTCTCTGAGCATTTTTCTATCTCCCAAAAATCTCTTCACCAAGACGACTGGCACAACGTACTCACCTTTCTCTATTCAAATTCCATCTTTCAAAGCACGCTGATGACTCAAAAGTAAGGAGCTGCCCAGTCTGATGCAACCACCTGCACGTGAACACACCGGGAGTGGGGGTAACCATAGAACCCCCCCTGCTGTGACTCCAGTCCTTCTCCCCCTGCACCCCAGCATTGCACTTAGCCAGGTATGAATGCAGTGGAATGTCTAGTCAATAAACATTCCACACAAAAAAAAAACCAAAACCAACAAAACAAAACCCAAAACAACCTGATGTGTTTGAAGGAGCTTTCTAACCACCACAGCGAGCAAGAACAAGCAGTGGATCAGTCAAGAGCTGAAGACAGAGAAACAAGGAAAGAGAGTGGAAATCTGAAAGGATATGCTTTTGAGGCTCGACAGAAATCTCAGCCTGACCATTCGTGACAGCCCAAGTAACATGGCTGTATTTTAAAAATAAACCTTTGAAGTTATGTTTAATTATTAAAATTAATTCAAAGAAATGAAGACTGCAGGAAAACAGAAGTAGCAAAAATTAAATACCAGCCCCGTTCCGTAGTCCTCAAATGCTTTGAAACTCACTGCCAGGTTGGAATAATAGTCAGCACTTTCTCTCAGCTGCTCTCTCCTGGCTCAAGCAAAAATGTAGGTCCAACTTTGCTTTACAATCACAGAACACTGCTTGTAACAAACAAACACTTTTTCAGCCATCTCTATGCTACAGACTCTCTGCTGCTACAGCTATAATCAAAAAAGAGCCCCATAGCAATGCGAAGGGGATTTCCTGGCATCATTAGGCTGCCTGACACGAAGCATAGAAAAGCTTTCTTCTCTTCACATAGCTAAGACGCTTTGCCATGACACAAACATGTCAGCTAGGTGTGATTTTATGTCTCTTCTTTTTTCCCCCTCCACACAAGCCAACTCGGCTTCTCTGGCAAAACTATAGATTGCCCAGCCCAAGCAGGTCAAGAATGAATTTTCTGTTGCCTACAAAACTGTCTTCTACATACCCTAAACTCCCAGTGGCCTTGCTACAACAGAAACTATTCAAGCGCTGAAGTGCCAAGAAGGCACCCATTTTTTTCTTTCTGTAAATAAGGAAACAGGAACTAAACACAAATGGGGACCAAGGGTATCCTTCACTGCCACAGAACAAGAGAGCTAAAGCTTTCTGCTCCTTTAGAGAACACAAACACACAGCAACAGTGACACATCCCAAAGCACGCTGAAGCATGTGCAGGTCTCCTCTCACTTTTGCTCTAAGTGTTAAATTGGCTTCTGGAAATTTACCTGCATGGTAAGGAGGAACTTACAAACTGAAACTCTTTGGCAACCTTATCTCTAATGGGTGTTGGCTATGACGACTCATACCCATTAGAGGACGAATGCCATGTTGCAGACACACAAGGATGTACCGAGCCTATTTTACAAGACAGTCAAACAACATAGCAGCCATAAAACCTCACACTTAAATGTGGCTTTTACCAGACAGACTTCAAGTACTTTATGAAATTGGGTAACTTCCCTGCGGAGGAAAAAGACAGTTTACCAGCAAGCTTAAGGCTTCACAACAGCAGCTCCGGACTCCCTACCCCAAACACTCCCAAAACACCGTTTCTGCCACAGAAAAAACACCAGGACGTCAGCTCCCACTAACAAGGTACGAGCAGAAAAAGGAAGAAAATATTTATGTGCAGTTAACAACTGAGACCTGTAACTTCTGCCGTTCATCAAATACTACACAAGCAAAAACCCCAGTAATCCTTCTCCACCCAGCTTGAACAATTAAAAGGAAAAAAAAAAAGAAGTCCAAACAGGTAGGAGAAACTGGAAACCTGCTCAGTAAACAAAACCTCCAGTAACTAAGAATCAGACTCTCGTTGCATATTAAGTAAGTGTAGGCAAACAAAGAGGAAAAAAAAAAAAAGAATAAGTGACATTTTCAAAGGCATATACTACTAACTATATTTTGACAACGCAGCAGTTCAGGACTGATCTGAAACCATGCGCCATACTTTGCTGCAGTGTGCTCTACTATATATTGTTAAGGCAGCAAAACTTTAGTAATGGCAGATCTGACCACTGGCCCATACAAGACCTTACTCCAGCCTGTGAAATCTGTGCTGAGAAGTGGGGCAAGACTGACAGGTTTTATTGTGAAACTTAACAGGTTTGTGGATTAGCAAAACTACCATATTGAAAGCTGCAAATCCCTCTCTGGTGGTGCCTCTACAGAAAAGAGTGTTCACTCCTCAATTAAAATTTTACTATTAAAGTTACCCAAACTCAACACAAGATCCAACAGCTTGTGCCTAGTTTACAGTTTCACAGCACGCGATGGAAACTGTTTTAAGAATTTATATTTTTCTCCATCCACAAGAAAAACCTGACAAAGCTCCCAAGTCTTGTTTACGCTACTTTTCAAAGTTCAGCTGTGTGTGCCATACTAAGAGATTTTGTAAAAGCGAAGGCCCCCTCAGTTGACTGGATTTAGGCGCCTCCACTTTTGGGCGAAGACCGGCTACCCTGGGAACTGCTTTTCTAAGAAAACTGATGAGAAAGGCGTTTCGGTGCGAGGACGTCGCACACACGTGCGGGTAGCGCTGCGATCCCCCGCCCCAGGACTTACCCAGACCCCACCGGCATCCCCCGCTCGCTCCCACAAGACCCCCAGGGGCTGCCCCTACCTCATTCCCCAAACCCTGTCGCCTTTTCAAACCTCCGAGGCCGATCTCTTGGGGGATTCGGAAGGTTTCGCCCAGACAAGCCCCCGCGGGGCTCCAAGGAGCCGGGGACCAGGTGCTGCCTCAGACCGCCCTCACCTGCCCCGGCGGGGCCGGGCCCTGCTTGCAGCCCGCAGGGTCCCGCCGCTGCCCGCAGACCGCCACCCCAAGCCCCCCACCTAACCCGCAGGCTGGCGCTGGGGGCGTCCGTGCGACACCCACAGCAGAGACAATAAATATATAAACAGACAGTTATTAGGGTTTGGTTTTTTTTTCCCTCAAGAATACGGACAAAGCACCCGCCCCCACCGCTACCTGCCCGCCCCGGCCCGACTCACAGGGCGTGCGTGAAAGCGCTGAGTCCTGGGGGCACGGCGGCCAGCCCCCGCCCGGAGCAATCCACGCCGCGGTCGCCGTCGCAGCTGCAGGAGGCCGGGCAAGGCGGGGGGGACGCTCCGCCGCTGGGCCCGGCCCAGCTCCCCAGGCCCCAGGCGACGAGGCCGAGCAGAGCGAGGCACCGCATCGCCGGCCCCCGCCGACCGGCCAGCCTCCCCCGGCTCGGCCTGCCGCTCTCCGCCGGCGCCCTCCCTGCACAACCCCGCCTCCACCGGGATGGCGGAAAAATATATTAAAAGAAAAATAATACTACAAGAAGAAAAAATAAAAATATACAAGGCGCCTCCGGCCGGCGCGGCCCTGGGGCTGCCTCAGCGGCGCGCCGGGGAAGCCAGCCCTCCGCCGCCCGCCCGCCCCATCCAACGCCCGTCGCCGCCGCTCATCTCAGCCCCACAGGTACGGCGCGGGGGCGGCCATGGCCAGCTGGCCCACGCCGCTGTCCGACGGGTGGCGGTCCCCGGGGAGCGCGGCCCCGGCCCCTGCGGCTGCCTGCAGCGGGGGCTGCCCGCGGCGCCCGCCCGGCCCTCGGTGGCTACGAGC
>VXBJ01006938.1:232604-292310 GCA_013400055.1 Nycticryphes semicollaris
GCGCCGGCTGCTCTGCGCCCAGCGCCGAGGTGCGTATGCTAATGAAGCGACCGCCCCCGCGCCTCGATTGGCACAGAGCGGGCGCGGGGCTGGTCACTATGCAAAGCACAGCTCGGTTACAGCCAATGGGTGCGGAGGAGGAGGGCCTGACGAGCGCCCGGGGAGGGGGGCGACACGGCACGGCACCGCCCCGCCGGGACCGCCCGGTCCCTCGTTCAAGCGGACGTCGGAGTGCCCTGGGTGGCGGCACCGCGACTGAATGACCACGGAAGCCTCGGGGCGCGGGGCCGGGGCCCGGCTGGCGCTGTGAAGAAGGGCAACGCCGGGTCCCGCCACCCAGGGTCTCCATGTCCCCTTGCTCTAGCCAGGCCTCTGCAGCGGCGGAACCCGGGCCCGCTCCCAGACTCTCGTACCGCACCACAGCCTCCAGCACCGGTATGAAGGAACCCTCCGGCTTGCAGTGAGGGGTGGAAAAGGCAGCAGCAGGCTCCTGCGCCCCCAGCGGGGTCCAACAGCAGAGTCCCATCTGGCATCTCACATCCATCTCCTGAGCAGGAAGAGGTCAGAGACCTTAAATATTTTACTGGCCCGTGACCAAAGCAGGTGCCACTGCACCACAAACTCTTCTCAAAACCCATGTGCTTTAAAAACCTGTTTCCCTGCCCCACAAGATGTTATCTGGGTTTTATAGTAACCAAACTTTTGCCAGCAGCTGGTCTGTGTCCTCTTTTCCTTACTGCCTTAAGAAAATAATAAACAAAACTGAACACCCATGTATCCTTGCAGCTAGGACCCTCCATCTCCATGTGTGTGCTACTATTCTCTTTAATCATTTTTTTTTCACATGCCTTCCTTTGGATGCTTCTAAGCTGCAGCCACCATCAGGAATGAGCCTGCTACATGTTCCGCCCAGCTCACCCACACACTGTGCTCTGCAGAATCATTGAATCTTACTGGGAATGCCATGGCAGTACTCAGGTAACACCGGTTGGGACCTCTCACTGTTCGGTCCCTCTGGCCTAGGGAGCTATAACCCATAACGGGCTCTGAGCAGATGGACCTGGCTGAAGCGAGCGTTGCGAAGGCGCCAGAGCCTGCCTGCTCTGACAGCAAATGCTCACACCATCTATTTTACACGTCTTGTTTGGATGCTCTGAGCCTGCCTGGGGAGTTGCCTGCCCAGCCCCCAGCTGCAGACGGAATCACACCCATGCAGGTGCCTGTGCAAGCAGCAGAGACCCAGAGAGCCATCTGCAAGATTGGAGGTTTCTTAAGCCCTTCTGCTACTACATCGGTTCGTAGGTAGGTATTGTTCTGCTCATTTTGTGGATGGAGGAGCACAGAACCAGGTAAGTTGCTGACAACCTGCCTCTGCTGCAGCAGGGAGATGGGATGGAACATACTGAGCGCCACTGACTTCCCTGAGGACAGGAGGGGATTTTCAGTGGTTACTGAACCCTTAGTCTGATGCAAGAGCAACTGTGCAAGGGTTTCGCACAATGCGGTGACACTGACTTCAGGTTGCTGCAGTCACATCCAAAAAAATCCCAAATAGCCGCATGTGCACGGCTAGTCAAATGCTTTAGGGACGAGACACACCTGCTCCCAGCAGGCAGACAGTGAAGAGGCAACATTCACAGCAACCCTGGCCCAACACCTGAGCTCTAGTGCATGTGCAGGGAGGTTAGGAGTTGGGGGAACCACATCTTACACCGTACCTTGCTAAGGGCCACCCTTACCGACATGGACATTGCAGAGGACACTCTTCCCACCAGGCTGAGGTCTGAGCTAATCATGCCTTCCTTGCGCTGGCTGAGGTGGGGGAAAAAAAACCTGTCAGACTAAAAGCAGTTATTTAGTGAAATTTTAAAAATCAAGCATATAAATAATGGAGAACTGAAGATTTAAAATAATCTGTGGTCAAGAAGGTAGGGTACACACTGAAGACCCTAGAAATACAGATCTTCCAGCAACCCCCTCCACCTCTTATGGTTCTCCCCATCATTTTTTCAACTGTTATAAATAACACTATTTTACTAATTACTAAAAATATTATTCTCTTCCAAACTGGGCATCCTGTTCCTGATGCACTGATTTTGTATGAACTTCATGATTCATCACTGCAAAAATAAGGCCATTTTAATAACTTGCTGTGTGCTTGGCCCTATACCTTGTGAGCAGTACAAAGTTCTCACCAAAGAATTTACTGTTATATGATAAAGATTTGCAATGGGGGAGCAGGAACTAGAATAGCAGGGGGAAAAATTAAAATTAATCATTTTCTAGATATACTTCTACAAAACAGACCCAAACCAATCCAGTCAAGAAAAAGTGACCTTTTCTTCCCAGCTGGCACTGAAAAATAGCCAAGTGCTGATACCCACTCTGCAAATAGTCTCACTTCACTAACCAAAAATAATGGGAGCAGAAGCGGCCCCCAGTGCCTGCATGGTGTTTGGAAGACAAATAGTAGCATGAAGCATACCTTGTACTGCAGTACTGGCCATTTGCAACGTCCGCAGAATTTCTCTTCTGGAAAAAAAGGACAAAAGATTCCTAGTCAAAGCAGAAAAACAAAACACTATTTTTTTTTCATCCTTTGAAACCCTGGAATAGATTGGCTTTTATTCTCAATCCTTGCCTGATTTCAGTCTTTTGATTTCTTTTCCCAGCATCTCTTCAGGTGTTATTTCCTTAGTGAAGCTATCTCAAATCTCCATCTTCCAAACTCCTGTCCTAGAAGCCATCTACATGTCCTTTCCATTCAGATGATATTGCTTTGCTGCTTCCACTTAGCCCGTAACTCGTTCTGGCAAATCAATATTTTCCTTATTTTTACAACCTCTGTCTCTCTTGCTAGCATTGTTGGAGCACTGCTCTCTCCTCGCCATCAATAGCTCACAGTTCTCTTTTCGTATGCAGCTACCCTGTTTGCTGGCACTTACTGGTTTTATTTTCCTTTATAAGGAAACCCCTAATATTTATTGCAAAGCTGTTTTGTATATGTAATAAAGATCTACACGCTAAGGTATTTTTAAGCTGAAAAAATAATGGGTTCATTTTATTAAACAATGTGTTTAACTAAAAATTGTACCCGTGGACTTTGAAACTATCATAGTTTAAAACTCTAGTCTGAAACAGTCCACAATGCCAAAAATTCCAAGAAACATCCTCTAAAATAGAGCATAAGGCAGCAGTCAGCTTGTTTAATAGAAAAAAAATGCAAAAGACAGAAAAATCCTAAGGTGGTCTTTAAACCAGGTGAAGGAGATAAGGGTCTAACAACCATGTCGATTAAAAAAAAATAAAGAATTAAAGATTTGCTTCAATTCAGCTGTGGAGAACTACGCTCTGCTCTTCTTGGAAACTGGAAAGCACCATAAACTGTGCTATCTCTCTGTAAGATCTTCAGATTTAAAGCCCAATGTATAGGCAGTTGTTTGTGAAACTTCAGTCAGGCGTTTGCTGACAAGGCATTAGCAAAGCTTGAGAGATGTGGGGGAAAAATGACAAAAAATCTGGACATTGGATGTTTTTCTGCTATTGCCACGAAATTGTCTATCAGCACTTCAAAGACATGAATTCATTTGGCTTTGACAGGAGTTCAGTGTCAAAGAGCACGCAGATGAAGACCTGAAGCACAGACACAAAAATAAATACAATCTGAAGTTCATCTGGAGCAGCAGAACTTGAGGCTAGAGCTATGCCATGGGAGGATGGCAGGTGAATGAGAATGTAAAACTCCTAGTCACGACAAAATATTGTTTTGCTTTAAGAAGTGATTAGACTTTATAAAACAGGTAGCTCACCAGCATTGGATGAGCAACATCATCTTCAGATTTTTCTTCTCCAACATTGCTTTTGTCAATTTATGCCATGAACACAGCACTGATTTAAGGTGGAATTGTGCAAACAGTAAATACTACTATTGGTCTGAAGAGGGTGAGAAGTCTGGCAGAGAGAAGCAGGGACCAACATGCTGTTGGTGTGTTGGTGCATTGTGACCTGCTCCATCCTCCCTATTCAAGCCCCATACAGTTGAGAAATTAATTAACACACTGATTTCAGTTCCAAGGAAGTTAACAGTATGCTGGAGAACATCACAGAGAGCTGCTGTGAGGAGAAAAAGAACAAAGTCTGGAATATCTGCACTAAGAAAACAAGTTCTTTTAGAAGGTAAAGTATACTCCTTCCCAGAAAAGAGGCTGAAAGTTTTTCTCAATTGAAGTAGAACTGAACATCGCTTCAGGAGACAGAGTCAGATGAAATAGAGAGGCTAAACCATGTTGAAATATTGTTAAGAAAATTAAGGTAAAATTCCCAACCTTAATATAGCAAAAACACAAGAACAATTTAAGACTTCAGAAAAATGGTTAGACTGAAAAAAATGGAGAATTATTTTGGTAGGGCCAAAAGTTTGCCCAGGAAATGGCTTTGTCAACACCTACTTTACACCTCTGTAATAAAAGACATACTAATGAAGGAAAGCAAGATCCACTGAGAGCCATAGTTTGAAAACAGCACACGGAGAGAAAGAGAAAGAAATAGACAACTTAAATATTTAATTAAAACAGGAGAGAAAATTAATTTTAAAAAATTCTCATAATTTAATATTACCTTTATATGTAAACAGCACAACTTCCAATGGTACAGTGCTTCTAATGCTATTTCTATATATGAGTTGCCTACATGGTCCAGAGCATAATGCATTCTGCAGTCTGGCCTGGTGAATATGTCCTTGCTCAGTCATCCCAAAAGCTGCCTCCAGAATCCGGAGCTCAGCTGTGAATAGAAATGGGATGTTGCACCATAAATACAAGCGAGTAACTCCAGACAGTTTATTCCAACACCTTCAGTAAATTAAATAGAGCAAACCTAAAAGAGAGGACAGGCCAGAGTGTGTGGGCATTTATTGTTGGTATTCTGTTTAGTTTAGGTTGGGTTTTTTCAGCCTAGAAGTGTCAGCTCCTCTAGAATTAGCCCTGGAGGTTCTCCAGTACTACGTATTTCCCTTCAAATAAAAGGGAGACCAGTTACCACCATAATGTAATGGTGTCATAATAAAACAAATTAATCTTATCTTGGCACTTTAACCCAATGATCAGCTGTATATAGGTAACTACACGGGAATGAAAAGTTGATTTAGGGGAAAATAACTAGAATATAAGGTTAGGTTTTGGCTGAATATTCACAACAATCTGTATTCCAGCTAGAAAGCTGTAATAAAAGACACTAAAACAGGCTTTATTTCAAATTGTGCATCATCTTTTAAAGGCAGTGTGATATTCTACTGTAAGTAGAGAGTGCAGCACATCATTGTCTTACTGTATGAAAGCTGGTGTAAGGTAGGAAGCATCGAGTACCCATCCCTCTGGTACCTTCCCCTCCTGCCCACTTCCACCCAACCTAGAGCCTGATCCCCCTGGCAGGATCCCAGATTCTCCTGCTTTTGGGTGAATCCCCCTCAAACTGCAGGCCTTCAGCAGAACACCTCAATGGGGCAGACACTGTTCACCTCTCCTCTTCGTCCAACCCATGGCCTCCTCCCCAATACGCTGGTTGAGATTTGAGCATCACTGAGATTTGGGTGCATTTTGCGGTCATTCAGTTTCTGGGTTACACTGAGCCAACGGACCCTCACTCATTTCAAAGAAATGGGAATGATCTGTGTGCAGATGGCTCCTAGCCTTAAACATTAATTTTCTTCTATAGAATATTCGTGACAAGCATGGCACGGTCAAGATTTTCTACAGGCATTCTAGCATGAAATACTCTTAACATTAAAACAAATCAAATGACAGCCAAAGAGAAATCAGCGGAATCATGACTAGATGGTTTATATAGGATGAGCAAACACTTTGCAGGGAAGGGGTCCCAAAGAGGTGTGCAGAATGCAGTGAAGACAGAGCCACTGTTATTAAGAGCTGAACAGAGAAACCACTTGCAAGAAGAAAACCTAGTAGCTCAAAGCCAAGCCTACCTGCTAATCCAGTTCCTGAAAAGGCAACATCCATATCCACTGGTATGTATTTTAAGCATAGCATTTGGGTATCCTTCACTTTACGGAGCCAACTGAGAAGTAGCAAGAGGAGCACTTTAGGTGCGAAGACAGGAGCAGGCAGGGATTGCGACCAGCCCCAGTGGTAGCTCTCCGGCAGCATCTAGTGGGGAAGACCTCTTTGCCTGAGATGCTCCAGAGGAAACAACAAAAAGGGTATTTTTTAAGTCACACAGCCTGCTTTTAGCCCTTTTTATAAGCCACTGAAGCGCTGAGCAGTATAAAATTTAGGGCAAGACCTCATACCAGGAATTAAAAAACCTCAAAAAAGCTGTGCTTTAAGGGTGAAATCTGCTTTTGCAGAGGACTAGCTTAAGGATTATGTAGCTTTAAATCCTACTTAAACCCTATTTTGTAGAATTATAGTGGAGCCCAAGTAATATAAGGGGGTAAACTTAACTTCAATGATAAATTATTCACAGAAAATGCCCACGATTCTAAAGTGTTTAACAAAATATTATTAAAGCTCCTGTGTTAGAGTGAATAAAATCCTTTTGTTTAAGTTCTTTATCAAAGAAAACTCAATTTGATACGTTACTTATCATCACCACACATGGAAAAATGATCTCATAAGGGAAAAATTACATACATAACATAATTGTTAATGAACAACTTTGATTACCAAAAAATCTGCAGTGCTAATAAATTAAAATGATTGATATTTAAGTCATAGCTATCAGAATAATGCTGATGAAGGCAGAGGTGATATGGTCCCCATAGGATTCAAGTTGAATTTTCTATCAGTATAAATGAACCCAGTAACATTCCTGGATGCAACATACTGATGTAAATCATGTTGTGCACAGGCCAGATGCCTTATTTTGGCATGCCCCCTGAAATGGCTAGGCCACTGCAGGAGATTGCCTTCTTTCTGGATGTGGAGCCTTGAAGATGAACAGAAGTGTTGGAATATTTTTTTGTTATAGCACATGATTGTTCATCGCTATCTAATGCCTTGGCTGCACTGTTCTTTGTCTCTCACTCAAACGCTGCAGTGGAACAAAAGTTTTAATTTTATTCATGTTTTGAAACAGTATAAACATTAGCAATCTGTGGGTACCTGAGCTTCTGTAGGATTAACTTCAGACTGTCCTTTAGAAAAACTCTTACAGTTACAAGGCAACTGACTCAACAGGCTTCGGCAGAGCCTTTATTAGCAGAGTGACTGAGGAATCCCAGCCTTATTTTAAGTAGTTTGTATCTTGAAGGGAGGAAGGGAAGCTAACTTCTAAGTAATTAACATTTAGCATCAAGTTGAGCTATCAGATACTACACTATCTTCAAAAATTTGGGGCATAAGCCTACACTAGTCATTTTGGGTCTTTTTTATCCTATTTTATCCAATTGAAAGACATATGCTGACACCGATGTTCTTCAAGGGGGCTGGGTGCTTTTCAAAGACACTTTTGGTGAAGGGGACGTATCAAACGTACCGGCCACTGATGAATCGCTGTATGGGATGTACATCCACTGGCCAACATGCCAAGAATGACCTAACAACATGGTATTAATTCCTTAGCATGCCAGACGGGACATGGAAATTAGTGTGAAAGCTTTGAGAGACACCTAGGACAAAGTAATAAACCTATTTGGTAATGCTTAATCGATGACAGAAACCTCAAAGACACATAAGTAGCTGCAGTCCTTTATCATTATGATCCTGTTGGTTTTGGTTTTTTTTTTATTTACTTACCCAGTTGCATTCTGCTTGTCTAATTAGAATTACTCTAGCTATTTCATTTGAATACGTCCTCACCTTTATCTAAAGTTGTTGCTGTACGTGGTCACATTGCAGTGCGACCCACGTCTAATGCCAGCAGCAGCTGAGACAGACACATTACACACATTTAATACTTTCATGAAATAGCAACACAAATACAATTTCTTAGGGACTCCACATTTATCATGGAGAGGACTGAAAAAAAGCATGGCTACTGCAGGCTCTCAGCTTCAGCAGATTGCAGTCAGGAGCCCGCCAAAAAAGAAGCAAGTTTTAATACATATGCCAGAGCAGGTATTTGCATCTCAAGCTGCCTGCTCATGCTGAGGGACAGGCACACTTCTGTACTACTCAAAGACCAAAAAAAAAAAATAAAAAAAAAATGGCCCCAAATGAAATTGTAGAGGAAACAGCAAAAAGTCTTTTTTAATTTTCTACTGGGTTTTTGGTTTGATTTTTTTTTTTAATCTTTTTTCTCTTTGCACTTCTCAGAAATACTTATCTTACTATAGCGGCCACAAAACCTACAATTTCTCATTAATAGATTGAGGCTCTCTGGAGCCAAACTATTTGTTCTGTGTTTGTACACTGCAAAATACAATAGGATCCCGAGTCAAACCCGGGACTTCTAGGCGCTACTGCAATGCCAGTAATACAATAAATCACTAACTTTTGCCTTTTACTTGCAGCCACTTGAAGTAGGTGAAAGGCCCGATGACTTATTTCCCTGCTGTTAGCCATCCAGGCTCCAGCAGAGATTAGATTTAATTCAGACAATGCTACTGTACTGCTCGGGCAGAGAAGCGGAGCTGCGATTAGATAAGGACTAGGTACAGGTGGTTTTACTTACTCTTGGAAGTACACAGCTCCAAAGTGTTGCGCTCTTTGGGGAAAACAACTTTTTGGTGGTGGTGGCAGGGTATTTAGTTTGATGGTGTTTTTCCCCACTCCCCCTCCCCCCCCCGATCTATTTTCTAGGCAGCCAAGGAGAAATCAGAAACATGGAAGAACATACATCTGAGCACCTAAAACAGATGATAGGATGAAAAAACCCAACCTAGTAACTTCATGCAAAAACCTGGGTAACTCTTAGATAGCTGTGTTTACCTTCTACGCTAGCAAATCAGATTAACCAGCCAGGAATATATGCTCTTTTAAAAATATTGGTGAAGAGGGAAGGGTGGAAAATTTACTATAGAGGGAAAAAACGACTGTTTAAATATCACCATTTCTCAATAGGACACATTATTTTAATGTAAGGTTTTGTAAGGTTGAACACACAGCAAATTGGAATGTGTCCATCTTACTCCAGCTTTTATATTAACAGAAGACTTTCTATATCGGCAACATTTATCAATACATCAAACTATGCAATTAAACAGATACAAAGGTCACAGGCATCTCAGAATTGTTCAGTTTGAACTAAATAGACCCAGACTCCAAAGTCGTGTGATGTGTGACAAAGCTCTTCCATTTTTCTTTGAGGAATGGGGAAGAAATTATTATGTGTAAGACTTCATTTAAACCTTTTTAAGCCTATGTTACAAAAACCCCCACCCAATTTGCTTAAAAAAAAAAAACAAACCAAACCACCCACAAACAAAAAACCCCAACAAACAAAGGTATGGGATGCAAAGAGTTTGCTTCTCTTTTCATGATTGTGTCACTCTAGCTCTAAGATGTGTCTCTAAACCAGTAAGAAGTAGTAGCATATCAGCACTTCAAATTCAATGCTAACTTAATTGTAAGAGGCTTCCCTGGAACTTCTGCTGCCGTTTTCTGGGTTTAGGGTTCGTTTGTTGGTTTCTTTTTTACGATTAGAACTAGTTACCAATTTTATCCTGAGGCACGTTTCTGAATTTCAGATGTCATTTGCTGTGCATGCCACGTTAGCCTCAGACTCTCCAGGAAAAGGAGCACTTCCCTGTAAGTGTGAGCACTGCAACCCAGGCTTTTCTGTAAAACCAGCTTCTAATCAGGATTTTACAAGCCAAACAATCACAGAAACCCAGACTGCTCCATATCTTGGGCTTCCCTGTAATTCCTATCACTAGTGCAATTCCTTTGACCTTGCACTTTGCTTTTGAGTTCACTTAAGGCAACGGAAATCAACTCAAAAACCCTGACACCACCATTTACGGGTTTCTGCTGGCTTACTGGACTAAACCAGCTCCATATGTGGTCAAAAACCAGCAAACACCAGCAGAAGCAAGTACTTGTAGTTGAGGATGAGAGGGTGACAGGAGTGCCAGCTTCCATCAGTTCATGCCAGTATGTAGGCATGTTTTGCTTTTCCAAATTAAGTATTTTTGGCTACAAAATAAGATGAAAACATGGTTTTGCATCCAGCATCAGCCTCTGGAAGAAAAGATAGAAGAGAAGAAAGTAATTTTGCAGTGTACCACTGAGGTTGCTCCTTTTATTTAGTTTATAGTTAAGTTAGGTTCTCTCCCTCCATGCGTGTTTAAGGTGGAATTGAGCTTGGACAAAGTACTCTTCCAGCTTGTTTGAATACCCGCCTGCTAGATCACAGGCATTAGAAATTAGAAATCAGAAACAAAGTATGTTCTGCCAATGTTTTTCAGTTGTTTTAAAATCAGTTAAACCCCTAATTGCAATGAAAAACATGAGGTAGATAAACTAGTGCTTTTTAAGTTATGAAATTACATTAACTTCATTCTTTGGTTCAGTGTTATATTGAAATCCACAGTTTATCTCTATAAATCTGAACCATAGTTAGAAGAACAGAGATAGCTGGTGTGTAAACCAGATCATGGAAATTATTCCATTTTAAAATAAAATTGAAAACATGTTTTTATTTGCAGTTCGTTACATCAATCGTCTACACATTAAATAAAAAATATTCACATAAGTGTTTTTGTGCACATTTTCAATTTGCTGTCTAGCCTACCTGCATTAAAAAAAAGTCTAACTTCTAACTATTAAAAGATAGTATGGGACGCAGAACAATATGCATAATGTAAAGTTTATGCAGCTGAGATTAAGGAGACCTCAAAAATGCAGGGGGTCCAAGGAATTATACTTTATAGCATTTTGATTTTCATCTCCAACGCATCACAAAACATTGGGATGGAAAAGGGAAGATCCGTAAACAATCAGGATAACAAACCAGAAACAGATTTCGGACACCCACATGCACACAGTGTGTTTATGTTACGTCCTAGAGATTATAAACAGCCATTTACAGCCATTTGAAAACAGTACTCAAAATGGAAAGTCAGAAAAAAAACCCACACAAACACAACACGCATGAAATTTAACTTTTATTACTGTGTTGATAAAACCCAAAGATCCCTCACAGCAGCAAGAGATGCAGAAGTTACCTGCAGAAATGATACCTCTTCTTAATCTGTTTGCATACCCAAGCACGCCAAGCGTGGAGTTACCGCACATGAACGCAGCACAGGCACTGCTCAGTAGTACAGAGATCAAGTTTCTTGGCATGTTTAAATCCATCCTTTCCTTAATATCATACAGGGTTTTCATAGTATTAAAGAAGTTAACAAGTTGCCCGTTTATTGGATTTTTTTTGTTGTTGCTGTTGTTGTAGAATTTTAAAATCTTTCTATTAAATTCTGCACATACCATTTATATGCCCAAATATATTTCCCCACATTTTGTAGTAGTTGAGAAACTGTATCCAAATGCTACAATTCAGAATGAAAATGCTACTGCATTTAGCACCTCTACCTGCACTAGAATAAGTATTTCCGTAGAGTAACAAAACACATCTCTTTGTTCAGTAACACAAGGGATACAGGTTTTAAAATGCACATTTCTATCTTGTATCCATACCTTTCTTTAATATATATATTTATATATAGCTCTAAACCAAATCTCTACTATTTTACAATTAAATTAAAACACATCCACAATTGGTCTAACTAGTGATTTTGGTCTCAATACTTTAAACATTAGTTGTTCCATAAAAATATACAATTCAACAACATGGTTGCATCAGTCACATGAGGCGTTTTGAAAGAGGCCTGTGACACAATCAACCATGCAATTCAGTGCTCAATGTCATCTAACTGATAAATATTTATACTGCATTTTCCAACGATCAGTATCTTTAAAATCCAAATTTCTCTTTGCAGGCTTACCATGCTTACAAACATGCAGAAAGCAACCACATTTCTCCCTTGCCTGTAGCAATCACTTTATTATTTTTATTTTTCAATAGATCAACTGACAAAGCACAAACTTCATGCTGTCATTTTAGATTGCTAACCTTTTCCTTTCTTTCACATACTGAACTATTTCACAATGGATCATACCGCTCCACGTGAAAAGACTAGGGATTAGCCACATAGTAAGAACTGCACTTTTCAGTTTAAGCCTCTAAGAATCAAATTACTAACAGTCAATTAGGATGCACTCATAGCTGCCATACGAGTGAACAGACACCCAGTAGACAATCAAGTTAATTCTAGATATATAATAAAAGGTGAAGCTTAAAGGAAAAAAAAAAAAAAGAGAACCTGAAACCTAAGCTACACAAGTACAGCCTCAAACCCAGTAGATTCCAAGTGGACCTCTGTCCAGAAAAAAGTTTCTGCAAGCACACAAAAACTGTGCCACCAACTACACTTGAGATAAGACATTAATCTCTTATACCTGGAGATTTCCTTATTACCACCAGAGCACCGTTCCACATAAACTTTTATAGCACTGGTGATGTAGCACTTCCGTCATATAAGCAAGAAAGAATTCTCCAGGTCAGAAGCAGTCAGCAATAAAGCCCCAGACAAGTTCACGTCAGGGTAACCTGGCATATATACCTCAGAACATTTTACTCTTATAAATGTAGTAATCAATAATTTAGGTACTAACTATTCCAAGACCGTCACTCTGTAGGTAAGACTGCAACAGAACATACTAGAAACACAAGAGAGGTATGACAATTAAGATGATTATTTCTTTTAAACAGCAGAACGTCAGGGAAAGACCTGGAATTCTTTTGCACTGCATTAATATATCTTCTGGTTTTTAATAAAAAAATACATCTAGAGAGTAATCTAGAACTTCATATGCAATTACATTTTCCCCCTTAACTGCTGCAAAATTAGTACAAAATAATATAAGTTACAGGAATGATTGTTTCAAATTTGTAAATGTCAGCTATTACAAAACCATCATATGAGACAGCAACTGTAAATTATTTACAGGTGAGGTAATACAATTTCCAGAGTAACGAATTACAATTTAGCAGAACTGTAAAAAATCATGTACTCACCAAAACATTACAAAATCTGGTATCGTTATCAGCTACACAGTGGATCATGATTAGGTTTTCTACTTGATATACAACATATTCTTAAGAAAAGTGCCAAAATACTGCTACATAAGAATCTTTTTTTTTTCCAAAATCATTCAGCAAAAAAACCCTGCAGATTCTATGTTAAGTAATGCCAAAAGAAAACAGGAAAAAAAGGGAAGCCAATTGTACAAGTGTGTCTTACTCAATGCCTTTGAAAAATGTGACAATTCACTTTCACGCTTAAAGGTCTGACATGAAAGAGACTTATTTTAAAAATTCAATAGAAATATCAACATAGGTGCTTTTTCAGGGTATCTTAGGCCATTTTAAAAGTATACATTCCTCTTAAACTATGAAACGCACGGGGACTGAAAACATTCTAAAAGCGGCTGAACTGCCGAGGGATGTTACAACCAGTGGCACAAAGTCCTGCCGGATGCCAGTCACGGCTGATGTACCCCGGCGGTCGGTACTAGGGTCCATACTCTAAGGTTTTCATTAATAACATGGGTGATGGGACACAGCACACTCCCAGTGAACCATTCAAAGGGACCTCAGCAGGCTGGAGAAATGGACAAAGAAGAATCTCAGGAAGTCCAGCGAAGGAAAAGTGCAAAGTCCTACTCCTTGGGGGAGAATAACCCCATGCACCAGTACAGGCTGGGGGGCTGACCAGTTGCAAAGCAGAGAATGATCCCAACCTGGCTGTGAGCTACCATGTGCCTTTGTGGCAAAGAAGCCCAGCAGTCTCCTGGTTTGCATTAGGAAGAGCATTGCCAGGAGGTTGAGGGAGGCAATTCTCAGCCCTGGTGAGACACAACTCAGTGCTGGGTCCAGTTTTGGGTTCCCCAGCCCAATACAGACGTGGGCATAGAGGAGTGAGAGCAGTGAAGGACCACAAAGGTCCTTAAGCGATTGGAGCACCTGACAGACAAGGAGAAGCTGAGAGAACTGGGATTGTCTAGCCTGCAAAAGAGAAGGCTCAAGGGTGATCTTAGCAACATGTGTAAATGCCTGATGGGGAGAAGTAAAAGAAGAGTCAGACTTTTCTCAGGAGCATCCAGTGACTGGACAAGAGGCAACGGGCACAAGCGGAAATACAGGAATCTCCATTTAAACATAAGAATGGACCTTTGTAGTACAAGGGAGATCAAAATGCTAGAACAGGTTGCCCAGATGTCTTCCGGAGTCTCCACCTTTGGAGATGGTTAAAACCCCAGCTTGTCAGTCCTGAGCAACCTGCTCTAGTAGCTAACCCTCCTCCGAGCAGGAGGGTTAGACGAGATGATCTCCAGGAGTCCCTCCAACCTCCATCAATCTGTGATTCGAAGAAAAGGACAGGGTCTTTTGTAGCCCAGACACTGGATCAACTGAGTCACAAAGCAAACTATAAAATGTAAATGGAATATATTTCTATGGAAGTTATTGCATACAATGTTAATTTTGCTGCCTGCGTTTTGCTGATCTCATTTTTTCGAATCTCGACTCCATTTCTTCCAGGACCTTTGGTGTGTATCGCACAACTAATTTAACCTTCCCTTGAGCTGCCTTCAGCAGTTCTACTGCTTTTTCGTGGTGTTCACCCTCGACGCTCTGCAAAGCATAAATCATTAAGTATAGCATTAGTAAAGATACACACTGAAAATAGATTTTTTTTTCATTTTTTGCATAACTTCTATATAATGAAATATTGAAGTATTCTAGTTTGAAGACCACATAAGGATAACTTCACCCAAGTTGAGGATTTATGCTTCAACAAACCAATAAGAGATGATGATAAATATACCAATTAGTATTAATAAAAGAGTAATACAAAACTTTTGGTTAGGCTTATGCTGAACAATTAAATTCTGTATTCACAGTCACTAAGTACAATAACAGTGGTAATTATGAAATTACACTTGAAAATCAACAACTTCAGGAGGATGCTTATTTAAAATTCAAGACTGTTTTTATTCTTTTGGCATGCATTTTAAATTCAGCTGTCACCCTTAATTTGCCTAGTAAGTTGCCACAGACAACGGCAAGATAGCTGCCTTCTTGATGTTATCCTGTGTTAGGACAAGGCCAAACATTGCATACTGGGCATCTGCAACACAGCAGCTAACATGCAGCGTGTTGCTTATCTCAGTGCACCACACATCTCCCAGTAAATGCAAGGCAGTCAAGTTAATTTCCTCTAAACTGATTAAGAATAGCCTAACCCAACTCAGTAAGCACAGAGTAAAAATACTTTCCTAAAACAACCCTCAGAATTACTAGGGTTATATTAGAGACATCTAATCACGAATTTTAAGCAACAGTTCTGGACAGCATACATTTTATCAGCAAAACTTTTTCCTCCCAAACTTATTAAACACAATGATGGGACTACCCCAAGCCTACCTCCCACTGGTGCTATTAGAAGCTAGAAGGCAGGTGATGTACCTGTTGATTGGAGGGTTTCCCCGTTACTATAAAGTTACTTACAGAAAGAAAGACAACAGTTAAAAAAACCCAAGTTATTTCTCTTCTGTCAGACTTAGAGAACACATACATTCGAATATTCTCTTTTTTTCTTTTTATTCAAGTGGATGTGTAGGCTGTTCTGTTTAAAACTGGTAATGAAAGCTTCGTAGCGTTCTATGTTTAATTACATCAAAACACCTAAAATTCTGGAGTTCACTCAAAATCTCCCAGCTGTAAAAAAACCAGCTTGTTTTAAGGCACATTCACTGCAGTCTTGACAGTGACAATTTAAAAAAAATCCACAACTTATTAAATTAGAAATTACAATTACAAGAAAATGCCTGTCATATGTATTAAAATGACACAATTCCATCTGTAAAGATCAGAAGAAGATGAATCTTCTGAGACCACATTAGTATTCTCAACAGTATTTTATGCATTCACTCAATACATTCTTACAATGGCTATACATATTTATATGCATCCATGCACACACATGCAGTTATTGTTAGTTGTACCAACTGTCTGATGACCAGGTTCAGTTTTGGGTGGAGAGGTGGGTTTGTTTTCTGTAAGAGGGTCTGTGGGTGAGGAAGGCCTCATTTGAAGACAGTTCTACACCTGTCCCTCAATGCTTCAAAATGACAGGAAGGCTAGGCCAAGGACAGATGGCATCACTGCAGCCACGATTTCTCTTATGACTCTTGAAAATGACCGTTGGACTCTCAGGTAACAACGGGAGATTTGGGTATACCAGAGGTTTGTGCTAGCAGGGACTTCCCAGTGTAGGGACGCCCAGTAAGTCCTACTCTTTTCATGTCTGAACAGGCTCGGGCTAAAGTGCACAGGATTTAGTTCGACCCTCAGTCTTAAAACAAAATTGGGCTTGCAGATATGATGATTAAAACATTAATTTTAAGTTAGCATACAGCTTCTCTGTAAATAAAAGCAATGGTTTGAGAGATATTTACGTGCATTTGACTAGCAGCTGCCACAAGTCAAAGCCTGTCCATAGCCTCCTCTCTCCAGTCACCCTGTGTTTTCCTTTTTGTATCCTAACTCTTCAGAAAGGGATACTTAATAAAAGGAAATATCCGTAACAGCACTTTAGACATATACTCCTTAAAATATGCTAGAAAACCTCTGATTTCAAAGCTCAGTACACTTAAGTGGAAGGAAACAAAATACTGCGCAACTGAAGATGACACCACCTTGCTGTTCCATCTTATTACTGCTTTCATTATACAGTAGCATTTTTATTGGGGTAATAAGAATCTGCTCAGTCTAACACAACATAGCATAATTAACTACTTACCTTAGAAGGTGCAGAAAACTATATTAATTAAAACCTGCATTGTGAAACTTGGATTAAAGAGGAAGCCACAGCGGAAGTTACTGTTTCACACACAATACTTTGACTAAATTTATAAAACCCCTCAGTATCTGAAATACTGACATAAATAGTACAGCTCCCAGTTGAGATAAAGAAAGCATAATCCTGTAACTCTCAGTGCACACAACTCTACAGAAACCTCAGCAAGTTGCTCTTGCAAGGACAAAAAGCAACTATTTTGCCAAGAATAAAAGGTGGAATCGAGCTTGTGCCATCTCTAATTCTCTGTACGCCCCCCGGTGGAAGCAAGTAGTTACTGCTACATAAAGTGAAAACCAATTCCTACCACTCCGTTTACAGAAAGCAGCTGGTCTCCACGTTTCAGGCCTCCGTGTCTGTCAGCTATACCGCCAGGGATAATTCGAGAGATATAGATCGGAGAGTTTTGTTCTTTGCCTCCCATAATGTTGAATCCAAGACCTTCTTCGGTTTTGGGTAGTTCAACCACTCTGGGATGGGAATGACCTTCACTAGCAGCAAATGCAGCAACAGTGGCCTGGAAGAAACAAAATTTTCCTATTTTTAAGAAATTAAATATAAACCCATTAGCTAGACACAGTGAGCAGGCTGAAAAAGTATTTTTATCTCCAAGTCCTTAAATATTAAGACAAATGAGATTAATTTCCCTAGTACCAACACTAGCATGAAAAATTTAGGGCCCGCAGAATAAAATTAAAACAGAAGAAGCTTAAAAATAACAAGTCTTTTGTTACACCTTTTAATAACCTATTAAGCTTATCCATTTTATCAGACATCTAGATAATGTCCTTCAGAATTTTAAATAATCTTCTTCTACTTCTAAAGTAACAAACTACTGTATTTTACACAAGTTATAGTTTGGCTTTTACCTTTGCTGTTGCATTGGCTCTAACTTCAGGGCTACTGCTGATATCCACAGTTTCATATACGTGTTCATACACCTTTAGAGAAAAAAAAACCAGTTTAAGTACAGGGAGAACAGGTACTTGTCTGCTTAAGAAAATATAGTAAAAATATCCGGTACAACACAAATGTGTAAACTAAAAAAGTGCAGACCTCTAGTAAGAAGTTACTTCCTGATTCACTGTAAGGTGTAAAGCGACAATTAACCATACTACAAAAAAAACAACTCACTTGGCATCTTTATTGCTCAATTAACTCATGCATATCTAGGTCTCAACCTAAATCTTCCCTCCTTCCACAGCATTCAGACCACACCATCAATTTAGAAATGTTTATGGCTAGCCTAACACCCCTGACTGGAGACATGGATGACTATCTTCTCTTGTTTGATTCAAACTGGAACTCTTCAATAAGGATGCATGCAAAAATCTATGAAGGACAGCTCTTCAAATCTCTCCTGACAACCCACCTCTACCTGCAAAACCCCAAATTTTCCTTCAACTGATGCAACTAGTTGAATATCTTAAGGAAAAAAAGTATTGAAAACACAGAGGCAGTAAGAATACTAATGCTAAAGAGGTACTTACTCTGAGGGTTAACCCGCATCCTCACATCTACCTGCCAATAGTATGGACTCACTATGCAATAAACACACTGTCCTCAACAGGATGAAAACATTAAGATGACACTTGTGTCTACAAACAGCTCCTTTAATTCATTCCAGGCGTTATCATCAGTGGCGGCACCACCAGCAATGGCAAGGTATATCCAATCACCTGAAAATCTCCAAAAGAGTATCTGGAACAAAGATGAGGAGGTGCAAGGCTTCACCTCAAGGTGGTGCGCAAGGTGATGTGGATTTGGCTTAAAAGAAAGACAGGCAATTGGTACTTTGTCCATTCTTATGTTCCAAGAGTATAGCAGCCTGCTAGCTGCTGGTAAAGACAGACTCTCCAAACAACCTCTAGAAAGTTATTTGCTCCTTAGCCATTATTTAATACACCTATACTATCCCTAATTATTTTCTCTTGAACTTTCAAAAATAAATCTTGTTCTATTAAGCTCTGTAAATGAAATTCAGCTTTTAGAAAGAAAAACAGATTATTGCACTGAGTACAAAAAAGGTAAAAGTAAACCATGCTGTTTTTTAACTCCAGGCAACTGCTTCCGTCAAGTTAACTTACCTCCCTCACAGCATTACAGAATTCGCTTTGAAGGACCCTTTGCAATGCCTGTAGCTTTTGTGGTGGCACTTCTCCACTTCTCTGCAATTTTTCCAGCAACTCAATTGCTCTGCAGATGTCTACAGAAAAATAAAGCACTATTAATGAGGAATGCCTGAGAAAATTCAAGTTGTTTTTTTTTTTTTTTTTAATTAAGTTAATGGAACAGTCTGTTTGTGTGTGTGCACTTATACACACCTTAAAGCTATGTACTAATTTCATTTCTCCCCTAAAACTACAGAATGTTACAATAAAACACTGTACTTTCACACTATTTAAGTCAACCACAGCAATCCAATCCTCTAAAATATCTGGAGGTACCATTGCCATGTGACTATTACAAAGACAATCTGATATTTCCTTAAAGTTTAAATCAGACTGAAATATTTCATTGATATATACACTATCAACATTTAATAAAATTACTTTATAATTTATCTACTGCATAGATAACATTTTGTTAAAAGCACCTAGAATATCATCAAATATGCTACCTAACATTCCTTTTATATTGAAAAGATTAGTTCAACAAGAGTACATTCAATACTTTCCCTTCAACAGGGCTGAGAACTACCTGGTCTACTTTTTTCCCCCCACCACAAAGTGCTTAGAAAAACAACCAAACTCCTTTTGATATTCTCAGTTGAGAGAGAGTATCTCTGTAGTCTAGAATCCTCAACCCCAAACCTCTTTGTTCCAGTTCCTAGAAATTTGTTCCTAGGAATTCGTGTTGTGCATACAAATGTGGGTGCTGCTTTGTGAAACTGAACTCCCTGTGAAAGATCTGACTCCAGACCAGCCCAACTCAAGACAAGCATCAAAATGCTGTGTGACGTGTGCCTGGCAGCTCTACAAGAGCAAAATACATTCATATCCCTCACTTGTATTTCCAAAGTGTTACATTAGTGATGACTCTGATTCACGCACGTCCTGGAACAGAAGTAGAACAGTGTCTCAGAAAAGCAGATAGAAAGGATTACCTTCATTATCACAAAGGCAAAGAAGCAGCAATTAATCTACTATATAAATAAGACACAGTATTATTTTAGAAAAGGATGAAGTCTGGGACACTGCTATATCCCAAATGCATTACTTCCTTTTCTCTGTAATTAACCTTTAGGTAATCATTTTTCATGTGAACGCACGTCACAAACTTCTCCTAAAGGCCAAGTGTAAGGAGACAGAATTTACGTAACAGGATGAAAAGACAGTGGGGTGTATGTTCTGAAACTGAGGTCAAGAGACAGGAGACAACCCCACAGTGATGTTCTGCCCACTCCTGTGAATTATCAGTCAGATACCTCTTACTGGCCGCTACACTGAGATCAGGGGATGTGGTCAATTAAACAAGGTATGGCTTAATCTCACAGGCTGGTCACCCACAGGCTGGAAACAAATCCTTCATGGAAAAACATCCAACTACTATCGCTACAGCCACAAGACACAAATTATTTCAGATGAGAGTTAAGGTTTCTATGTGCCATGAGAACTCGGTGGGTTTTGGCAAGCACTTCCAAGCTTTACAAGCATCAGTTACCCAAGATTTCAGCTATTACCAATCCTAAATCTACAGAGAACTCATTTCACACAGGCATGAATATTTGCTATTTCTACAAGTACAAAATGAAAAAAATGCTTCTAAAGCTTTTAGTTTCCTGATGTACCTTTTGTATTTCATTTAACATACAAAACTGTTGGTGAATAGATTCTAGATGTGATTGTTTATTAATCTTTCAATCTTTTTACAATGCAAAATCACCACCATTTTTAGTAATCCTTGTGTTCAGCAACAGCAGTACAAACTATCTTAAATTCATGAAGTCTCGCACTGAACAGCTTGAAGTAGAATGATCAACAAACGGTAATAGCAGCGCTGCAACGCTCCATATATTCATTAAAAAAAAAAGTCTAGTAAGGATGTAAATTGCAATACAGATCTCATTTAAATACTTGCAGATGTTTGCAGACAAACGACTATTTCATGCAGATAAACAGTTCTGGAGTCTGTGGTCTATGACCCTTGTTAAGCTGTATGGTCTACAAACTTCTTGTCTAACAGTTTGATTAGGATATCACAAGAAATTTTGAAGGGTGACAGCAATCTGCTCATCCAAGGGGTAGCTGCAGAAATCAAGACTCCAGAACTCCATTTGCTAATTTCTCCACTTCTTTTTGACCTCCATGTTTCCTCAACAAACTAGATCTATTTCCTACCTGGATCACCTAACAGAGTAAATGTTTAACTACACAGCAATAGATACCTTAAGGTAAAATTGGCTAGTTTGGGAACTAGCTATGTCTTTCATTAAGTGCAGAGTAAGAGCACAGAATCAGCTGGTCAGAAAGTGACTGGGATACAATGAACTGGATTCCTTTTAGATCAATCCAAAGCAGAAGATGCACTTTAATAAAAAAGTGCTTTCAGATCAAAGGATCGAGCTGCTGCCGTAAAGTAAAAACCCAAAGCACAGAAACAAACCATGAAAGTTGGGTTCTCAGCACTCTACAGATCTGCGTTTATCACACTGCTAAGGTAGATGGAATCACAGAATGGTTCAGGTTGGAAGGGACCTTAAAGATCATCTAGTTCCAACCCCCCCTGCCATGGGCAGGGACACCTCCCACTAGACCAGGTTGCTCAATGCCCCATCCAGCCTGGCAGGGGATTCCATTACCTGGACACTTTTTCCCCAACAGGTATTCTGTTTTGTCCTGTTGACAGGACCCCATTCTGCCAACCTGAAAAGTGAAACGAGCACAACTTTCCCTGATCGAACTGCATTAGGCACTGTTAGTCACAGCCTGAAGATTCAATCTCCGTCGACAATCCTGCTCTGGAATGGAACTAGTTTGGTTGGGACCAAGTGGCAAAACACCCCTTCTTTCGTTTTCAAAAGATGCTTGACTGGTTGGCTGATGTAGTTTGCTTCCTTCTGAACTATTGCTCGGGATGTGGTCAGCCCAAAGCTGTCTTCCACTGCAGTTGGGCAACTGTTCAGCACCAGAGACTGAAATGAACACTACAGAATTGTTTCAGTGATGACTTTCAACAAGGATCGATGTAGAAGTAACTCCAGAAGTACATGATTAACAAAACCCCCATAAAAATCATTGTAAAATGGAATCCACATGTAACTAATAGATTTTCTTTAACCTTTTCATCCTTTTTATACCAGTTGCCTATTCCTTACAATCTTTTGTGATCTCAGGATACTAGACTGAACTCCTGAAAAAAAAAGAGATACACTGAAACTAAAAGAACCTGGAAAAAAAGCCAGCAAGATGCCACCACTCCAAGCTTATGCGTGAACAAAACACAGAAAAAGGAAAACTGCAGAGCCCTCATAGGTACTCCTGATAACTACCTCCACTGCTAATGTTCAAATAGTCTGGATTCCTAAGGTATATGAAGAGTTATCACAAACCACCACTAAACCATAACTTGTTGAATGTTGTTTCGTCCCTGCCCTCCAGTGAATTTGGGTGGTGATGTTTGTGCTGCAGCTTGGAGGACAGAACAGACGGGGAGAAATTTCAACTGCCCTCATTGTAAGCATATGGTAATAATTTTAAAGCAGCTCATTTCCTACACTATTCTCTCTTTTCTTATGCTATATGCCATGCCAACATTAGTGACGTTCACTTCCAAGCTGACAATGATTCACAATCAGGTTATCTGCAGTCAACCCCATACAATTAACTGAGATTATTTATTTCTGTAAATAAAGCTCTTGCTTGTGTAGGTCCATTATACTGTGCTCCCTTTTTTCTTCTTTTCTTAAAAAGACCAATACATTAGAAGACTAAATAGCTCCTTTGTTCCACCGATCCCTAAGTAACTCTGCAGATTTGTTTGTTTTCATGGACAGAGCATAGTGGCAGGGTAATGAGGTGGAGGAGGATGCTGCCTGAGGTTTAACTCTGCAGACTTACCAAGAGCAACTAATCCACTGCCAAAGCAGCTGCCCTAATTAACAAGCCTGGGAGTACAGAGGGTAGATGAGCTGCAGGGTGGGAAGCAAAGTCCTTACATAAGTAACTATTTACAGGCCTTCTCTCACACACTACAAGCAGTTCACTTGTGGAATGGGAAGGAGGGTTAAGCAAAGAGAAAAAGTGAATTCTGTGGTAGGTAACATGTGACAGTACCAAACACAATAAAGTGGGTGTATACAGTGTGTTATATACCCACAAAAAAGCATCTTCACTGAGCAAAGGTTGTCCCCACCTTTGGGGAAAGGCAGTATGGAAACAGTTGGTTCATCCAATCACCTATGCTCCACTTAATTGCCCTCTTTTGCAAAGCAGGATTTCTCCATATCAGTAGTCTTTTCTCATTTAAATTCCATTTTCCCATCTCTACTTTTCTAAACACACACTAATAAAGCGATCATATCTATTGTTATACAAGCATGTGTTCACTGAGCTACTGTGGACTTGCACAGTTCTGAAGAACCACCCTGAAGGAAGATTATCATTGCTTCTCAAAAGCCCTGGATAAAAGACACAAACGTACTATAGGAAAAACAAAAAAATCAAACTAAAAGTTTTGTATTTTATGTGTTTCCTTACTAATTATAGTTACATACTGCACAGTATTAACAATACAAATTAAGGAGATGATTGGTGACAGCCAACACAGCTTCACCAAGGCTAAGCCACACCTGACAAATTCGGTGTCCTTCTGCGATGATGCTACAGCATTGGTAGACAAAGGGAGAGCAACAGACATCATCTACCTGGACTTCACCATTTGACACTGTCCTGCATGACATCATGGTCTCTAAATTGGAAAGGCATGGATTTGATAGATGGAACACTCAGTGAATAAGGAGCTGGCTGGACGGCAGCACTCAAAGGATTGTGGTCAATGGCTCAATGTCCAAGTGGAAGCCAGTGATGAGTGGTGTTCCTGAGGGGTCAGTACTGGGAACAAGGGTCATTCAGCACCTTCGTCACAAGCATGGACAGGGGAATAGAGTGCACCCTCTGCAAGTTTGGCAATGACACCAAGGCGCGTGGCACAGTCGAGAGGTATCTGAACAGGCTTGAGAGGTGGGCCTGTGCAAATCGCATGAAATTCAACCAGGTCAAGTGCAAGGTCCTGCACCTGGGTCACAGCAATCTCAGCCACAATTACAGGTTNAATAAGGAGCTGGCTGGACGGCAGCACTCAAAGGACTGTGGTCAATGGCTCAATGTCCAAGTGGAAGCCAGTGATGAGTGGTGTTCCTGAGGGGTCAGTACTGGGAACAAGTGTCATTCAGCACCTTCGTCACAAGCATGGACAGGGGAATAGAGTGCACCCTCTGCAAGTTTGGCAATGACACCAAGGCGCGTGGCACAGTCGAGAGGTATCTGAACAGGCTTGAGAGGTGGGCCTGTGCAAATCGCATGAAATTCAACCAGGTCAAGTGCAAGGTCCTGCACCTGGGTCACAGCAATCTCAGCCACAATTACAGGTTGGGTGGAGAATGGATAAAGAGCAGTCCTCAGGAAAAGGACTTGGGGGTGTTGGTCGACAAGAGGCAAAACATGAGCTGGCAATGTGTGCTGGCAGCCCAGAAAGCCAACTGTATCCTGGGCTGCATCAAAAGAAGTGTGACCAGCAGGTTTAGGGAGGTGATTCTACCCCTCTAGCCTGCTCTGGTGAAACCCTAACTGGAGTATTGCCTCCAGCTCTAGAGTTGTCAGCACACGAAGGTCATGGACCTGTTGGAAGAGGTCCAGCAGAGGGCCATGAAGACGATCAGAGGGCTGGAGGTCCTATGCTACGAGGACAGGCTGAGAGAGCTGGGGTTGTTCAGCCNTAAAGAGCAGTCCTCAGGAAAAGGACTTGGGGGTGTTGGTCGACAAGAGGCAAAACATGAGCTGGCAATGTGTGCTGGCAGCCCAGAAAGCCAACTGTATCCTGGGCTGCATCAAAAGAAGTGTGACCAGCAGGTTTAGGGAGGTGATTCTACCCCTCTAGCCTGCTCTGGTGAAACCCTAACTGGAGTATTGCCTCCAGCTCTAGAGTTGTCAGCACACGAAGGTCATGGACCTGTTGGAAGAGGTCCAGCAGAGGGCCATGAAGACGATCAGAGGGCTGGAGGTCCTATGCTACGAGGACAGGCTGAGAGAGCTGGGGTTGTTCAGCCTGGAGAAGAGGAGGCCATGGGGAGCCCTTATAGCAGCCTTCCAGTACCTAAAAAGGCCTACAGAAAAGATGGGGATGGACCCTTTATAAGGGAGTGGAGCAACAGGATGAGGGGTAATGGTTTTAAACTGGAAGAGAATAGACTTAGAATAGCTATTAGGAAGAAATTCTTCACTGTGAGAGTGGTGAGACACTGCAACAGGTTGCCCAGAGCAGCCCTGGAGTTGATCAAGGTCAGGCTGGACAGTGCTTTGAATAGCCTGGTCTAGTGGAAGGTGTCCCTGTCCTTTAAGATTCCTTCCAACCCAAACCATTCTATGGTTTAATAAAAAGCAAGTATATTATTGTTGCTAAGACACAGCCTAACAGATTGAACTTAAGGCTAAGAATTCAGCTGTGTTCAAGAATAAGTTTTCCCATGAGAGGAACGAACAAGGGGTGAGGAGTCTGAATTCAAAGCTGGCCGAAGTGTTGGCACCACTGCAAGCACAGCAGATGAATCTACATAAGGGCTGGGGCAAGGACATCCATGGAATCCCAGCCAAAACCTGAAACGCAAGAAAAACCTTCGGGGACCATATGAAGAAAGACCGAAGAACCAAATCCCACCAACACAAGGAAAAGAACCAGAAGCGAAGAAAAACATTCTTCCAAGCAACTACGGCACGGCTGCTCTCCCCAGGGGAGGGGAGCCGCTCGGAGCCACCGCTGCCCGATCTCGCCTCCTCCGCGGCCACAGTAGGGCAGGGCAAGGCGCCGCTCCTCGAGGCCTCGGGTCGGGGTGCGGGGAAGGCCGCCCCAGGGCCAGGCCGTGGGGGCAGCAGCTCCGCCGCCCCGGCGACGGAAAACGGCGAGGAGCGTCCGCCCGTCCCTCCACCGCCGCCGTCGCGCTCACCTCGCTCCAGCCGCACCGGTTCGCCCAGCG
Source organism: Nycticryphes semicollaris (assembly GCA_013400055.1). Lineage (NCBI taxonomy): Eukaryota > Metazoa > Chordata > Aves > Charadriiformes > Rostratulidae > Nycticryphes > Nycticryphes semicollaris. The sequence continues at coordinate 258,674 of VXBJ01006938.1, forward strand.
CCGCCATCTTCTCCTCGCCGCGGCCCGCACGGGAAGTGACGCAGCGCTGCCAGAAGCGCCGCGCGGGAGAGGGGAGGAGAAGGAGGTGGGGTTGGTTTTGGCACGGAGCGAGATGGCGGCCGTGGTCGCGGCAGCGGGTTTAGTCACAGTAGCAGCCCTAGTTTTCTTTGTGAGTGGCGTGGGAGCCGTTGCGGTGTTCACGTCGGGTGTGCGGAGGAACAGGGATATCGCAGACAGGCAGCGGGTCCCTGCAGAGGCCGGCAGCGGCCTGCCCACCCGCCGGCGTCATGGGACAGGCTTCTCTTGGCCCTGTGTTCTCCAGGGGCCAGCCAAAATTATGGCAGGTTCACTAGAAAATGCCCTGTACTTTTTGTGTTGTTTTTTTTTTTTTTGTTGTTGTTGTTCCACTCCTTCACACTCTACACCCTAAAAAGACCACAAAGGGATGGTGTATCTTGTGTGCCCTGAATACGTCTGTATAAATGCTCTGCCTGTGTGAGGTGCAAAGCATGTGCTTTACGTGTCTTGCTTGACATCAGTTTAATCTGTGTGTGTGGCTAATGCATTTACCTGCTTTATTAAATCCATGTAAGTACAACACGCTCTTTGAGTTTTTTCTGGACAAAGCCATCATGATATGTGTTTATATATTCTTGTGTCATTCTAAGGGTATAACTCTTTAGCTTTGATTTTGTCCGCTTTTTTTTTTGGTATTTTTTGCTTTGAAAGAGATTAGTTCTCAATAGGGCTCCAAGTGTCTGCTAATGTGACAGTGATGCACTCCCTGTGATTCATTTTAATGCCAGTTCCTCTCAGTTTGAAGGATGCTGCGTGCGCGTTTCAATGGAAAGGTCATATGAATGGAATTTTGCAGGTGAACAAAATTAAATCCTCACAGACTAGTTTCTAGCGAGAAGAAGTGTTTTAGCAGCTGGAACCAGGGAATGTTTCTGGAATAAAATCCAGATGTCTATATCACAGGGGTGCAGGAACTGCCATTCTGTAAGACGTGAATGAAATTTTAAATAGCCTGCTTTGACTTTGGACAGATGAGCCCATGGAGAAAAATGAGTGGTCAGCAATATTTCGTAAATCTTAAGATTTTTCCAAAAGATGTGATAAGAATACATGTTTAAACATACCCTTAAAGCATCATTATTCTGACTTCAGTAAAGGCTAAAGATTCAGAAGTTAAAGCAGCTTTCCTGTAGACCCAGGGACAATGACATTATAAGAATAAGAAAGTATATTTGAATTAAAGAAACAGCCATTGTGTGAATCAGAAGTCTAGTCCTGTCCCACTAGAAAGGAATGAATGCTGTATTTTTCTCAAGAATAATTCAAAGCAGAGGTGGATACTGACAGGTTCAGTATTAACATGACTAACTGTTTGTGCCATCCTAGTCAGGAAATCCCTGTCCTGGTAAGTGTTTGGAGGAAAACAGGTCCCAGAAGTGATTCCCAAAGAGTGGGGGGTAATTCTCCTGAATAACTAGGTAAAGGTATTTGCACCGTAGTGGCTGAGAAGCATGAAAGATCCAAGCATTAAACTTCAATTGATGTATTTTGCTAACTATAATGAAATTATTAGTTTAGAGCCATTTGTCTGTGTCACTCAAGCGTGTGACATTTTTACCAGAGTTACCTTACTTCTACCTTCATTGATGAATTAGCCTAGGTGTTACCAGCTGCCCTTTAATGCCATGTGAAATATTGGTGCTGTGTGCTGTAGTATATGTCAGTAGGACTTCTGGGAGCAAGCACATCCTGCAAGTTTTTAGGTGTGATGACATTCAAGCTTTATTTTTGAAAGATTATCAATAGTCAAGTGATATGGCCTATGTCTGTACTGGAAAATAGTTGCATTACCTGTCCAAGGGAGAACAGAAATCAGTCTCTAGTGTAAGAGAACTTAAAATGAAAGGACAATTTGTTTTAGGTGAGAGGTCTTAGTGTGTAAGAAGTTAATCCATAACTGAGTAAGAGGATAAGGTTTCTTTATACATGAGTTAGTAAGGTCTTAATATTTTTATGATAGTGTCTTAACAGGTAGCCAGATATGGGTGTCTCTTATTCTAGACATTAGACACAGGTGGAGGCAATGCAAGTATGACAGGATATACTCTATGATCAGCTGAGCAAAATGCAGGAAGAAGAGTGGTTCAAGACACATTGTTCACTTTCCTTTGGGCTTCTGCTGGAGTGCAAGGTTTAGGTTCCAGCTTCAGGAGAAAAAGAGACACTGTTTATAACTGTGCAAGCAGACATTCTCATAAACCTGTCTTGCAGGGACTTTGTTTTACAAGAATAGCTTATTTTGATTTAGCTTTAATACTTTGTTACTGGATGTGCTAAACCAAAAACCCATCAGAAGAGTAAGAAAAGGCACATGGATTGTGGCTAGCTTTGTCTCCTTACAAACCTCTCAGTGTGTAAACCCACATCTTAGTTCTATTGGAAAATTACTTTATCTGTGTATGGAACTATACGTGTGTATAGGTGTGCCTGTGATAACAGGACCAGTCCACAGTGGGGTTGTAGCTAGGTAGTGTTTTCCTTCATATCCACCTGACAGGAATTTAGTCACAAGGAGAGAATATAAGATTCTTTAGATGTTACAGAAAACATTGGAACACAGTTTCCTGAAACATCGTGGTCCCAATAACATCTTTGGAAGCGTAACGGTGCTATTAGTGTGTTATTTTAATGCACAGATATTACAAACCACACGCCCACAGCATTTATTTATGTACATATTTTCACATGCATAAATACATCAAATGGTCAAGAATGATCTCAAAGTGGCAAATGTTAAGCCCAAACTGAAAGGAATTTTACTTAATTAGTAGAAGTTGCACATGCATCCAGTTACCTTTAAGGGTAAATGGCAATCACGTAGCGCAGTACACTAATGTGGAGAAAAAAAAATTGGGTAGAAATGCAGATCAGGACACGATATATGCTTATAAAAATTGCAGAGGAATCTCTGCTGTTCGCAAAGAACAATGTCTGCCCTGGAAACCAAAAAGGCCAAATTAACCATGATAGGACTTCTGTTTATGATTCAGGGCAGAGAAAAGTGCACAAATTCGATTTTTAGGTTATTAAGACATCCCTTTGCCTCAGGACTACCACGCTGGTAGAATTTTATTACTTTAATACTGCTGAATTTAATCACTTTAAATCTTTGACAGTTGCATTAGTATTTGCAATTTCAGCAATACTTTGATTCTTTGGCCTAGTCCAGAGCAAGTTTCATGGTCTGCCACACACTGTGACTGATTGCTATTGTGCCTGTCAAAGCCTGGGCTTTTATACTTGTTGAAGAACTCGGTACTTTTCTGGTCAAACACACACTAGCAATTTTTTTCTGTCTTCATATGACAGGAGAGATTTTTCCTTTGTTAACGTGTTACAGAATATGCATTTTGACTAAGCTCTCACACTGATTAGCATGTAGAAAGGGTTGAGCGTTTTGGAAGGTGCCACCTAATGTCCATGCCAATTATTTTTCCCACGTAAAATTTGACAATGTGTGTGAGTTGTCTCTGGAATTTTCTAGTCCTTCCTAGTGAATGTGGGAGCACGTAGAACAGATGTATGTCGAATGCAGAATGCCTGCATGTAGCAGGCTTGTTACTCAGTTTTCTTTGAAATCTTGGAATTATCATCCTCCTGGCATTTTCTGTAGCTGAAAATGCTGTTTACTGATGACAAGGCAGACAGAGGAAGCAAAGTCAAACTGGAAAGTCAGCAATGCATCTAAATGCTAATTATAATTAATACTCAGAAATAATTAAATGCATTTGCTTTTCTTTCAGAGGAAAACACTTGATCTTGCCAGGGCCCCTTTTTAATAAAATGTACAATATCTATGAAAGGCCTCTTACCGCTGACAGGGACTCACTTTACTGTCCTGTGTAGTAAGCATGAAGTCTGTAGTACAGCTTCAAGGAACCTCTTCATCGTTGTGCTTTGAAGGATGGCAAACTTCTCTTTACAAGATGGAATAGTAGTTTTATATATTAATAGTACTAGTCTAATTATATTAGTAGTAATATATTATTATATATTAATAGTAATTATTATATTAGTAGTAATATATTATTATATATTAATAGTATTATTATGTAATACAGTATTCTTAACAGAACCAAAACCTGAATGACAGAATTTGCCACTTCCCACATCCCTGTGGTCATAATAAACTAATTTACCCGGTACAGTGCTCGCCTATTGCCACATTTTCCTTGGTACACAATTTAAATCATTGAGGAAATGAAATTGTGTTACCTGGTGAATTTCAGAAAGAAAACGGGATGTTTATTTTCACTTGGAATGGGACAGGGATGTTTTTGAGAAGAAAGCTATTAAGTTGTGTGGTTCTGTACAGTCACAGAGATAAGATTGCATTAGCAACATTTGCCTGCCTTTCAAGTGCTTTGCTTCAAGTCCTTTGAAAGTAGCTTACATGACAAAGTGGTGGGCAAACAGATGGCAACATTAAAAGAAAATCTCATTTGACTTAATGAAAAGTTATTTGACCCCTTAAAGGTTTGAGTTTACTTTAAAAAAGAACTAGTGCTGAATTAAAGGTACCCAAAATAGATTTGGCAGAACAGCTTTTTGATAGGAGAACATAAACATGCTGAGTCTTCCCGAGCTTTCATCGCTGGAAGCAAAGTGTGGCCTCAGCCCCTGGGACGGGTGGGCAGAAGAAGAAACTCTGCCTCTGCAGTATGTTCTTCTTCCAACTTTAACTCAGCAGGGCTTTCTGACTAGGAAAGGGGCGGAAGTTGCAAATTCAGTGCATGTCCTGCACAAATACAGGCGTGAGTTAGCAGTGAATTCCAAAGGTCAGCTTTTGTTGAATTTAGAGTGCAGTATAAGGCAGTAATTCGTAAGGAGAGGATGTTTCCTCCTCAAATACGATACACAAGAGACAAGGAAAATTTCCAGATCTCAATTACTACACACACAAACCCGCTTATAAAAATAATCATAGGAAAATATTTTTACTACATATTAGACAACCACTGGCTATATGTAATTATTTCAGTCTTTTATAACACAGGGCAGACTTTATATTAGCCAGACTTAATATATTCTTACTACAGTACGTATGAGAGGTTTTCCTCTTTACAGAAGAAAACAACTAAGCAGGAACCAGAACTTAAGAGTTATACGAAATCATACATTGTATGTCTTCATCAAGCGATACAAAGTTTGCTCTGTCACATCTTTTGAGAATAGCTGTCCCGAGCAGATGAACTGTTACCATCAGCCAGGGTCGTGCTACAGAATAAGCATCTGTGCTGTTCAGGACCTTGTGAGTGTTTGGACTGGAATTTAATTTCACCTTTTGGCTTTTTTCCCTGCATTGTGGTAATTTCTCTGCTGTCTCAAGCTGTATTTGAGTCTTTCACTGACTCCAGTGTGTCTTGGCTAGTCCTTCTGCAATGAACCGTTTCTCTGTGTACTTTCAGATGAGCTATCTCAAAAGAAATCTCACCGGGCTCAGGAAAGTCTTGAGAAAGTGCTGGTTTGACTCCTAAAATCTAAAGTTGTTCTGTCCAAAGACTTAAGCAGATTAAATGTCTGCTGTTGAGCTAAGTGGGAGTTGGACAAAACCCCAGAAGACCATTTTAGTTCAGTGAGGTGGCTCTAGCTCTCCTGTGGTCCAAGTGAGAAAATTTGAATACAATTAAGGTATATATTTAGCGTTTACGACTGAAGAACAGATGGACTTGGTTGTATGATGGGTAACACATTTCTGGCTTTGTAAAGAGACATTTTTTTCTCCAGTGTTTTTGGCTAAAAATGGTTTGTAAATACCATTTCTCAAAGGTCTGATTGTAACAAGACGGATATAAACTGCGAATATAACATTGAAGTGAAATTACTGTTGAACTGTTTATGCTTACAAAAATGCATCCGCTAGTTAGGGTCCCCAGCAGATTCTCCATCTCCACGTAATGAGGTCCTCTTGTAAAGAAAGGGATGTGAATTCCAAAGACATTGAGTTTTTAGTAATATCACTGAAGCTTAATGAGCTCTGGAAGCTTTCTGCTGCACACCCCTGCACTGTTAAAACTCAGAGAAAAAGCATTTAAAGTGTGTATGTGAAATTTCCTTTTTAAATATTTGAGTAATAAAATATTGTAGAGTTGTGTGGGGCCAGATCACTCACTGGTGCAGATGCACGCAGCCCTGCTGCTGTCTCGAGGTCTCTGCCTCCCGGGTATCTTTTAGCTGCAATGACGATGTGGGCAGGGTTTGGTTCCTACAGCCCCGGGAGTTTTGCTGTTAATTCGGTAGTGCTGAGGCTGGACCACTCTGAACAGCTAACAGTTAGGTGTGTTACCTTTTTGCGTGTACCGTGCAGCGTATACCATTCATACATTTTCTCCACATCAACAAGGATTTTCAGAGCTTACTTTCTCTATATTGAAAAATATATAGTGATTTTTTTCCAAAGTGGAGTCCTTACCTAGACTTTCCTCATCAAAGGTGCCAGCCTCATAGTGCTAGAGGTAGGTAAATTTTGGTTTGTTAAAATACCTGATCTTGTCATCTTTATTAACCCTGTGAGTTTGACAAATATTGAACAGACTACGTTAGTGGTATCTAACTGGTACAGCCTGTACAGATGCAATACAATCTCCTTCCATACCATTTTATCACATTACTTAGGTTTCTAATCTTGCAAATATTCTCGAGAGGAATTACTCACATGCATAAAGTTACCTCATATTCTTTAATGTTTGCCAGCTTGGGCCCCAGGTTACAATATCATTTATATTAAAATTGTTTAGGGGCTGCTAATTAGTCCAGATTCTGCATTTAGGATTATGTTTTGAAGGGACAAATACGTCTTATTTGTCTCATTTTATTTTTTTCCTGTTTCTTTCTGATCTGTTTCGTAGTTACACATATGGGAAGCATGATGCACATGGGAAAATATTTGGTAGTTTGGTGCTAAAAGTGTTCTCTGTGCTCAAAGGATAACGGCTTGCAACTGATTTGACATTTTAGAATTTTTTTTGGCTAAAAAATGGAAGAAGCAATTCAATTCATAATATGATTTGTCAAGCTATATTTTAGTGATCAGTACAGAATGAAATTTGAAACACATTTATTTGTTTGCATTTGCACACTTTAAAAACATGGGCATTTAGTTTCTTAAAGTGTGCTTCCATGTGTTTTACATTTCAGCTCAAGGACTGAAATTAAATTTGTGTAGGAAGCCAATAAAAGGGGTTTATGAGTATATGCAACTGCTACTTATTTTCAGCCTATGACAAAATGAATATCCACGGCAGCTTGTAAATTTGTGAAATTTAGAACTTCAGGTAATACCAAAATTAAATAGAAAAGCAAAGAACCCAAGTCTGGCTGCAGGACACTGAGATTTGGCAATTTAGGCACTTCTGAGACAATTTAACATGGGCTTGTGCACCTTTGAGCTGAAATACTTAAATCAGAGCAGTGCACTACTGTTTACAGACTGGGATTGTGTTCCCTGGGCCCTGGCTGTTCTGCGGTTTCAGTGATGAATGTCCCATAGGTTTTAGTTTTGCAATTCAGTGAAAATATTTCTGTGTGACATCCCTGACCTGCTGAGGAACACCTCTTTGAAGAGTTCCAGCATGAAAAAGCTTCAGAATCAGATTCTCATACCGGAAGTCAAGATGCAAGTTCGTGTATCAGCAAGGAAAAGAGATTTCTCCAACCTTTGTAAAAAATTTAAAAAAAAAATAATCTCTACTGTCTTGCTCCCGTCAAATACATTAAAAACAGTGATTTGTAACAGATGGGGAGAGAGGCTGCTCGGATGATTAGGGGAAGGGAGAGCCAACTTAAAAGGAAGGGTAAGAAGAACAGCAGATTACTTTAAGTGTACTGGGGAATTTATGCTGGGGATGGAGGGAGGGCAACAGAGAGCGATGACAACAAATAGCTGTAGAATAGCCAGTAGCAAAGTTAGGAATCGTCAATAAGCTTCCTGCCATTAAAGAAACCTGACTCTGAAGCAGCATTGCAACTGAAGCAGGCAAAAAAGCCCCAGACCTTGCCTCTAGGAGGAAGATTAGTTCATTTCTGAAAGGGGTTATGACATGGTTCCTGAAATACCGAGACCCCGGGTTTCCTGGCCCCAGTGCGAGACTGCTGTGCCTTTTCAAGACAGCTGAGGTCTGCATCATTTATTTGCCTCTCTTTAGCCCCTACATCCAGTACAGTAGGACAGCTGCGCTCTACAAAGCACCAATCCCAATGTCACTGTCAGCAGCAAGTGACAGTCCTGGCAAGTCCAGACAGAGCAGAAAGCAGCAGTAGTGGCAAATCACCCGCTTTCCATCCTTCTTCATCTTAAGCTCATTCCTGGCAAATCAAATTCAACTTACCACACTGTCCGCTCTTCTGGTTTTTGTGCCCCTCTCCCCCAGGTGCTAGATGGGACTCAGGGGACAAACCTCTCCCACAGTAAGGCAGGGGTGTCCTTTTGTGCATTGTAAGCACTTTCCAGAGACTCATCAAACTTCTGAGAGACCGCTTGACCCCTTGGCTTCTTACCCTCCCAACAAAAAGCCTCAGAGCTAATACTTCCAAGGTCTGTAAACACCAGCCTTACTTTTACTCACAGTTTCCCTTTCTTCTTGCAAGATAACTATCATGTCGTTCTCCTCAGAAGACCTAGGTCCATGTTCTTCCTTGTACTGTTTATTTTCAATTAAACACACCTGCTTTTTAAGCTACATAAGCCTCCAACAGGTAGCTCCTCAGGACTGGTGTCTGCATTTAAACCTTCCATTTTGTGATTTTAGAGCCTCTTATGCTGCGATGACTACATTAACTCCCAGCGTTCTCCAGCCAGTTTCCATCACTTCCTCTGACAAGCTGCTCTTCTAGCAGCTTTCCAACAACCAGGAATTGTCTTTGTCTGCAAATAGTTCAGCTTTACTACATCCAAATACATGGTGGAGCAGGAATTGAAACTCCCATCAGAGCAGAGCTGTCTGCAAGGGAATGGACATGGGGTTGTTCAGTCTTACTCTTTTCATGAAACAGGAAAGATTTTACACCCTGTCACACATTTATGTCGCACAGATTATAGTGCAACCATCTATGGCAAATTATATGACCATTTAATGTCTGTCAATTCTTATTTCTCTATATACTCGGATCAATATAAGTCAATATGTTATAAATACCCTTTTAAAAGTAGTCTCTCATCTCTCTTTAAGTTGATCTCGAAACATGAGTACACTGAAATGAATATTTAATATTCTTCGAAAGATCTATGTGGATTTATCTTTCAACCTTGTCACTTTGTCTAGTTTTGGCTCACACAAAGTAAACTTCATGAAAATATCTAAAAAGTCTTTGTATACTGAGTGAATACACTTAAGAGTCAGAAGGCAAGTAGCAGTAAAATGCTTTCATTTAAAAACCCAAAGGAAAATAAAAATGCAAAAAAATTCAGCAGATTAACTGATCTGGAACCCTGAATGGATCTTGGACCTGAAGACATCCCTAAGATTGTGTTAGCGCATGCACATACAGAAACCCTGAATTTACGTATAAAAACCTGATGAGATTCAGACATTATTCTCTCTACTCAGGTACTGTGAGAGTCTGGGGCCCCTAATATAAAAATAAATAAAAACAGAACAAAACCATTTCTCGGCTATGCAGGGAGGACTATAAGTAGCTTTCATCTCTTTCCTGTGCTCCTAGTAATTTATGGTGGTTCAAAAGGAGTACAGCCAGCTCCCCTCCTCTGGAGAGCAACCACACCGCCTCTTCTCCACACCCTGCCATTTCTGCTTAGCAAGAAATAAAAAATGATTTCGCTCTGAGCCACACAAGAAAGCCAGACAACACTAAAATCTGAGGCCAGCTAAGCTAGTCCAATTGCTGCTAGTATTCCTCCACAGCTAAAGGAATGGCATTATTAAAGATAATTCGTACTATTAAAGGGCAGTGTAGATTTTAGAACACAGGTGTTTTTTTAAAATTATAGCATTCAATATGTATCTAGACTCATTCACTTTGTCTTGTTTTATAATACAATCTGCTCACCATCTTGCCAAATTGGCAAGAATCTTTTAATTCAGACATATTTTATTTATCCAGTGAGTTTTCCTCTATGTTCCAGGTGGAAGTCTCATAAAGACAAAAGCTCCCTTCCTAGTTATGTTGTGCTTGTCAGAAAGTGCTTTGGAAGCTCACGGGGACTCCAGTGGAGGGGAAATGGAAAGTCCTGCTTTTCTGCAGGTTGCTTGTGGTGCCCAGAGAGACCTCTCTCAAAAGCATTTCTCTTCCGAGGGAGAACTCCTCAGAAGGAAAAGTTTAATTTAAAAAATTTCAGTACTGTTCAGTAGTATTGTACTTTGGATTTTGGCTTAGATACCTTGATGCTGTGGAAATCCTGGCTTAAAAAATACAAATGGGCAAAGGTGAGTTAGCTGGAAGAGGAAAGAAATTTTAATAATTAGCATAATAGTAATGGTGAGATTTATTGTCTTATCTTTGTTCTCATAGGGAGAACACAGTTTTTAAAGTGAGCACATACTTTTATCATTAAAACTCACCACGTTAAAACTTACAAAAAGCTTTAACACCGTGAAATGTCCCACCTCTGCCAGTGTAATGAAAAAATCAAAATCATCATCCTAAGACTGTTATTCCGTGATGTCTTCTGAGTGAAAGAGCATTCCTAAGCATTAACAACACAGGTTTATTATGGGGAGGATGATGGATAAATCTGAGAGGGATAAGTGTCCATCAGCGGCTGGATTTACCAATCCTCCAGCATGCATCAAGGAAGTAGAGCCTGGCTCGGCTCCAAAATAATCAATGATAGACTTTATCTTGTTTTGTGTCCTTTTGTTCCCAAAACAACCAGGACAAATCCCTTCTGCTCAGAAAACAGCAAAGAATACCCTACCAGAGCCCAGAATCCATAATCCAAGCTACAAGCTACACTTCCTCACACAAAATGTGAACCACAAGAAGTCCCAGTCCAAGCTACCACACACAAGTCCAGGCAGTATTACACTGATTTCTACTAGCCATGCTTTTATTAAAAATTACATAAGATTTTTCAAACATCAAGAGGAGGATTAAAAGGTTTGTGGTGTTTCAAGTATAAAGGATTTTCTAGAAGAGGAAAAACCAGAAAAACCAGACTCTGTCTCTGGTACTCCAGCAAGAACCTGATGCATTTAGAAGTGTTGGAGAAATTGGTATTTAATTTAAATAAAAACAAACAAAGGCTTGGCACTTGATTTAATTTGCATCAAGGTGAACCCAAGATGATTAAAATTTTTAACGATAAGATAGAATGAAAGTAAGAGATTCCAGAATACCCAGGAATTTTGTGTCTAGGAGATGTGAGTGCAAATCACGGAGTCAAACTGAAATGTACCACATCCGAAATCAGTGCTAGCCACAGGGCTAGTGTAGTTTCTAAAGCTTTTCTACCATCCCTTGCCTTTTTTTGTAATTTGCCCCCACCCCTTTAAATGCTTGCTTTTGTTGCTCAGAGATCAAAACCAACTGTGAGGATCACAGATTTCTTTTTTTTTTTTATTATTATTTTTTTGGTGTGAAAATAATGGAGTAATTTCCAGTCTTTGGCTCAATGTATATTGATGTATGCATACAAAATGAAATAGCTCCATTCAGAGAAAGAGTATGTAGTCAGCTACAGAAATCATAAATATTTACAGCCCCTAGCTAGTTCTGGAATCAAACTGGGATCCTATGCTACATCTTTCCAGGTGAATAAAGTAATCAGGATGATATTGCATGTTCTGGAACTGCTCCATTATTTTCCCTCTTTCTCCAACCTCTTGTTTTAACTAGAAATTCTTGCTGGAGCCCAGCAACTTATTAGGTGGTAAACACATTTCTAAGGAGCCTAGTCCAAATTTGGTCAGTAACACACTTGTTCTTTTCTTATTTACATGAAAAGGTTGATCTAGCATTTCTGGCTAGACCCAAGAGGTACACTTACCAAAGTGTTTTCCAAACTATTTCTCTGAAAAATAAATTCAGTTAAGTCAATGAGCTAAAATTGATGAGCTGCGTGTGAAGTTACAAACCCAAAACAAAGCAGAGAAAGAACCTGGGTTAAATTGTAACAAAAAGACCAAGCCATTCTAAGAAAATGTCAGGTGTTCATTGCTGTGGGCTTTAAAAAAAGTGATTTTTTTACAGGTAAGGAAGGAGCAGCATGCTCAGCTTGCCGAGATGCTTGCTCGGCTTGCTATGCTGAGCCCTCTTCCCTCCCACTGCACGCTGGGTGCTTGGGTAGGGGAGGTGGTGACCCCTTAGTCATTTTGGCATCACTTCTCATTGCTATTTAGGCAGCCCAGAGCCCAGTTAGCAAGTCTGGTGCTTGCAGTTTCTCAGAATATGCTTTCCCCCCCACTCCAAGTCTCTTTGCTGCCTGGCTTCTGTGGCGACTAAGGATTCTCTTTTGTTTCTAGCACCTATAACATTATGCCATACCAAAACCACAGGTAAGAAGGCTAAAACTTTGACTATTTCTGTCCACAGGAGTAAAAAGTCAGGATCTGGTGATGTATATTTATGTAATGAAATAAACTTTGAAGTAATGCTGGCTGCTATAATTTGTTTTATACAACAGCTTCATGGAGGTTCTTTAAGCACAAGTTAATTACCACATACCTTTAGCATTTAATGTTTTCTGATGAAGACATCCTCTGTTCATGCCTGAATATATTAATATTTCAGAAGGGAATATAAAAAAAATAAAATATGTAGCTGAAGGTTTACTAAAGATTATGTTTAAATACCTGAGCTGAAATTGAGCAAAGAAGCATCCCTTATCAGGTTTAAAAAAAAACCCTGATAATTTCCACACTGGTGGAAATCAGGGTGATATTAATTTTTTTACTCAATAAAAGACATATATCTTTATTTAAGAACATACACTAAAAAAGAAAAATCGGGATTGATTGGAATAGCCAGCTGCATTTCTAGCTCTGTGTTAAGATAAACTTTTCTAGTCTTTTCCCATTGCCTTCCCCAGGTGAGCATCAAGACCCTGCTGTTTAGCCATTTTGGCTTTGGGGACCTGTCCTCTCTTGCCTCCCTGCCCTGGGCCAGAGCGCGATTGTGGTGGCAGATGCCTGTGTGTGTCAGGTGAGGGCTCCCGCTTGCCTCCAAACGGCTACTTAACGTGGCATCCCCAAAGAGCCTGTCATCCTTGTTTGTCTTGCCCTGTGTTGCTTAATACCCGGTGACTAAGCACCATTCCCTGGCATTTTTTCTCTGTTATTTTATACCTTGTGAAACCTCCACTGGTTTCGTTTGGTGAGGTGAGGAATGAGCCTGCTCCACATCACGTTACGCAGGATCTTATCAGGGTACAAAGGCTCAGTTTTGGGAAAAGATGGTTGTGCTCCTGTGCTCCTTCCACCTCGACTCTCATCATCCTCCAGTAGCTTCCCAGTGATAAAACCCCATCAGAAACCCTCTATGCGGGTGGAGGGGAGGGGCACACCAGTTACACAGGGAAGACGCAGAAATTGCCCTGGCTATCTATGTTATACTTATATATATCCATTGCTATACTTATGTGAGCAATCATGCAGGATCCAGGAAATCAAGATAATTGGAGGGAAAGCACTGAGGAATAGTTACTGGGCAAGTAACAAGCAGATGCTCGATGAGAGGTGTTGACTGAAGAAGTGGTGGAGCCATGCCGGAGCAGGCTGGGAGCCTCTCTGGGGCCAGACGGCCAAGGCAGGTGCTGGTGTATTCCTGCTGCGTGGGATGAAGAGAACCAGATGATACACCCTCAGCACTGCACCTCGACAGCCCTGTGCTTCAATGCTGCTTTTCAGAGCCTGAGTACAGTTTGAATAGTCATTAACACGAAGCAGGCATCCATCTTGTACTGGCAAGGAGACAGACCACTCTGATTTATGACTCTATAGGACGTGTCGGTACTAACTCTGGGTTTAAAATAAGCAGATTGAATTGCTTAAAAGGAAAGAGCATAAACACTTATTGGATTTTCCTGAGGTGGTTAAGGTTTTTAGCTTGTAAGTCATCTCTGTTTATTTTTCCTGTTACGTTCCACCAGGCAAGGGCTTCACCTGTGTCTTATGCAAGGCACAGCTGTAGGATTTGCACTTCAAAGGTTGCTTCACAGAGAGCATTGATACAGTATAATAAATACCATTTAACCTAACAGCCATCAGAAGCAACAAACTTCTTCCAGTACCAAAGATGCTGTGCCAAGGCCAGAAAAGGGAGAATTGTCTGTGAAAGTAAGTCTGTAAGCGAGTGACATATCTCCTGCATGGCCATGGGTCACAGCATGCCCTGGCTGAGTGTGGAGGGGTAATAAATACTAACTTTAAAATCTGTAGGAAGTTGACTGTCCTGGAGGAAGTCCTGAGCTAGCGGAGTAGATGGTGGTAAAGGGCTTAGCCCATGGGACAAGAACACAGTACAACCCTTCCTTGCCATGGTGAATGTGGATCTAAGATAGCAAACCACAGATACCGAGAAAATGATTGCTATTTCTCATGTGGTACAAATCTTAATAATAACTTCATTATTTTCTATTAAACTAACTGACCAAGCCCCACCCCTGACACCCTCTGATCATCTCTCATCACAGGTAGAATTCAGTTTCCTCATGGACAGGTTCAAGAGGACTACTGGAGGAACAGCAGCAGCACCTCAACCACAGGGCAGAAGATTTTGGGTACTAAAAGTATGAAATGCAAGTAAGTTCAGAGGCGGCAACTTTGGGTTTCGCTCATGGGTGCAAAAAGTTTAATATCACCTTCTGAGAAGGTCACCATAGCTAAAACTGATGTTACTGCCATTGGAAAAATAGCACTTGACATATCTGCAAGAAAAGATCCTCAAAAACAGAGCTGCGAATTGTACACACTTTACGAGCACTTCCATGACTGCAGACACAGTTACTTTCTAAGGATTTGACCATCCAGCAGAACAAAAACCAGAGCTGCATTCAACATACCAGCCTGACTAAAGGCAACAGATTAAGAAGTTTTGGCACAGTAAGAAACATTACTGAGACATTATATATGCGGTACATGTATAGGGCAAGTCAAGTCAAACAGGAGAACCCATATCCAAAGAGGAAAAATACTGGTCTCTGGAACAAAATAGGAATATATTTCTTTGCAATGAGTTTTTCCAAGATACATCCTCAGTCCCCTAAGACAGCCTCACCAGAGGATAAAATAGATAAATCAGTGATTGTGTATATCAGAGCTATTGCATTTCTCATGTAATAATGTCACACAGTAGGGTTCACTGGCAGTAATAAATTTAACAGCTGAATTAACTCAGATCAAATCCATACCACAACCACAGCTGAAGGAACCACCTCTATCACACAAAGTGAAACTAGATATTTTGGGAAAGGCTTCCAGGCCCACATGACACAAAGTGGCTCAGAAACTTAATTAGTTTAATTTCAGCTCTTCTTTAGATGTGTTTGAAATTTTGTATCATTTAAATGTTGAATACTAAAGACTTCTATTTGGTTAAAAGGAGATAAACTACCTATAGGACAATTGCTTGAGCTGAGGGTATTATGATTAATGGAGAGAACCTGGGCTTTAGTGATTTATCTTGAACTGTCTCAGAAGGATTTGCTCATCCTAAGCAATAGGTAGAAGGGCCTGTTTCACATACCTTAGCCAAACTATAGCTAAGGTGGGACATGCAAAATATTCGTAAGCCAAAGAAAAACCCATAACAAGAAGAATAAGAGATACAATCTGAGTATGAATGAATTTAGACTGCAAATTCAGGAAAAAAAAACACCCAGTTTCTAAACCCAAAGGTGGAACAAAGATGTGGGAAAGCTTCTTAACAGGAGTGGGAATAAAGAGCATGAGAATGGGAGCAGAAAACCCATTTTACTTTTAAGAAGCAGCCCAGTGGGCAGGACTACATGTTATGATTGCTTCCCAGCACTGGGGGACTGTACACAGCTCCAGCTGCTGCTTTTGATTTTGTGTCTGGTGTTTCCACTTTACAAAGAACAGGAAGTGAAAAATCATGTTTTATTTCAGTTCTGAGGTCAGTGTTGCTACTATAAGCTTATTCTGTTAGTATGGATTGATGTGCTCAGTGTTTATGCAGCTCTGGTCTCAAAACAGCTATGGCAGAACTGGGGGGAAAAAAAACAGTCAAAAAGGAGCAACAAGTATGACCACATACCAAAAATTTCCCTCTGAGGAACAAGTTGGTAGGGTAAGACTCTTCTGTCTGGATAGACGGTAACTGAGGAGATAAGCCAGAAGCTCCTGGTCTCAGAGGCAGGGCTGGGTCGAGTGTTCACAGCACACCTCCCACTACAGGCAGTGGGAAGAATCAGAGGGATCCAGCAGGAACCAGAGGCACACAGACATGGTTTTTCACAGAATGCCCTGCCCAAGAATGCAAGGTCTGTGGGGCCAACAGGAGCCTCAGCAAGTATCAGCTCAAGAAGTTCCCTCACCTGCAAAAAGTCATTTTCAGGGAAATCTTCAGGGGAAGGACAATATTTACTTGCTGTGTTCTTATATCTCCGTACGTTGCTCATGCCATTGCTGGAGATGGTCTATTAGGTTGCAGGGACCTTTAGCCTGCCCGCCCTTATGTTCTCTTCGAACTTGGTTTATAAAATTGTGGAGGATGAATCAGAAAGCAGCTTCTGGAATGAAGTAAGATGGATGGAGATAGCATGGATAGATTTGTTTTCCTTGGAGGGCAGCCATATGTAAGCAATATAATTAGTTCTGGAAATGAGGAGTGTGAATATGCTATGCTATGCTCCCAACCACCTTCTCCTTGGTTCAGTCTTTGACACCTTTCCAGGGAAACAGCCTGAAGTCATGGGAAATCTTCCGATTCTTCACCTTCTGCAGAGAATCGCTGACAGTAGTCTGCCTGGTCTAACTGCACTTCAGATTCTCTTGAAATAATTTATTTGTAATTAACTTTTTTGGCAGGGAATGAGAACAGATCTGTTGATAGTCAGAAGTGGTCGTAAGGCTTTTATATTTTCAGGCTGTATTGGAACAGCTCAGAGACATACTGTGTAAAAACTGAACTCCTGACAGTAATTGCATGTTCTAGGCAAAATGTAGACCACCACAATACGGTAAATACGACAGTAGGCAACAGAAGAAAGGATCTGGATGTCTTTTTCTCCTCATACGTTCCCATGAATTCATAATTAAAGATGACTGCACCATTCTGTGAAGAGAAAATTTTATATCATCTGCCTTTTTTCCTTACCCCAAAGGGTTATTAAACGTTCATATAAATCTGGCACAAGGAATGTGTCACAGCAGTACAACATCTTCAGTTTGATCGTTTCTTACCCACCACATAGGGTAGGCTGTTACCCAATATTCAAAATTAATGCTATAAATAATTCCAGTGATGTGTTACTAAGAACGGTAAGATTTTAATTGCTTTCCGTCAGTTTTAGGTTACACTTCACCCGGCACTGCATCTGCACTCTGCAGATGTTTAAGCCCAGAGCTCTCTTCCAGCGGCTAACAGTTTGGCAGCATTTGCAAAACAGTTGGGGTGTTAAAACTCCGAACATGTTTATAAGAGCCTGGTACTAGAAGGGTATGGTATTTTTCATATTAAGTAAGGATATTTCTGACAGTAAGCACAGCGTCTTTTCAGCAACCTATTTTTAAGGATCAAAACCTACTACTTCTGTCACCTATTCTAATCCTAGGTCTGCTGCGATGTTAAAAATCTATGAATAACCCACTATTATCAGCATCAAGTTTTATTAGTTGAGGGCAGGGAAAGCAATGAGTCCACTCTTCTTTCAGTTCTTCTCAAGTAGATCTCCATGGCATAGTGGTCATAACCAAGCAGGGGTTGGGCTCACATGTTAATGTTCCATTTGCTTTGTTTCATGGGATTTTGAAGAATTGCCTCTATTTTTTGCAAAGGCAGCTGAGCATGTAAGATGTACAAAACTGCTAGGAAGCTGGGAGACAAGTAGGACTGGCAAGATCTGTGCTGAGGATTTAATTCATTGTTTGAGTAGTTTTTGATAGTATATTCAGCTGTATAACTCCGTACCATTGTTTTGAAATAAATTAAAACATTTGTAGAACTATCCATCTTACCAACACTTGTGTATTGACATGGCTCTCTGCTATAGCCATTACGATTTTCCCCTGGGAGGAGCTAGCTTGATAGCTTGCTAGTTTGAGTTAAATGACTTAAATGATAAGTGGCATTTTGTTCTCATTACACTAAGAAAAGTCAATCAATATAAAGCACATCAATGCATTAATGTAAAAGCAGAAACCAAAGAAAACTGATATTAAATGGAAATTTAGGATCCATTATATTGAACACTACAACTCAATTTCCTGAACTAGAGTTGACAAACCACCAGTAAATGTCCAGCAGGGAATAGTTCTGCACTGATTATACTGACTAGATGATTTAATAGGTCTTTTTCCTCCCTAATACCTATGAACATATGAAAATCAATGGCAGCCCACTTAGTGAAAGTACCTTCCCCCTTTCACTCCAGATGCACAGTTTGAGCTACCTACGTGAAGTGATGCTAACAGAGAAACTGGGTGTGCGTTCCCTCCAGGGGTGTAAGCCCCATACAGAATTCCTAGGCCAAAATCCTGAAGGATTTAACTTTCAGCTCTGGCAAAATCCCTCCTCCTTTCCCACAGCGGATCTTTGGCCAAAGCCTTGCTCTGGGACAGGAGGGTGCCAGTCCCCAGATGTAGGACAATGCAGGACTGTCTGGCAGAGGTGGTGGAGTGGGGTGGGGGGGCTGTACCATCATTCTTCCTCTTCCATGGATGCTTTTGGAACAACAGTCCCTGCAAAGCTGTGGAGAGAAGATGGGACAAGTGGGACCAGGCACTGACTTGTCCCTGTGAGGGCTTCTTCTCCATTTAAGAACCTCAATAAAAGCTAACTGAGGAATATGCTAGACAGCCTGGCTATGTGGATTTATCCAGGTTGATCTTCTTCTACTCACATTGCCCCATGGGCTGCAGAAAGTTTGCGCCCGAGGAGTAGAAGCAGCCACCTCCCCTGTATTGCCAAGGTTTTTTTGTATTTTATTTCTGAGCTGTCATTTCATTTAATTTCCAGTAGATGCTACTCTACTCTAGATGCTTGCTGGAGCCAGTAATCACTCCCCTGAACGCCAGACCTTTACAGCAACGTTTCTTTGTGTACTTTCAGAATACAGGAAAACAGTCTTTAGCCATCAGAATTTGATCAATGGTATGAAACCGATTAATTCACAACTGAAAAGGAAGGAGCACAGCTATGAACCATACCCTGTGCCATGCTTACCCAATGAAGCCCATGGTAAAAGGCTAATACAGGACCAGATTCAATAATTTAAAGGCATTTTGGTAAACAGTGGCAAGAATATGTGAAATCACTTGATACATCAGCAGCACTGGGGAAAAGCATGCATGGGTACATGAGAAGCAATAAAATCTTGTTTTTCATCTGTGAAATAAGGGAAAATGGAATAAAACATACTTTCTGAAAGAATCTATATGACTAAAAATATACATATTTGACCACAAATTGTTCTATGTTCCCATTTACAATATTGAATGTTATTTGTACAGCTTATTTTTGACCAATTTTGACATATTCCTCTGCTTCTCTCAAAACAAGCATGTGGTGGAATCCTTTTCTTTAAAGAAAGGATCATAGGCACCCCTGCAAAGTCTTTTGGGGCAAAGCACATGGTTTAGCTAAAAAAAAAGAAAAAGTATCCCATAAATACATATATATTATTTCTCAGCTGTTTTAATCCATATGTCCCCTGCATGGTCTATGCTGTGGACATAAAAGCCTGCCAGCCATTAGAGAGTATTGAAAGAAATCTTCTCCTAATCTGAGCTGGGCTGTGATGAAAAGAAAAGGTAGGTTCCTTTCCCAAAATTATATTCATATTATTTGTAGTCAGGTTTTTTACATGTCTGTGCTGGAAGTACTGACAGCATCAAACCTGATGCCCAGCATCCCACATAGAGCAATTGTTCCACGTGAAAGGAGGCAGCACGGTTAATTTCCACAAGAGCCTTGTACCAACATCAGTCCCCTGGTAGGATAAAGGCTAAGAGCACCTGCTGGCAGACATCCCCATTCAAACCCCTCACCCTTTTCACTGCCTCCGAGCACTATGTGCCCTAAAACTATTTCTCCTGACCCTGCTTTCAAGAAGGGAGACCCACGCACCCTGACTAATGAAATGGCACCAGAAATTCCGTGAAATGACCAAAAAGGTAAAAAAAGAAAACGAGGAAGTGTTGCTTCAGACTATAATTAGTGAAATCTACTATGAATATTAATGAATGACGCCAAGCAAAGTTTTACCAACATTGCTTATTTCTATAGCGACTCATCTACAAAAGTCTTCACCTCTTCCTCCTCCTCCCCCTCCCCTCTCCCCCTGAGACTCTCAGTAAATTTTAAAAGAAGGGGCAGCATTAACTTAATCTTTTATTTAGCTAATAGGAAAAGGTTGCATTAGAGCTTTCCTGGAATAAATGTAAGTGTACTTTAAACTGAACACATAATGGCAATTCCTCATTCGGCTGGGAGCTACACTAAATACGGCTTTGTCAAATCTTGAGCTTTTATTGCATGTGTCACATTATCTGACCTTTTTCTTAAAGCTCTAGTTACCAGAATCATGTTATTATGTGAAAATCTCAGCTTTTATTAGTGGAATAAAGGTTTGCAGCCCTGATGGCTAGAGAGAAAACGTCAATTCCAAAGGCTCCTACAACAAATGAGAAGTACCTGAGCACCTACTGGTTAAAAAAAAAATAAAAAATAGAGCTTCAGCTCTACACTTTGGGCATCCATAACCACAAGCATGGTTACAGATAGTGTAGCTGTGTGGGAAAACACACTGCTGTACACAGAGTAGGGGAAAATGGTTCAGTCATCCCTCCCTTTACCTGGGTAGCCACCCTTTGGGATGTCCATCTCCAGGTGTCATTACATAGCTAGGTTTTCACACCATTTAATAGTGTGGAAGAGATTAAACCCTATTGAGCTTGGATTAATTTAACTGCAACAGTCTTATTTGTGCATCTGATGGCCGTTTAATCCCAATGTTTTAGGCATAGCTGTAAGCTTGCTAGAAGATGCTGGCTTCCCTCCTCGCCCTCATCACCGCCTGGCTGAGCCCTGGTCTTCCCCCAGCCCATTCCCAAGAGAGTTCGTTTCTCATTTGAACTTTAGCTGCTTGAAAGGTAATGTCAACAGCAATCACAGTGCAGGCAAACTTTGCAAATAGGATAATGTCGCTTTACATAAAAGATAATCTTTGTTGAACATTTTGCATGGGAACCTTAATTTGGCATCAGGAGAAAGTTCACTACAAAAGCGTCCCCAGCAGCAGAATGTATGCACATTAGGCACCACGTGTCACACTCGCCATCTGAGTTACAAACACATGGTCCTGTGTAGTGCAGAAGTTACCTCATGGACCTGGTCCTTCCCGGTACCTCTGGCACCCCAAGGCTGCCTGCTTCCCAGCTGATGGTCATGGGGACTTCAAAGATGGCAAATACTGGGATACTGGAAGAAAGAAAGATGGGTGGCTACTGGTAGCCCCTGGGGTACCAGCAGGTCCTCAAGCAGTGCTGCACTTGCCCTGTACCCCACAGTGGTGGCCGCAGAGTGCTCAGTCCCAGCCAGGCTGCCTGCCTCTTGCCAACCACCATGCATGCATCCACATCCAAAACCAGGCCCTTCCCTTGAAAATTCTGTGTTTCCTCATTGCAATGCAGAGAAGGGAAAGGCAAGGGTTTCCTCATTTTCTTTTGAATGAAAGATGATGGGCCAATTTGGAAAAAAAAAAAAGGGATGTGGCGATTCTGATGTGACTTTGCTGTGAGATCTTGAGTGAATCCCTTAAGCACTTTGTGTCGACTTTACTCGAGAATAAAACACCTGCAGACATCATAGTGGTATTCTGAAAATAACTGCAGTTTAAGATTTTCCGGGATAGATTGCTCAGACAAGGAAGAGCATTATGATTTATCGATCATTTCTTTGGCATTCAGCATTTTCCACAGGCTGTGGTTCAGCCAGGAAAGATGGAGGATGCCCGTGGTTGTGATCTTTTTCCCTTCCATGCAAATGGTAACCTAGGTGATATGCAAACACATCTGCTTAAATCAAAGCAGAGTTTTACTCCTCATCCTGTTCAGGCAAAAATAACGACAGCAATTAGGCAGGTTTAGAAATACCATTCAAACACAGAGAATGAAATATGAAAAGCACATAACTGCATATTTAAATAAGATAAGATTAATAAAGAAAAGTAATCCCTTTTAAAAGGCCAGCTAATCCGTTAGGAAAAACAAAGAAGCACTTATTATTATTTGTTCCACTTTCATGAAACCTTTTTAAACACCAAAGCAATACTTACTCTTTCACCTTCTGTGGTGTCTACGCAAGATGTTAATTCTCAGGTGATAAATGAGAAACTGAACTAGACTTTTCCAGAAAAATGGAAGATGCCAGACTTATGCCTCAGGTAGGCTATAATTAAGCCATCAATTACAGTATACACCATCTAAAACCCACAGGGTTGGTTTTTTGCTTTACAGTTGGACGTGGCATAAAAACCATCTCTTGTACAACATCTCTGCAAGTGGTTTTAATTGATTGCTGCATTGACTAGGTGCATGAAGGTGGCTGGGGCTTTTCTCTGAAAAGTTTTTGATATCCCAGTGCTGCACTCATGACAGCAGCAAGCACATATGGCTTACACAAGTAACATTTCAATTTCTACTCTGCGCTACCCAATGTTTTTTTACACTCTCAGCATCCCTGTCACTGGGCTGGCTGCCTCCTAATGCTGAACGGCAGGTCAGTTGGGAGGGGACGGATGGAACTGCAGCTCTGGTACCCCATGTGGCCTGTTCTCAATTTGGGTGAGGACTGGGGTGACATGGCTAAGCATCTCCAGAGCCAGCTAAGAAGAACTGCAAAGCCAGCAGTGCAGGTGGCTGGCACATTGGAACCCTCAAATTCAGGTTTCTGGGTACAGCAGATTATTGAATGAAGATAAGAAACGTCAAGTCGTTTATAGCTGTAGCAGGAGTATTTTTTCTTTTTTAAAGTTCCAGTTTCTGTACATACTTTGTGTTGTCAGAAGTGGCGTGAAGTGAATGCTGTTGCACAACTGTGCATTACGGCTTGCATTCAAAGCTGGAGTGTGGGTGGAGAGGGACTGGTTACACATCTCTAGCAGGAACCCTAAAGGATGTCGTAACAACCACACAGAGAAAACATCTGCTCATTAGCAAAGCTGCTCTGTTTCAGGCACTGAAAGTGCACAAGCACAAACAAGCCCTGAGCGGAGGCTGCTCACGTCCCAATCCCCATGTCAAGCTCATGGCCTCCGCATTTGGCTGCCCGGTCCCCCTGCTCTGCTCCAGCCTCTCACTAACCCGCTGCGCTCAGTGCCATCCCCCGGCCTGCAGCTCCATGCTGAATTTCAAGGGTTGTTTTTTTCACCGCCAACTGGCTGCATCACCCTGGGTTTGTTTTCTCCTTCCTGCAAAGACACTCACCCAGCTACCAGCTTTTACACTGGGTTTTATTTTCTCTGACTTTTCTTTCCAGTTGTTCCCGCTAGTCACCTCCACATGCCACATCTCAGTCTCTTCTCTCCAAGGCTGTGAGAGGCCAGGACTTTCTGTTCACTTTCCAGGCTGCAGAAATCCCTCAAGCTACTTCTTCCTGGGACAAGTCCTGTCCCTTCTGCCAGAAGTGGCTTTATTCTATTTTTTTCCTTCCTGGGAAGCTGTTAACAGGTCTTACTCCCTCAGTGAAGCACAGACTTACACAGCCACCCACCTAGAATGTCCTCTGAGCTGTCCCACAGCTGCTTCGTCCATGCAGATGGGCTCTCCAGAAATCTATCAGGGGGGGAGAGCAGTTTTACCTGGAGATGGCCCATCCCTGGGGCCAGGTTTGTGTGGTGGCCTTGGCCATGAAGGAAGCCTGTCCTCACCCTGGGTTCTCCTCCAAGTAAGGAGTTTGAGAAATGGGGCAGAGGGGATGAAACCAATGATGGTACAATCACAAAGCAGCCCTAATTAATTATCCACTAGTATTAAAAAGGATGGGTATTTTTTCTAGTGCTGAATCCCAGCTGAGCTGGACCCAGACAAACACCAAGCACAAGAGCTGGTTTGTGGTGTCCAGCTCTGTGCAGGGGAGGGCCAGATCCAGGGACCTCACCAGGAGATGCCCCAACATTTGTTTGCCAGGCCAAAAAAAAAAAAAGAAAAAAAAGGTCTGGAGCCCATATTTTCCATCATTTAAAGCCTGAAGTGTACTTGAGGAGTCTGAAGTCTTTGACAGAGTTTTATACTTGCAGAGGGGGATTTTATTTTGAACATCCTTTAAATACTCTGTGGGTAGGAGTATTTCCAGTTTTGGAGTGGTGCGTGTATTCTGATAAATAAAATCAGCCTACAAAGTGAACCTTTGCATCGACAATCAATACAGCATATATCTGCACTAGTGACTCACACAGTCTGTCATGGGCTTTGTTTAGGTATTTAATATAGAGTTATATTTATATTACAAAATATTTATTCTGTAGATATTTTAACATCAATGAATAGGTATTTTGCAATATGTATTTATAGAAAGATAGGGTTTTGCGTCCAGTGACGTGCTGAAGTCTTCATAAATGATTTTTGAAACTAAACCAGGTTTTGGCATCACATATTGCTTATTTCAAAAGAAAGAAAACTGTAGGTCCAAAGTACAGTGGTAGTAGTTGGGACCTTCCGAATCACATGAATGTTTAGTCAAATTGTGTAATTCTTCCTGACCCAAATGGTGTCATTGGCCCAGACTCTTCTCCCAGGTACACTTGTTATGTCTATAATAGATCTATTGTTATGTCTATAATAGATCTATTAACACCAGGAATAACACTAGGTTAGTTTGCCACCCTGTAGATCAAGCTGGCCCATGATGAGGTTCAGTGTGCCTGACAAGCGCGGAGAGGAGGCAGGGTTTTCTCTCTGCAGATCAAAAGTTGTATTTTGAATATAAGTTTTTGCAACTCCATAGTCACTACTCACAGTAGTCACAGCTTTGGCAGAAAGGCTTTTCTCTCTCTCTTGGTTTTTTTTTTTAAAAATATACATGTTCAACAGAGTCCATTTCCATCTACACATGCAGACACCACATCACCAGATATATGAACTCGTAGGAGTCTCTCTCTGCAGGGAAGCCAAGCCACAAATGGCTTTGAAATATTTGGTAGCCACTAGAGAGGGAAAAGTTCTCCAAAATATCATTCTGCTTTCTTCCTCCTGCCCCCCAAGACTTCAGAAGGACGGACAACTAAAACTTCCCTGATGCGAAAACCACGATGCAGAGACTTGCCAGCCTATGCAGCGCTTCATGGGAAATACAACTTCCCACTGGCTGCTCCCAGTGCCTCCAAGCCACACTATTTTTAAGTCCTCATCCTTTGAAGTGCAATTAATGCCTAGTCTTTTCAATCGGATGCCAAACCTCTCCCACAGCCATTTGGCTCACAGGTGCTAAAGACCTCTCTTCCCTGCCACCTTCCTGCCCTGGTGCTTGCCTGGCTGCCTCCCCAGGAGCCCCAACACCACGCCAGGCTGCTCAATGGGCTTTCAGTCCCAAGAGCTGAACAAAGGGACAAATGCACTCAAAGAAGTGAGCTGACAAAGACAGGCGTGCAGGAGTCACCCCATCCTGCAGCCCAGGGTCTGCCGTGCTGCTGAGGATGCAGTGCACTGGGGGAGTTGCCTCTACATGTGCAAAGATGGAACTGGAGACAGAAAGTTAAAAATCTGTGGTGGGATGCCCATCTATGGGAGTCATGGCATTTGGGGAGGGCTAAGATAAGGCTCAGACAGGTCCACAAGACACACATGCATCCCTTGCAAACTTTCTGGGCTCAGGATAGCTTGTCTGGGTTTGATGATACAGGATTTTAAAAAAAAGTCAGTATTAAATAAATCTCTCCTCATGAAAGAAGATCTGCAGTAGCCATTGAGCAGCATGGACTCCAAGGGGGAAAGAGCCTCTGTGGGGTTTGGCATGATGCGGCACCCGCTTGGCGCAGCCAGCCAGGATGGGACCTCTCACCTGCCACAGTAGTTATGGGTGACCCATCCTCCTCCTTTTCCCCTGGGAGCCAGGCTGTGGCTCTCCTCCAGCCTAAAACCATGCTAGTTCTCAGTAATTTTTTGGTTCTCCAATCTGTGTGTTGGGAGGGCACAGCAGGGCACTGCCTGTGTAGCAGTGGTGTGCCCGTAGTGTGGGTGTATGCCATGCATTGCCCTTCCATCATGGTGCTGCCAGGCAAAGGCAGTACCTACCCAACAGGGTTTTAACTAGACTTGCATGTCAGACGCTGAAAAAAACCACCAGCCTCCCCTACTGCAAAGCAAACAGTGCACCAGCATGGAAATAATTATACTGTTCTAATGCTGACACACCACAAAATACTGTAGGACCACAAAGGCAAACCCCCAAGAGGGCTTGAGAGCCCTCGGGCTCTGGGGGCCCCAACATACAATGGACACAGACCTGTTGGAGCAGGTCCAGAGGAAGCCACAAAAATGATCAGAGGGCTGGAGCACCTCTCCTATAAAGACAGGCTGAGAGAGCTGGGGTTGTTCAGCCTGGAGAAGGTTCTGATGAGACTTTCTAATCCCTCCTGGTACCTAAAGGTGGCCTATAGGAGAGATGGAGAGGGACTCTATCAGAGAGTGTAGTGATAGGATGAGGCCTAGCAGTTTTAAATTGAAAGTGGGTAGACTTAGACTGGATATTAGGAAGAAATTATTTACTCTGAGTGTGGTGAGACACTGGCCCAGGTTGTCCAGGGAAGTTGTGGCTGCACCATCCCTGGAGGTGTTCAAGACCAGGCTGCACGGGGTTTTGAGCAACCTGGTCTAGTGGAAGGTGTCCCTGCCCATGGCAGGGTGGTTGGAACTCAATGATCTTTAAGGCCCCTTCCAACCTAAACCATTCTATGTTTCTATGGTTCTATATGAGATTCAACAGTGCTTAGGTAACGACTGAAATCTCTGAGTATGATGGCACATGAAGAGGCAGAAGTAGATGGCAGCCACAGCCCTGAACCAGAACAGAGGAGCTGCCTGGTGGGGGGATTGAAACTGGTGGAACAAGCTCATTTGCTTCAAAGCAAAATGAGAATTCCTGGTCAGCCACACAGCTGCGGGACATCTGCCCACACCCAGGCACGGGGCTCTGTGGCTAGCAACCTGCTAAAAGAATATATATATAATCAACAACATCCAGACCAACAACAGCAACAAAAAAAGCCTATGGGACAACTCTATGGGAAAGCAGAGCCGGGGAGCTTAAGTGTGCCTAAGGCCCTGTGTCAAATCTGTGGCACCACTGAGACACAACGGGTTTCTTATCCTTGCTTGATCCCCTAGGCTAGCTGTATCTCAAATACACGTACGTAAATCTGAAACAGACCACTGGCCTGACTTTAATTTACCAGAAAGCCGAACTCACACAATTTAGGAGCATAAAGCCCCAAAGAGCAGGAAGAAGTTACACATATGGTTGTTTTCAGGCCCCAGGAGATGGCTCTACCACCCGTGCCCTCAAAGCAGTCTCCCAGACCAGTCAAGGTCCCACTTGCTCCTCCTCCAGGGTCAGAAGCCATGCAGGGACACGCTGCGGTGGAATCTGGGTCCTTGTGCCACCACCGCCTTTCCCACATTCCTCTGCAAGCACGGAGATGCATTTCTGAGAAAGCCCACGCCAAATGAGACCACCGGTCTGGCCACTCTCATGCTTGACCTCCAGCAGTGGCCAACAGCCAATGCTTGGGACAGGGGGAGAAATGGGATAATTTCACTGCAATTGTCTCCCAGAATACTCCTCCACCAATCTTCATCCCAGGAACCACCTGGGCTGAAACTGATTCTGTGCAAAATGACTTTTGTTAGGTTTATGCTATATTGATTCATTGAGTTGCTCTTCAATCCTCCCTCTAAATTCAGCAGACACTGTCCTTTTCAACAGTGGAATTAGGCTCTGTGATTAAAGACAAATTGTCCTATTTAAAGGAGAGAAAAATGAAAGCTTCATGAAGGAGGATTTGCAGAGGTTTCCGAGCTTACAACTTTGTTCCAAAATGCTACAACACATCACTGCGTAGGTGGCCATTTCAGTAGTCTGGCACCGAACTGTAAATTATACCCTAGTTATAGCCCTGCATAATACCTGACACACACTTTATTAGAGATGTTGCACCAGTTCTTAGAAACTGTAGATATCTACTGTGTTATGAAGCATGTAACAAAGTATTGCGGTCCTAAAGGGGAATTTATGACGTGACCATTGAGTAGGTAATGGATTGCAGGCGCCTAAAAATCATCTCAGGCTACAGGAACGTTTTATTTCAGAATCTCTTCATACTAACTTCCTGCCTTGAAAGTTCAAGCAAGGCTTTAGATCATCAGCCCATCCACTGTGTTATTTTCAGTGACAGGCAGGGCTAATTAGCTTGTATAGCTATTGTTTGCACTACTTTATCCTCATTATTTCTTTGACTTGCTATGCAGGCAACAATTATAAAGCCGTAAGGACATGCAGAGTTATGCCTGGAATCTCTGGTTTAATTTAGAGGAGGCACAGACAAGAAGAGCGCTGCTACTGCTAACTGTGGATGCCTACCTGACAGATTTATGAAGAGATTTCATATGCTCGTCTGCCTTTCCCCGTGTCCCACACTGTGCAGGCTGAATTTAACAGCTGGCAAATAGGGTCCTACCGTCCCTTCTCTCACTAGGCTTCTCGCAGTCAAATACCCAGCTATCAAGGCCTTAATTCGTACAGTCACATGAAGATTTTTGGTTTATTGGGAAGCTAAAGGTAATGCATAGTCTAAGGGCACATTCAAACCGGTATTTTTCCCCCCATCAGCCTCTTCTGAGCGTTTGCCCTAGTTTCCCCTCAGAAAATAAAGCTGCTGTTTAGCACTTCAGGTGACAAATTTCCATTTCACCAGACAGCTCGTTTGGAATGAGACTTCTGAAAACAGGAGCGTGGCTTGTGCTTCCTGAAGCGCAAAGGGGAGACTACCAATTGTCAGAGTTTAAGCACAGGGTCATCTACATGGTGACCTAACACAGACTCTGGTTTTATACCAACTACATCTCTACTCAAATGCTGCACAGCAAGGTGAGGAGAGGCAGCTGCAGGCTGCTGTGCCCTGGTTCTCAAGCCAAGGGTCCCTTTTGGATTCCAAAGCCCCATCCCTGCAGTCCCTCTCCTGCCGTGACAACTCCTCAGCAGAGCCAAAGGAGGTATGTACCAGCAGCTATTAGCGAGACTGGATGAGCATGCCTGAACTTATATCCCCTGAAAGGGGGAGGTGAGTGCTCCACACCAACACAGCTGGCAGCAAGGAGGGGAAATTTTAAAGGAAGAAGAGCGTAAGATAATATGGCTGCTGTGAATAGTTAAGCTAAAGCCGAGTGAGACTTTCTTGTGTACCCTTCAGAAATAAAGAGCCAGACTATGGCATGTCCAAGACAATCAAGTCCAAGGGAATAGTGGCCAAGAGGTGTAATGAGCGTGACCAAGAGGTGATTTGACGTCAGATGAAATGAGCAGAATTCCCCTCATTGCTGCAGCCCAGCTCTGGCAGGCACCTTCTGTCAGTGGAGAAACCTGCACCTACATCAGCACGACATCCATTTGACTGTACGCTCTGGAGCAGCAGCTCCAACAAGGCAGAAAGGATA
This sequence comes from Nycticryphes semicollaris, assembly GCA_013400055.1. Classification (NCBI taxonomy): domain Eukaryota; kingdom Metazoa; phylum Chordata; class Aves; order Charadriiformes; family Rostratulidae; genus Nycticryphes; species Nycticryphes semicollaris. The sequence continues at coordinate 288,535 of VXBJ01006938.1, forward strand.
TTAATTTATAAACTGATGTGGTGATTTCATTTATTTTGAAATAAATATACCTCTGCTAAATATACCGCTGTTGTTGCCACCAAGACAAGTGTTATTGCTCTCCAGGTGGGCTGCACCACGCAGGGACATAAAGAAAAGTTGCCTGTGTGCTGTTTGTTCAAGTAAATATACCTAAACAAGGTTGCCAATTATTCCTGCTTCAGAGCTGACTAGCAGGGATGTCCACCCTGCTACAAAAAGGGGCAGTGGTAGCATGTAAGATGCTGCTGTCCTGCAATCACATCACCTGTACTTTGCTTTCAACAGAACCTCACTAGATTTGCTCTTTTTATGGTTTTCAAAACTCTTTCACTTATGTCCTTCCATTCAATTTTACAGCTGAACCAATCTGTGCACGTATTACATGTATTCGAGTTAGAGCAGAACGTACAACTGGAAGCGAAATGTGCTCATTGGGCTGTTTCATGGATGTAAATGATGAAGTTGGCAGCGCTAACTAATTCTGTAACACAAACATGGCTGCACATACTTCATATTGTCTTTAAATAACAGATTCCCAAGCCTGGGGTCCAAATATAGTGAAACCTCTACGAAGGACCATGTGGGGGTTAGAGCAAAAATGAGTCTCCCAGCAGCATGGTCTTTAGTTAAAGGTCAGAAAAAATTATAATTGGAAACCTTATTAGGTTAATTTAAAATCCTTAGTGGAGATCCCAGCTGATGGAATATTTAGTGCAGTAAGTACTTATGCTCTTATTTAGAGTGTGAGTAGTTTAAAAGGCTGTTATAAACTATGTAACACAGTAGGAGGAGATAGCTTGGTTTATGTACACGAACTGCAGCTTTAACTTGGAAATTCCAGTACTTTATAGAGTTAAGCCAGACCAGATTGTTTGCTCGGGGTCCTTTTTTAATAAAGGGGAGGAGAGGATGGTATAAGGAAAGGATTATTTTGGCAAGGGGAAACATTTTCAGAACGCAGACACATGAGATGCCATTCTGAACGTGCAAAACTCTGCACTCCTGGTAGCATATATTCCATCCTAGTAATCCATCCTTTTGCATATCACCCGAGAGATTACTCCTATTAAATAAATGAAATGCTTTTGGAGTCCCTCCTCTGGCTTTCTTTTCTGTGATACAGAGGGATTTTATTCATACTCAGAAGAAGATAAAGAAGAGCATTATTTCAGCCTGTGCCAAGTGGTAAGGGCAACACCTGGACCAGGAACGCAGGTTTCTGCTCGCTGGTATCAGCGCATACAAGTGACTTTCTTCTCCAAACATGTCAGCTCAGTTTTATTCTAGGTGTCTGCCAGACCTCAGCAGAATGGCCTCCAAGCCCAGTCACAGCCTTCTCCAATTGCAAGGTGCTCCCAGTACCGGGGTGGTGGGTAGGACAGCCCATCACAGCACACCCTTGCCATGTTGAGGGTTACAGGCAGCTCCCTGCCACACGGGTGCTTTGCCCAGCTGGCAGAGGCAGAAAGGAGGGATTTAGATGAGTGAGAAGCCTTGTAGCTCTGTGCCAAGTCCTCCTCCTCATCTCCTAAAATCCCTGTGTGAGCAAACTGGCAATGGTTGTGCTGATGAGATCAGTGGTGTCTGTTGCAAGCCAACGTGGCTGAGGGCTCCCGGCAGCAGGGAAACCCTTTCTGCCTTCGTGGCCCTCCCGGGGAATGGGGAATTACCAGGGATTGCTCCACCTTCATTCCCTCTGCAGGTTACTCCTATGGAGCAGAGACCTTTAGCACCAGATAAGGTGGCTGTAACTCTACACAGAGTCAACAACACAGCGCTTGCCTGATGAACAGAGACAAACCAGCAGTACCAGTAGCTATTTTACACCTAGATATATGCATATTTGTGACTTCAATATAGGCCCCCGAAAGAATTGAACCGGTTTTAGAGACTTGCCCTTGCACAGCAAATCAAAAATCAGCAGCTACATTGTGTTTCCCTCAACAGAGTTGGTGCAGCAAAGAACAACTTACCTCTGAGTGCTTTCTCATCTAATGGGATGAGACGTAAAAGACTTGATTTCCAGAAGCATCTCAAATTCCATAGGTGAAACCACATCTTGCCTGGAAAAGCTCGACCCACTCATGCCATCTCCAAGCCTTTTTCTCCCACAGGCATCAAAAAAAGCTATCAGTTTAACTCCATAGATTTGTATCAACACCACAGCCTTTGACTACCCAAAAAGATAGCAAGTGGTTAAAGTTAAAAACGATGCCCACTCAAAAAAAAAATAATAAGGTTCAGAAAGATCTTATTCTCTTTTAAAGCACCACACCCCCCTCCCCTGCAGAACCTTCCTAACTTTAAAATTGCTTCATAAGGTGAGGCCTTGGTGCTCTTTATATTTACTCCAAAAAAAGTGCATCCATTCCTTTTTCATTTTAATTGTCCTTCCAGAAGGTGTCTTCTCAATGAGATTTTAATTAGAAGTAGCCTGTGGAAGCACTATATTGGATCCACCTGAGACAAATTGAAATAAATGTCTGCTCCCTCTCATTACACTTCAACATAGCCTTGATATTCTCTTCAAATATCTTCTCTTACTGCTAGCCATTGTTTTCTGGCTGAGTAATTTAAAAGTCTAGCTATGTAACTTTATTTTTGCCCCAAGTGATAAAAGCTATGGAAATATCTTTCTTTTCCCCTGCAGCGCTAGGCTTCAGCAGAAGGTATGTATGGATTGTAAGATCAGGTATCCTCCTCTGTAGTTGAGATACGTATTTTGAGGGTGCCTGTTTCATTCCCTAGGCACCTGTGCCATATGTGTAACAGTAAAATAAGCTAAAGCAACCTCCCCCCTCCCTGTCCTACCGAGGGGAGGAGGCAGGGTCTGAGCAGAACCAGGAGCAGGCGTGTGACAGGGTAATAATGCAGCCCCATCCTTCCATACGCCCATGGTTTGAGTATCTGTTACGGCTTCCGTTAACTTATTTTAGGACAACAATAAAGCAAGCAATGTGCACACATGTGTGTTTCATATAAATGATAATCTGCAGAAGCACCATTTCCTCAGTTCTCGTGGAGACGTTGCTGGCGCTGGGCTCTTGGGAAATTCGCAGCAATGGAATTTTTTAAGAGTTTAGGTTTGTGCTTTTTTCCCCCCTTTAAGTTATATGAAAGTTTCCTATTCATCATGAAGATTTATTGATTGTTCTAAGGCTATGGGATAATTAAATATACAAAGGCTTGGCAGTTGTAGTAGAGAATATTCTTTTAGAAATGCTATCAATATGTTAAATCCAAGGAATTCCACTCCTAGTACTCCGTGGGGTCATAAGTAAGTTCAGCTCAGGGGACATAAATATACATGACACCATTTAAAAATCAGGTACAAGGCTGGACTATAGCTATTGAGTTTATGTCTCACTTACCCTTTAGTTACTAAGGTTAGTAACCCCTCCCCCTCACTTCCATTATGCTCATTATTTTACAGCTGAATTAAATCACATATATCTATCATTCGTGGGTTTTTAGTCTCATGAGGACCTACACACTAGAATTAAATAGAAATACATCATTTTGCAAGTATCCCCAGCTTTTACGGAAAGTGAATTCTTGCCACCCCTCCCCTCCCAACGCTAACTGTCCGGCTATGAAACAGGGGGCTATCTGCCCTCTGAGGGAGATTTTATTGCTAAAATAAAGTAAAATTTGTTTTAAAATAAAGAACACACATCTTTATAGTAAAACTCGAGTTTGTTTTACAATTAGAGAAAAGAGTCACATGGTCCCCCAAAAAACCCCAAGTTTTATAT
>VXBJ01006938.1:292354-313753 GCA_013400055.1 Nycticryphes semicollaris
TTCTCCGACCCCCCCGCCCCATTTCTGCTTTAATTGAAATTGCCATGACACCGCCAAGGCCTGTGCTCCTGGATCTACAAGGTGAGGCAGGTGAGAGCCGCGGGACTGCAGCTTAATTGCTAATTTCACGTTGCAGCGATAGGCACAGAACTGGCGTATTACAGGGACTGTCACTCAGGTGTAGCTACAGGACATGGTTCTTCCGTTGGGTCTCAGCTCCGTCCCTTCGTCCCCCACCCGCACAGGCTGCCCTTTAGTCCCCTGACCCTGACATCCCGCTGGCTTAACGCCACCACGTCAGTGGCACCCTTACCTATGCCAGGTGAGGATGTCTGAGTTAAGAAAATAGCCAGTGTCAACTTTGGAAAACGAGGAACTTTATTTTGAGCATGATTTATACATTAACACTTCTCTTTTGAAAATTAAATTTATCTGAACTGGGAATTATTTTATTCCTATATCTGAATTAGATACTGTTGTGTCCTAGCTATCTTTTTGGTTTTTTTCCCAGTCTAGATGAGTGATCTGGTTTTTGTTCACTCACTGGCATAATCTTTTCCCCTTCCAAAGCAACCAGCCCTGGTTCTGAGACGAGTCACCATTACACCACCTCTCTACTGTAGTTCAGGGATATTGCTGAGAATAGCTCCTGAACCAAGTTCGGGTCATTAAATGTAAAGAATTCTAACAACATACAGATACTGGCCACAGTGGAATGAAATTCTCCATCACACCAATGGTTAATTTGCATGAGGAACGCTCCAGTTGAAGTTTCGAGACTTTTCAGTAAGTTTTCTTTTTTCATTTCTGATTTCTACACAGGAGCCTGAATATCTGCAATTGATGGGGAAGGTGGAAGCTTTAAGTTCAGGTGGGACACAAAACCCCCTCTTCTGTGCATGTGGCCAATATAGAAGGATCTCATCGCACAGTTGGGAAGGTTCTCCTCTGACAGTCAGTTATCCTAGGGAAAGGGAAGCCCTCCTACCCTAAGTAGAAGTGATCACTGATTTTGAAGGCATCTCTGTTCACTTCCACCATACCTGTCTACTATTAACACTGAGCTTACATCGTTACATATGCTCTCCAAAGAGAATTATCGTGGGTGATCATGTTTCAAACAAGCTTTGCCCAGTCCAGGTTTTTGATTAACTTCAACAGCAAGGCAGACTCATACAGATTCTGCAGCACTCAGAAGTAGTGTATGTTTTGCAGTATTTCCCTCTTCTTCATCTACAGGAATTACAAATATAGCATCTGCCTTCGCTGAGATCACTAACGAGCTGTTTCTGCCTCCCTGCCCACTGCAGTCAGTGCAAATGCCACACACAGCCCTCAGCTCACAACCCGCCTTTTTAGAAATACTTCTGTCAGGAGACCTAGAGGGGTAGCACAGGGCTAAACACATCAGAAGCTAAGCAGTGTTAAGCAGCTACTCTAGCACTTACTCTTCTGGTACTTCAAGAGTATTTTTTATGCAAATTATTTGTTTCATAAAATAAGGCTGACAGCAGAGGGAGAGTCACATGAACACAGATGCTAATTGCTTTCAGCTAGAGGCAGGGTATCCTTCTGCCTCATTCCTCAGTGAGGGCCCAGGGCTCCTGGGGGCAGGGACACCACTGCGGCTTGTCCACCATACCTGGCAGGCCTAGGGCTGCTAGATGTGCTCTGGAGCGCAAGGGCATCAGTGCAGAAAGCAGAGCTCTCACTCTCATGATGCACAGAGCCATATTTCAGTGCCAACTATGACCTGGATAGTCTCAGTTATCCCAAAACACTCTTATTTTTCCCCAAACTGGCTGAGCTACCCAGTCCCATGACCAACCTGATTTCAGATCCACAATCATCTTTCTAGACCCTTTTTCTAGTGACATTCTTGTTGTGCTTCACCAAGACATTTGTTCCAAGCATGGTGTCTTTTATTACAGGAAAATCGTTTCTCTCAACACTCTATTGAATATTTTCCGTATGACAAGCTCCAGTTGTACGGCAAGTGAAACACTGTAAAGATCACAACCAACATCCTTCCAGAGGGAGGAAAGGGAAAATAAAACCCCAAACACAAACAAACATGGTATAAGCAAATGCAGGTCTCAAAAGACAGCAAATATATAAAAAAAAAAAAAAAAAGAAGAAAATAACCCAAAAAAGCATGTTGCCATACAGTTAACTAAGTGCTGTCTTAAAGCCTGAAGTTCAACAACGTGAAGTGGAACATCACGATTCTTTTTCAGTTGCCTCTTTTTTTATTATTTTTTTGTCAGTAGTTGGATTGCTATCGCAAACACCTTCACAACATACAAAAAAAACAAATTTGTTTTTAATCCAGAATAAGGTAATGATTTTTTTTTTTCTTTTTCAAACTGATGGGAGTTCAAAAGTAAAAGAGAAACAGTAAAACTATGACAACAGCACCTTGACATTGTTTTAATTCCAACGCTATCAGAAGTTAAAAGCAGTAAACAGATATAATACTAACAGGAATAAAGATACTTACTGTCTAAAATGTAAACGGAATGTTTTGGTTCAATTTATTTTTCTGAAAGAGGACAGTTTATCATCAATTCACAATTGAAGCAGCATGCAATTTTATTCTTTTTTTTTTTTTAAAACTTTTTATATTTTCAATTCTTGGCAACGGCGACAAACCACAATGTTATCGAGGAATGTAATGCAGACTTTTGTTTGCTTGTTTTTCTTTTTTTTTTAAACTTGTGCGCAAATGACTTTTGTTCCCCTTCAGGTCATGGATATGTTCAATAAATAGATTGTGGAACCACTGTACTGTATAAACTTCAGTTATACATGCAGTCCATAAAATTATTTTTTACTGAATAATTTACCCTGTTATGTATATATACAAATAGATAATTTTGTCTCAATATAATCTATACAACACAAATCCACTATCTTCCCCTTTTAATGGTTAATGTACATACACAGGAAGTGTCTATTCTTATAAAGCGCCAGCCAACTCTCTTTTTATTATCCATGGTGAGAGCTCTCACGTAAGACTGGGTAGTTCGGCACTGGGAGTTCCAGTGCCTCTTGTCTATGCCCCTGCAGCCCTCCTTTGTGTACCCCTTGGGGTTGCATTTGGTCTCATAGAAGTATTGCTTCAGTTGGCCTTTGGGTACTGGGACTTTTTCCAGGACTGTTACAGTTGCCCCAGACATGTCCACTGCAGTCTTTTTCTCTGCTGCCGTCACCCACTCGCTCGTGCTGTCACACACGCTCAGTTCCCCACGGCGAGCTGGGTCGGAGTGGCGCCGGACCCTCATGGACATGTTTGCAGCATCCAAGTAGTTTTTGTACTCCTCGAGGAGAAAGAGCAGTGGGGGTTCCAAAGGCACTTGACTGCTTAGCATGACTCGGGATGTGTACAAGTCTGCATCCTTGTTTTCCTCACTGGGCTGGATGTCCTGGTCCTCATCTAGAAGCTCCTCTATGACGTGTTCAAAAGTGTCTGCCAGTGATGTCAGTCCTCTTGAACCAGCATTGGGCCCGTTTAGGCTCTCAAGGGTCCCATGGGTCCGAAGACCTGGGTAAGCCAAGCTGCCTTGTCCTCTTACGCTAGCTTCTTTCATTGGGGCAGCTTTCATGCAACTGAAGTATGAGATAACCATAGTAAGGAAAAGGATGGTCATCACTCTTCTCACTTGGTGGAACTGTTAAGGACAAGAACAGAAAAAAATAAAATTTAACTTAAAAGGGATGTAGTAATAAAAGTTCACCTGAATTGACATGAGACATTATGCATTTTTGGCAGAGATCTGCTGCATGCTGCCGCAACTCACTGCCAGTAATAAAGCATGTTCTTGTACAAGGGGGTTCTTTGATTTAGAATTTCAGATAAAGCATATGCCAAAGCTTAGGCAACATTGATACCAGCAAGTCCGAGTTCTTACATGCTGAAGTATTTCCGTAGTAAGCATTAGATACTATATGGAACCCCTTACTTATTCACTTATTACCTATTTCAAGTAACAGCAAAAGCAAAACTGCTGTTTAGCAATGCAACATGCAGCAGTAAAAGACAGCTTTGCAAACGGGAAAGGCAAGGCTTCCATTTCAAGTGCAAATGCAAATACTTCATTTTTAAGATCTCTCTATGCCAAAAATATGTCATCATTCTATCCTCAAAAAGACCGAGCAGCACCAGGATAAATCACATCTGTATTTTGAAAGCGACCTTTAAAACACAGGAAGAAGCCATACACATTCTGAGGTCTCCACAGGTCAGTTCCTCATCTAAAAGCAGAAGGTATGTGCCCAGAAATATAGAATGAGAAAATGGTCCAGGCCAGTGTACTAAGTTTGAGCTGTACAGATTGCTTGCATCATGTGAATGCCATGGAAGGGACCTGCTGGACTTACAGAGCTGGTGAGAGCTATACTGAAATGACAGTACCAGATTCACTGTACTGTACTTTCCCAGAGCCCCATACTTCCTGTTCTCAAGTGGGCAAAGCATCTATGTAAAACCAGTTAGAGCCCAGATCCCAGCATGAAAACCAGCAGCACAACCAGCTCTACTGCCAACCTGAATCAGCATTTTGCCTGTTTCTCTCATTCTGCCACAAGTTCTTACACATGGCCACGGGCCATGCTTTGAGGCTTATATGCATGCTTGGTTCTGTCCTCATTGAGCATGGAGGGGCAGCACCAGCAAAGGGTGCTGGTAAGAGAACTCCTCACCAGGCTTGGAATCAGCACAACTCACTCCTATCAGCATTCCCAACCGCTTGGGCTTGCTCCTTCCCAAGCACTTTACTGAGTCTCCACAGACTATATGTTCCTCAGGGTAGAAACTGTTTCCTCCTCAAGTGCAGAGTACACACTTTAGGTACTATTACAAGAAACCCTCAAATCCTGCAGTGACAGAGAGCTATGCTTTGTGTCTGATCCCAAGTGCTACTACAACATCCATCACATCCAGTTGTTATTTTTCCTCCTTCCGATCCCTGCTCTCATCAGTTCTGCTTGCTAGAAAGCAATGGCATTGCTCACATTTTTGAAGCAGCAGCTAATGCTTGTTTCAGAGCTTTTGAAGTTCATTCGGAAGTACCTCATGCTTGGCAGCGCTCATAGGAGTAAATGCTATTTCTGTTTGCCAACAGGGCGCTATGTAAAAAGCCTTACTTCATCTCCTGCAAACATGCTGTGGGAAACTAGTACTCTTAAGACTTGAACATGGAAAGCCAATCTATCATAAAACATACAAAGAAAATGAAATACGTACTCCAAAGGCAGTGCCCAAACTGTAGATCTCAAAGTTTACTTAATGAAGTCAAGGAGTGGGAAGTGTTTAGGTTTGCGTCCATGCCCCCTCCAACTAAACAAGGTTCTGGCTAAGAATCTCTACACCAGCACAACTTTTCCTTCACCCCTCCATCTCTCTTCCTGTTTAGAAGTATTATTGTGGCATAGATTTATTAAGATTAAACAAATCTGACATCTGTGACTCACAGGAACACAGTGTTTGCTCTAACCATGCAGAACATCAATATTTTGGAGATTTTTTTCATCCTAGGATTTTAAAAACATTCTACAGGGAGTAATATCAGATTTCTTCCTCAAAGGGGAAGAAGAGAGACGCTACAGAGATGATTTACAACACAAGGAAGAAGGTTATCAGTCTTCCTTCATCAAACAAGGAGAGACAAGGCAAGAGGGAGAAGCAGTGGTTCAACTAGCATACAAATGCAGAGCCAGTGGAACAGGCAACAAAATTAATAATATTCATACACTCCCTCTTATGAGAATTGTTTTATATAAAACTTAAAAAGAAAAAACCCAAACACCCACATCACAGTTTGTGACCACCAGAGCAGTGAACAGAACACAGATCTTCTGGCTCCTGATCAAGTTCCTGCTATTTTTATTAGTGTAGTGCCCAGAGGTCCCAGCCAATATCTTGACTCTGGAGGCCAAACTCTGTCTGAGCACGTAGTATCCCAAAAGGGCTTCCAGAACAAGAGAGAGACAACACAAGAGACACCAAGACAAGCACAAAATAGAGAAGGAGAAGCTGGCACCCATCAGCTAAGAGCACCAGTTGGAGGCTGAACATCTGCTTTTCAGGTTAGATAGGTGAACAAAGGCAAGAAGAATCCCCAGTCCAGGCCACATCCTTCACTATTGCCTCTGGGCTGCTTCCTTCATATGGCAGCAATAAACGTGGGAGGGATGTGAAATGAATAGAACAGTGGCTGTGCAACTTGGTTTGCATGGAGATTTATTCTTCTCATAAGAAAAATGACGGAGGACAAGAGAGGTGCAGAGAAACCTCATCAATTGACTTCAACAAGCCCTCAGCATCCTCTGACCATGGCTGGTTGGTCACCAAATCTTGCAGTACTTTATACCTCATGTTAAGTTAATCCTTCCTTAATCAATTTTGCCTTCCATTTAGGAAGGAAACTGCTGTCAAGCTTGATCAGTTTACATTCCACCCAATGACATACAACTGCCACTATTTTCTGGGGTAGGAAGAAACAGTGAACAACAAGGCTCTAAAAAGCAACAACTTTAAGACAGCATTATCCACATAACATACTGATAACACACAATAGAATGTGTCCCCCTAAAAGCCACCCCTCTTCCTCATGTTTATAACAGCAGAAGAGTATGTCAAAATAAGCTTTGGCAGCACAAGACATGGAATACTGCTAGCAAGCACAGTTTAAACATCTACTTTTTTTGTAAACAAATCCCAGACTAAGCCAAATTGTGCATGAAGAGATTCTTCTACCTTGATAGTGACTTGAGCAATATACACAAGCCTTGTCTTTGGCAGCAAAATGATTTAATATGAGGAAGTAATATTTTAACACCTAGGAAATATCTTCATTTTAGAGGCCATATCAATTTCCAGTACCAGTAGCAGCTGCTCAAAAATAACTAGTTTTATATGGTACAGCAGAATAATTTAAATCTCACTCGACAGGTAGAAACACACCACCATTCAGCTACTTTTGAACTGATTCATGAATGCATGGTTCATCTTTTACTTAGGCCGAATTATCCAAATATCCAAACACAGCACTAAAAAGGTCACTGGAAACACTTTGGATGGCAGGTTCCAGCCCTTTTCCTCGGCTTTCCAAATCTCATACTTGCATTATACTGCAAAGATTAGAGATATTGCCTTCTAAACCCCAAACACTAACAGATTATGCACAACCTTCCAATTATGAGGAAGTCACTGTCACCCTGCACAGAAGCGGAAATGGAACCAGAACTGGGGCAGGAACATTTTCCTGTTTTCCCAATATGCTACTACTGAGCAAGGTACTGCTCTACTGCTCCTTTCCATGCTGGGCTCCTCTACCCTTTCAGGGCTTTGAGTGGAGGTGGTCCATCACTCCTGTCTACACCCATGTCAGACAGACACGCAGCTAGAAAAATACAAATAAAATCACTAATGACACAGCTTCAATCTCTAGTCCTATCACATCCATCCCCTCCTTTCTCAGCTGCAGAACGTTTAGGTCTCTACTCCCCACCTTCCTGGAATGACAACCAAAGGCTGCAGCTTTTGCAGTCCTCCTGTTCAGCTACATCACTAGGCATAAAAAAAAAAAAAAAAATAAAAAAAAAAAAATCGAAGACTTTTCGTCAAGAAGGAATCTTCATGAAGCTGCTGATCCACAGACTGTTGTATACACCTACTAACTTGTGTAAAATAGATGTAAATTATTTCAAATAGATGTATGCTAGCCTCCTGGAAACCTAGCCTTAAACTATTCACTCAGGTTAGACAAGACATCTCAGTCAGAAGCAACATTTGAGGCTCATTTCATGAGCAACGTACATTCTTGCAACTGCAAGAACATCCTTCCTTCTCTCATGCAGTAGAGCAAAGCTGAAGCAATGAAAAGAGGTCACCCACCATGGACCAGATCTCAGGAAGACATGACCTAGTTTGTACTTCAATAAAGTCCATACAATTACAGCTAGAATAAGGACACGTAATTATGGTAGTCATCTCCACTAATGGGAAGGAGGCTCGTTAAATGAAGGTCATGTCAATTATCTACAGCTAGTTTACATATGTAGTCAATTACCTAGCTGTACTATTTATTTCAGTATTTGTATTTAATGAGGATTCACCAGTTAATTGTTTTATTTCATTATTTTAAGCAGAAGTGTAGCAGCTTAACAGGTTGTATTTCCAGCAGAGAGACCTGAGGAACAGCTGTGAACATGTACTTGCTTTTCTGCATCCTGATAGGTGCTATGAAAGTTGAAATAACTTTCAGTAGTGAATAGATTCATAATACTTTAATCTCCAGAAAGGAGTGTGTGGTGGAAGATAAAATTAGCAGCAAGAAGACATTCATTTTCTGCCTTACCATTTTCTAAGACCTTTACACAAAAGTTCAATTTACTAAATAGTACTGAATGGCAGAGGCATGAGTTCCTGCTCTACGCATCATTACCGGAGTGTGTGAACAGATACCAAAATGGGATGCATGTCAGCACATGATTTGCAAAGACTAAGTGTACTGAGAACAAATAGTATTAACCTTTAACACATGCATAACTGGATGTCTGACGCACTCTGGTTATCCTCGCGGCTATTTATGCAAACTATATAATTACTTTTTATTACTGAAAATAAAGCACCCTCTCCCCCAATACATACACAAGCACACCCACACCCAATTTGTATTCTTGTAAGTTAGTTCATGTCAGGAAGAAGAAACCCACTTTATTTTTATTCTTTCATGTTGGTTTTCCCTGAGGTAATAAAATCTGCTTAGCCATAATGCCAGAGATGGCAGAGACGAAGGACCGTTTTGAAGACTAAGATAAATTGCAAGCAAATTTACAAGCAGTTTGTAAACTACAACTTTTTACATAAGAAATTTTCTTCCATCTTATGTTGTTAATATCGCCTATGGTACAGCATCTGTCAGCAAAGAAACTCCAGCTATGCCTACATTGGCACTGGAGAAGTGTTCATATACTTGAAACACTGCAAGGAATTTTTGTGGGGTTCCAAGGTTTTATCAGATTCTCTCCAATGCATAAAAATAAATAAACAAATAAATATTTAAAAAAAAAAAATCACAACTTCTCCTGTCACCCAGAGGCAGGAAAGAACTCAGAAAAATAATGGCAAAGTAATAATGCCATGACATTACATCCCCACTCTTTCACAGTTACGTATCAGTTTCCTACAAACTTTCATCATACCTTTCTGGACACTCAAACAGCCCCGCAAAGGGCACACTGCTTCAAAGCTCTGAGAAAGAATTCAGCAGCTCTAATGGGTACAGACAAGACTGTCTCCTCATTACAAGCATTCCTCTACTCAAATTGGCCAAGTACAGGACTATGAGGAATTCCCAGTAGGGTTTCTGTTGGATGCATCTCGGACCCATTCTACCCATACCAGGAAACAGGCAAGATGAGTTTTGGCAGTATGTGCAAGTGAAGGAATAGCAGGCCAGATTCACAGATGGTATCAGAGCTTTCAGAGAAAAAACACCCATGGAAGAGAACAGATGTGCACTATTTTTATACTTTTACAATGGGAACCGATTGTTGAGCCAGTGACACACATACTGCCTTTCCAGCTGTTTGCACAGCATCCTGCACACAGAGCACTCAAACTGCATGGGGCTTTGTGATCCCTAATGTAAGCAAAGAAACTCAGCTCCAAAAGGGTACTTGTGTGCATGCCACTATACATACCAAATACAGCATGTTTTGCCAAAACATTTTTTTTGCCAAAATTTCATGTTGAAATGCCAAGGTATGCAGTGAAAGTCCCTCTCAAAGAAACACACTACCAGCAGGTTTATTTTTGCTCCGTAGGAGTACCACAGGGAGGGTAACATGCCATACTCCTATTGGCATGCCAGAGATACTGTACAACAGGGACATGATTTCCGAGCCTAAAACCTAAGCAAATTGCAATTTCAAAGTTGACTTCTGGTTTAGAAAACAACATTAATCTGTTTATTTGTCATGCCATCACTGTGTTCAGTCAGAAGCAACATTATACAACCCCTGTGAAAGAAAAGTTCACCTATAGAATAGGCTACCTAAACACCACGGCCACATCCTCCCCCAAAACAAGAGAAACAACCACAAAACCATTCCATGAAATAATTACTCTATGCCAAGAGAGTATTTGGTTTGTCCATAGGAGCAGATAATTACAGTTCTCCAAAATCATTTGCTTTGATAGCCACTAGAGTTTTATATAATGCTAATTCAACCTGCGTGCAGAATAACCTTAGGGCAGAACCTCAGACCTCTGAGCAGGATCCGTGATTTGTCTTTTCACTATGGCTTTTTGGTATAAAATACTGTGCTGAATCGTCACAGGACTAAGCTATCCTGCCAAGTACACACATGAAGCTCCCACTGAAGTCAAGAATAATTGGCACCCGAGAGCAGGAACAGAATGGAGCACGTTGCGTGCAAACTAGTGTGAGTTGGAAGTTGGATCCCTTGTACTGTGACATGTGTCCAGCAGCCCTGGAACCACCCAGAAGCTGCTGTACCACTTGAGCTTGGATCTTACGAGTGCCTATAAACTACTGAACAGCATGTAAAACATCCCACGCACCCATCGGTTCTGCTGCAAGTGGCAAACTTCCTAGGACCTATAGAACGTTATGCACTCAACAGGAACGTAAGTGAAGCTTAGCTAAGGAAAATAAATGGTTAAAGAGCGTAATCATCAGATGGAGCAGTTACCCATGGTTTGGGCAGGCAGTGCTTTCACCAGGGTAAGGGAGGAGAGCAAGGGCTATACCCATTTGTTGCAAGACTCTTACCTTTGCTGAGACCCTGACTGTGTGTGGCATTGCTGTAAGAGAATACCTTGCTTTTAGCCATAGTTAGTCCTTGAAACGAAGCAGATCAGTACGTTGCGATGTGCATGAACCAGAAACTGGAAATGCCTGTTGTCAGAACCCTGACAGGTATTAACAATATGCCTGCATTTGTCAGTGGTGTTATCAGTCATCTCTTGGCTGCCCGCCCTCGTGTGTGGACTTCTCTCAACACATGCTCAGTCCAGTTGTTAACACAGCATCTCCATGGAAATACTTTCTATAGTTGGGTAAGGGATAAAAGCTTACACTGAGGTACCAGAGCAGCTTCTGGGAGCATCCAAGTCCAATGTTACATGGCAACAGCCAGAGCAGAAGTCTGTAAGTTTGTTCCATTAATGTAGGTGGCTTTGCAATGAGGAACTTGCATTTAACAAGGATGTACTCATTAGGAGTCTAACCCACCTCACTGGGCAACCAGCCCTGCATGTGTCCTGCTGCGACATTGGCTTTATCTTTATAACACTGTTGGAAAACTGTGTTAATACGTTAACATAACTGTATTGAAAACACTTTGGCCAAATGTGCTCTTTTACCAGTGATATTTTCCTATGATAATGGAGCACATCACACCTTTCAAAGCATTATCGTTTTTAGCTATTTCCCCCCCCCCACCTTCTACGTAGCTTCACATTGAAACAAGACCTTTGCAATCACTATGCCTAGTTCTCCATATTAAAAATTTGGGGCCTAACGTCAACGAGATTCAATTGAGGGATAAAAGTTTCACAGGGAACATTACTCTCATGGTCATGTGTTGCAACTGGCATGCAAGTAACCAAGAGCCACCCAAATAAGCTCCCCTCCCCTTCATCCTTAGTCAGACAAAAACCAGTGTATGGGCTTACCCACTTACAACACTGTGCATTGCTGCTTTCATTTCATAAGCTCCATAAATGAAGAGGGTTTGGAATTATTAGAAGGGGTGAGGAGGTATAATTGGCAAATATACAAGTGTCTGAAAACAATCTTCATTAGTTGTAGTGCTCAAGGTACAAATGTTTAATGGAACATAAAGAAAAAACCTGCAACCCTGCAGGAAAAATTAATTTGCAGGTTCCTGCCTTCTCCTAGTTGTGTAACAATGTGATTTCTTTCACAGAGGAGCATTACGCTGTGATTCCTGTGAATTACACGGGCATTAGGTCCTTCCCCTCCCCAATTAAAAATATAGTTTACCTGGTTCATGATTTCATACTTGCCAACAGATATAACTATAGATGGTGGCATCGTGGGAAATTATTTCCACAAAAAAAAAGTCAATGTTCATTGAGGCAGTACCTTCCAGTGGACCCAATTCTAGTGGACAGTCACTGCTTGGTGTTAACCCATAATACTCTGTTTGTAGATTTATACCAGCTGTGAAGGTAGCCCAGTATTAACGTGGTTGTAAAATAAAATCAGTTGGGGCAAACACCTAGACTATAGCTAATAGGTGAATCGGAACAAAAATGTGACAGGTCTCAGCAAAACAGCTTCCTTATGCTCAGGACTCCTGAGCAATATTTGGGAATAGTTACATTTTAAACAGGAAGGAAAAAAAAAAAAAAAAGCTTTCTAGGTGTGCAGACTAGCTCTTCCCTTCCCCCAGCGATATAAGCACATAAATAGCCCAGACATGCCTATAAACAGAAGTATGCAAAATCCATCCCAACACCACCTAACTTCCCTCTGCTCTGCACTTGCGTGTCTTATTTCATGCACACACCCCCCAGCTGAAGAAAGCGGCTTTGCTACCAGCATACTGCTCTTACTGTGAGAGCCCTTACGCTCCAAAGGGTAGGTTTGTATATGGGATTTCAGTCATTAAACACCTCTCTAGACAAACTTCAGTACCTATCCCTTCACATAAGCAGATCCTACTACCCTGCAGGGAAAAAGAGTGTCTTTCTCTTCACTTAGCTGGGGGTGAGGGGAAGAAAGAGAAAGTTAAAGCAAGAAATGTTAAATTACCTAATTAGTCTGTTGAAAACAGCCAAGTGTTCTCCCAAATCTCTGCACAGCATGATATATTATCGAGAAGTCACCATACTATTAAAAATCAAATGTAGAGCTGTCTTATCAGAGATAATTAGTAGTTTTAGAGAGGGGAAAAACACCCCAACACTCCGAGGTTGTGAAGCAGAAGACTGGTACTTATGCTGCTGTGACTCCAATGTACAACATTTCTTGGAGAATACATTATGAAAGCTTGCAAAATGCTTTGCAAACATTGAATCTCAACATCCTTAGGTGACAAGGAACCTCATCAGAAATCCTATTTTCCTTCTGGGTAGGCCAAAGCCCATAAAGACATTTAAACAATTTACCCAAGATTGCCCAGCAAGTTGCTGCTGAGCAAGAGGAGATAAGGGGACTCTCCGCTCCCCA
Organism: Nycticryphes semicollaris; assembly: GCA_013400055.1. Taxonomy (NCBI): domain Eukaryota; kingdom Metazoa; phylum Chordata; class Aves; order Charadriiformes; family Rostratulidae; genus Nycticryphes; species Nycticryphes semicollaris. The sequence continues at coordinate 305,584 of VXBJ01006938.1, forward strand.
CCCCTCACTTCAGCCACTACACAAAGCTGCCTTAACAATGTCTATCATTCACGTATTTTGCAAATCTCTCTATGGTTACTTAGATGTCTAACCCAGAAAGAGGCAGGGCAGCTGATTAAAACCTGAGGGGTATTATTTTGAATACATATGCTAGCTCACTTCCATCTGTGTCGTTAATTAGTTCCTGACTGTAGGTTAAATGTAGGGCATGTTGTCACGAGCCTAAGGTGGGGTGGCAGGACCTCCTGCTATTACCATATGGCTTTCTGTTTCTTCCTTCATTCTTCAGCTTTTAGCCTCATGCTTCTAATTTGTGGGCTCAACCATTATATAACAAAGAACAACAAGAAAAGCAAAACTTAGCGTTAAAATAGAAACATTCTCCACCATTAAAACCTCTAGGAGGTTTGATCTGAAATACAACACAACTTCCTGTTTCATCCAGAGGCTGCTTTTACCCACAGCAAATCTGCTATGAAATTTGGGAAAGACTTGTTCCCATGGAGTACTACTACTGCACAAGTAGGTATTTACCAGCTCTGTGCACGCAAACCAGGCAGCTTGCCAGAGACCAAAGGTCAGCCTTGTTTGTGTAAAATTGAGAAGAAGGCTATGCCTACTCATAATATGAATGCTCAGGCCTTAAAGGGGATGAAGCCAATGTGGCAGCACCATCCCCATCAAAACAATGAAAGGAAGAGATGACTGAGTTCTGGTCAATTTTTCCCCTGATGCATCTCCACAGATGCATCTTTTTGTTAAAAATACAAATGGCTCAGCACTACCTTCAACAAAACTACAGATCACGTTTTGAAGTATGCTATGCCTAAACATGACTAATACCAAGACATGCAAACTATCAGCAGTTCCCCTGCAGTCATTTTCTAGTGAGTACAGCCTGAATACTAAGAGGTTTGGTGGCGCTTTGCAACTGAAGACTTGCTCCAAAGTGTTCAATTTAGAGTAGACATGGAAGTTATGGCGTTTTCTAGCTCTCATTGCATAGCTGTCCTTTCATTAGCTAGAGGCAGGAGAAATGATTTCTGGTATTTCCAAGCATAGGTTCTATAATTTTCATAACAGTTACAGGAATCAGAGCAAGGAAAAAATATACAGCATCGATGTTGAACAAAACTGGTTAAGAATTAGGTGATATGACTTCATGCCTGAGGATTATGGAATGCAAGATGTTGCATCTAGGTTTGTCAAACTGGGAGGTAGACTTCTTTGGAGGCATAGATATCCGAGTAGCTGCTTAGATCTTATTTCTGCTGGAGTTTGGTTGGTTGGGTTTGGGTTTAGTTTGTTTGGTGGTTTTTGTTTTTAATGAAAGCATGTAGAATTCAATCACTTGTCCTTTGCAACACCCTTGTTAGTTGTGCTACTTCTGCAGTTACAATAGCAGAAAAGTTTTGCACTGGGGGCAGCAGATATGAATCACTAGTGCAAAACGGAGAGAGAAAAGGACTTGAAATGAACCTTCAAAGGCAAGCAGGTTTGTTCTTAATTTTAAACTTAGATACAAATCATTAGCTTTTAAGGGGAAAACTAATTTTCAGACATTCTTTCGCTAGTCATTACACCAAATGCGTATTTCCGCAAGAAAATGTAAAGAAGCACTTGCTTATCCTCTCTTTGCACCATTTAATTGGCAGCAACTTGCCAATGCCATAGCAGTAAGTACCCTGCTGTTGTAATGAGATTTGAAATCTCCTTCTTTGCCTCCCATAAAATAAAAAACAATCCTACTTCACCAGTCTGCGGACATTAGCTGCCAACAACAAAAAAAAAAAAACCACCAAAAACCAAAACAAAACCAAAACCATGACATTGACATAAACACATCTGAAGTTCTCTATTTTTGCTCTTCCAGATATAAACATTACAGTTTATTTCTAGTTTTGGTTCAACCCATTATAAAGATAAAGGGCGGTCATGATGTTCAGCAGCAAATTCATACTTCACCACAGTTTCCTGGCACAGGCTCTGGTTAAGTTACCCTTGCCAGCTTGAACTTGTTAGTGGCTTCACTTCCCCCTTGGACTCACACTGGCTTTCAGTACAAATTCTATCAAATAGCATTTCTCTCTTGGCATTTACAGCTCAGTCAAACTGGATTATCAACTCAAAAGGAATGTAAATAGCAAGTGAAGATCCAAGTCTTAATGCAGGCAGCCAGCAGGCACAATTATCTAGAAATACCACAAAACAAGTCCTGTCGCTCATCCCAAGAGTGTCCATACACTTCTGTAGTACGGTGACAGCTATGACTAAGGGGAGGTTGGTTTACTTACTAATACAGTCCTTGAATAAAGTTTAGATTTAATTTCTTTTCATCTCAATATATCAAGTATTAAACGTCACCGAGAGTGCCATGGCCAATGTAAAGAAGGGTAAACTAAACCATATGGACACTAAATGTTGAACCAAGCTTAACGGACTAAGGAATCCCGAGATCATAACCTTTAATTCTTTGATCTGGAAAAAGCTGCATTTCTCCAGGAGCTGTTATTTCAAGAAAGCAGTGTTTTGCTCACATCAGATAAGGCACAACATGCACTAGAACTGACACAAGATTAACACTCTTCTATAAGGTATGTGCTACAGGATTCTGGTGAAAGGGAAGTTAAAATAAAAATAAAATAAAAAAAAAAAAAGAGGACTTAGTCCTGTTCTTACTGCTACAGCCTTAACTGCAGCAACATGCTCCAAGTCTTTTGCATGCTGAGTTAATAAAGACCATGTAACAGCATTTTGCTCAAGACTTCACTGAGTTTGATCCTTTTCCAGACTCCTCCTGCTAGGCTATATGCACGCAAGGGACTACAAGCCTACCTGTAGCCCAGTGCATGTACTGGAAAGGCTGAGGTTAGATGTGGAACTCCAGGGAAGCCAAGGGTAGTTTTTCGAACACTAGTTTGGTACAACAGCTCTCTCATATACCCTATGGTATAACCAGTCTGCAGTTGCCTCCTGACTTGGAACAGCAAATGCTCCTTTATCACAGCTCCTCAGTTTCCCCCCAGAAAAAAAAAAGTCCCCCAGAAGCTATACATTAAGCACTTTTCCCCGATATACTTCGCACTGACAGATTTAAATATTTTAAGAAATTATCAAAACCATAACCTGGAAAAATATTCAGTACATGCCATCAACTAGTGGCTTGCATTTTCAAGGTTCTGTGAGATGGAAGTTCTCAACTCCTACTGAGGTTTAGTTATGTTGGGTTTCTTATTCCACTGGGCATTTGACAGCCATAGACTAGTAGTTATTATACAAGGCCCCTAAAATGTACTATGTCTGTAAGAGTCAAACAGAAATAACTCTACATGAGATTATGAGTTCAATGGGTAAAAAAAAAAAAGGCACATAATTTCTCTTTAAGTGGTTCCTCACAAATTAAATCGGCAACAGTGCTTATTCTTTCCTCCCAAAAGCAGTACAAGAACCTGCTATGGCCAAAGACTGATGTGCAAAACAAAAATCAGAAGCTGTGAGCTCAAAACAAAACAGGAACCTACATCCTAAGAACCAAGGGACAGATATAAACATACCCAGTTCAACTTCAATACTTAATTTTGAAATTGGAAAAATCCTGTATCCAGCGAAACCTAGATAAAAGCTAGTGAGTCAATACATTAAGAAAATCAGGTCTGTTTTTTTTCTATTCCATGAAATATCTACTAAAGTACACCCCCAAACAGAGTTCAATGCCAGGGTGTGGGCACACACACACAGCCCAACTCAATTCCTTAAGGGATTAGTTATACAATGCACTTTTATTTGGTGCAAGCTTTGGACACATTATCAAGTCTCACCAACAGCTGTAACAAGCCAGTATAAATTTGACTTGCAAATATTTCTTTAGGCATAGCTTAAAGTTCAGTCAGCAAACGATTTAGTGGAAGCGATCCTTGTTGTTTACCTATTTGAGCCATACAAGGAAGACTGTATAAAGATTAGTCACCTGCATCGCTAGAACAGAGTTTGCAGGCACCACCTCGCTTACACGACCAAATAAAGCCCGCGTGCATACGCTAAATTTACTGCTGCAGAGTAAGAACAATCCGGATTAGCAGCCTCACTCATTTTGATTGTCCGGCCTCACTTGCAAGAGCCAGCCATAGTAATGTGTTTGGTTCGTGCATCTCTAGGTGGCGGTAGCTGCTCAGATTTTGAGATACCAAGAGATGCTTATCTCAAATTTAGCAACCAGTATTGCTCCCATCCTCCTAGAATTGCCTTTCCTAATTTGAAATGTGACCCCCTCCCCCATTCCTTCATAATTTATAGTAGTGTGAAGCTGAGTCACAAGGATTTCTGCATTTTCCTAACCAAGTACACAAGAAAAGAAATGAACTGCCAAAGTATTGAGGTAATTTATAGCGTGAAGCATCGAGAGCTTCTAGTCGATCAAAGGACTCAGAGAAACAAACATAAGAACAATCATGCCTTCTGTTCTGTACAAATGCCACGGCCAGAAATAACTGTCCTAATTAACTGGTTTCAAAAAAATGACTTCTCTGAAAGATCCAATAATCTTATCCAGGAAAGTATACAACTGCTAGAGCCTTCTGGCAGCTGTCACTGGGGCATGAAAATTCACTAAATGAAGTTTCCTTTTGCTTCCTCTGGTTGTCCATGGTACTCATCTTCAGACAGCTGTAGCCATTTGTGATGCCTAAATTATGCTGTAACGGGACATTCTGCTACTACTAGCATCAGTGTTACTGAAGGTTTACAATCACATCAAATCAGCATCACCCCAGCCAACGCTCTGTTCACAATTTATAACAGGTAGAAATTGTGCCTAAGATAAGGTCAGCTTTTTTTGGTAACGTTGTTGACTATTCCGTCAAATCCATAGCATCTTCAGTATTCCAGACTGCTCTGTGTTGATTCTTACTGTTGGGTGTAACAGTTGAACTCCACCCGTCTATAATAGCTGCCTGATAACTAGGTCCCAAATATTGAAAAAGAGAAAAATATGACTTTGACCCTACAGATCAGCTACACTTTATGCACGTGACTGTTTGTCCTGTATGCACGGACAACTCCTGCAGACTGCATTCCTCATTGGACTGCTCATAGCCTAGGATTGTAAGCAACATGGCCATTGTGAGACTATCTGAGGACATGGGCCACAGTACAACAGTTAGCCTATTAACACCCATGAGTATCTCCAAAATTAAAGTATTTTATTCTTCTATTATTGTATATTCCAGTGTTTCCAAATCAAGTAGCATAAGAATTTATGTTGATAACAATTAAGTTTAAGGCACCATGGCAGAATTCCCTGTATACACTGCATAGCAAAACCTGTTGTTTATCGTTTGTACCATAAGAGCACTGATAAGTCCTTGTCAGTACCAAGATCAGAAGACAGGTAAGACAAACCTGCCCCAAACAACTTGCAGTCAAAGATAAGATTGAGTCATAGGTATGGATGAGGAAGGGAAACAGTAAGATTTGTGATCTGACAGACAGTGGGCACAGCCTACCAGCCCCATCCCAGCTTGTGCATCAAGCAGATCACTCAGTACACACCTGTACTGCTTCCTCACCTGTACTACAGGGAACAAAAGACTTGTTATGCACAGCGCCTTCCTAGCTGGAACCTAAGACAGTAGTCTCTGTGGTGATGAAGCAGAGTTACCACTTCGTTTCAGCAATACACAAAAATAGCTTAGCTTCAGTGCTTTTAAAAGGTTCCTTTTAAAGGGTGTTTACAGCTAAGCACTACCAAGAATGCCAGTGTATGATCTGATCTCAGAAATGATTGAGGGTTTCCTAATTAGGCAGCATTTTAGCTATTTAGCAGGAACCAAGCACTCACAACATATGCTTGAAAACAGGTCAAGACAAGTCAGCAATTAGCCTATTAAAAGCATATATCCTCTTCTAGGGGAGCCTCCACCAATTCACACAATGCCTAACATCAGATTGCTAGTTTAGGCACTGGGCACGTTCTTAGAACAACATTTCAGCCTTTTATACAAACCAGGAAGGCAGATATGGGAAATATTTAAAAAAAAAAAAAAAAAAAAAAGAAAGACCACACATTACACAATTCATTCAGAGAGAATTGTTTCTCCTCTTCATGCAGGCTTACCCATAGAAGGGGTGAGAGGGTCTCCTACTCGTGAGTTCCTTGTGATCTGCTTTTATACCTGCACTCTGGTAGAGAGCTATTACCTGAGCTAGACATGCAGCTTCTTGTGTTATTCTCACTGGAAGGACTGAGTAACAGTTGCAGAAAGTGCTACAGGTATTGCATGGACTTTTAACTGCAGCTCAGCACTGTAATTACACGCAAAGCTTTTAAGCAAAAATACAGATCCTTATTTTCCACTATATTCTTTCACACTTTAATGAGTCTTTAAAATCCCTTGCATGTGTGCACTACGTTTCATAGTATTCCAGCATATTATAGTACTCCCGTAGCACTACACTACAACACAATGCCTTCGTGTTTCAAGAAGCATGCTTTTAAATTAACTTTCTTCAGTTTAGCCTTACTCCCTCCAAGAGAAAAGTCCTTTCCTATTTTCCTCCACTGTTATATCTGGATTATTCAGATAAAGTGTTCTTGATTCTTCTGACCTGGTTTACCCTGATTTCACCGCAATAAAACGACAGGATCTACCCTGCAGCTCCGGAAAGCAGAAAGCACTGGTGATGTGAACAGAAGGCATGCTACTTACAAATGGGTTTTCCCAGCCGAGGCTCAGTGAAGCTGAACATTAAGTGATAGTACTACAGCAGAAAATTGTTGCAAATTACAGAGCCCTGTAGAAAGGCTCCTGTATCTGGTAAGTAACTGAAACATCTACTAGTTCTTTCAAGGTATTTTAGAGTTGAAATGGAGCTGTTGCTATCCCCCAAGACCCAGGTGAGGGATGGCACTGTTCCTGGAGCAGGCAGAAGAATGTTGCAGTCTGCCTTCACCCTTTCCCTCACCCCAGGTTTGTTTACACAGTCAGAGCCCTACCACTCCATGCACAGAGAACCATAGCATTCCCTTGACAGCTGCTGCCTCCTCTCACCTGCTGAACCCCAGGATCTGCAGCCTGGACAGAGACAAGAACATGCTCTCTGCTTATGCTCTTCCATATCTAGACCAGCTCTGTGCCATCAGCGGGATCAAGTTTTCAGCCGGGTGCTGGCAGGCAGTGCTCCTCCTCTGCCAGCAGAGCCATTGATCTGCACCCAGGCACTACTCGACACAGACAACTTTCTCCCTTGAAGATAGTCCACCACGTGCAGGAAGGAACCCTTCACTTCTGGTGCCCAACAGCCACTCAAACTTAGTGACACCAAAGCTGTTCCCACCTGCAAGTGGGCAGCTCTTTGCCTGGCCCTTTGCTCATATCTAAAGATGACCAAGGAAATTCGTTTTATGTGCGTATCACATCATGAATTAAAGATTCAGAAGAAGCAGAAATACTTGCTGAGGAAAAAAAAAAAAAGTATCGCCGGGACAGATTCTTTGCATTCATTAGAACTGTGTTACTAGAAACATAAATAAGTAATGATTATTGATCTCACAATAGTCATAACCTCAGAAAAGCAAACTACAATAAACTGAAAGGGAAAGTACATATTTATACCACAATGTGCAAACCAAGATACCAACAGCACCTCTTAAAAATAAAGCAGCAAAGCACGGATGGCCCACAGTTGTAACACTATACTTTTAAACCTATAAAAGGAAAAAACCGAAAACAACACAAAACCAGAACCAAAACAAAAGTCACTGGGATGGTGCAAGGCTTCCAAAGAATTAATTAAACCTTTGCCAACCAAATTTACCCTCTAAGGCCAATTAGCTCCTGGCTAGAGGATGTTTTCCCCCTCAACACGAAACCAAATCCCGGGACAGGACTCAACCTCTCCCCTCACCCACCACCGCAGACACCCGACCTAGAGCCGCTCCCACCGCCCAGCTCAAGGCGGGAGGACAAAACCCCCACGGCACCGGAATCCCGCTGAGGGTGCCCGGGCGTCCTTCGCGTTCCAGCGACGCCAGCCCTCCAACAAGTGCATTGCTCCTCTTGGCCGGGCCGACCCTGTCCCTCCCCGCTCCCCTCAGCTCGCCCTGAGGGAAGGGGCCGGGGCCGACGCCCCGCCGCGCGCCCGCCGCCAGGGGGCGTCGCGCGCCGCCCAACGG
>VXBJ01006938.1:313805-331928 GCA_013400055.1 Nycticryphes semicollaris
GGGCGCCCAGCCCCACCGGCCGCCTCCCGCCGCCCCGGCAACACAGTCGGCGGCTCAAGTGTCTCATCAAAGCTTTATGAAGGGCGGGAGGGCAGCGGAGACGGATCCCCCCACACCCGCCACCCAACGGGAGCCTCCCAGCCCGGCCCCGCCGCCTCCCCGCGGAGCCNGCCGTGGGATATTGGTTTACTCCGCCGGGTATTAACCAAGCGCGATCCATTTAAATATCGCTCCCGCGCTGACCTCTCCGTAGTTTACCTATTAAGAATGCAATCAAGATAATAACAGTCATTGCTTATTAATGAAGCGCTCTCAGGTAACGTTACACCGGTGACTTTCTGGAGGCGGGCAGCGGGTCGCGGGTGCTCAATCCAGGCGGCCCGGAGGCGGCTCTGGCCAGCCGGGGACCGGGACCGGCGGCCGGAGCCGGCCGTCGCGCCAGCGCCCGCCAGCGAAGCCCGGGGCGGTCGCGATGCCCGCGGGATCCCGGGCAAAACTCGCTCGAGTTCTCACCCGGTTGTCCGCGGGGTGGTCTTTGCTTCCCTCCTGTCAAAAATCTGTCGTGCCGTTTCCCCCTTCCGCCTGTGCAGCAAATACAGTAAATTATTGATAGTGGAAATTGCATAGTGAAGGCAATAATGGCATCTCCTGATTGAGTAGCTCCATTTGATCTTGGTAAAGACAGGGAGATGGCACGCTCCCCGGTCAGCACTGGCTGTGGTGAGAGGGAGTGTACGTGTGTGCCGGTGGGGCACGGCACCTCACACCATGTCCCATGGCGAGGGCCAGCTGTTGGAGAGGCACCCACTTCATCCCCAAGACTGGCATAGGCCATCATGGCCTCACATCTGCCCTCCCTTGTCCCCTCACTGGTAAAATTGGAGGTGGTCAGTTTTCAGAAGAAGATGTCTCCATCTCTTTTATGAATCAATGAAAACAAGTATCTTTCTACACCTTAAAGTCTGACTGCTATGTAATTGCAATTAACACCAAAGGCCCATCCACTTCAGTGCACTTGTGGCCGTTTATTTATACTAGGAGAAATGTGTGCAACTCATTGCTGTCTTCAGACAGTCTGATTGCCTGTGTGCTTTTGCTATGAAACACCTGCATTTATTAGATCAGTAAAGTAATAAAATATCCCAGGCGTTTGAAATTTGAGTACACCTAAGGCCTTTCATATAAAAAAAGCTTTTAATATATATTAAGGGAAACAATCCTGGTGGTTAATATCCTTTGCAGCTTTAAGAACTTCTTTAAAAATCATGTTCCAGTACCACATTACAATTCTTCTTGCACTTGGGGGTTTGGTTTTGCGTGTTTGAACTAAAAGTGTCACTGAGCTGTGAAGACAGTTGCACTTCTTTTGTCCCGGTGATTTCCAGTCCAAATCTACTCAATTTGCAAGAAAGGAGATGGGTTTTCAAAGTCCTCGCTAACAGCCTGGGCTTCAGGAATCACACCCAGCTCTTGCTGTCTGATACATACTTGCTAATAAAGGTAGCTCTTCAGGTCGTGTCCTGCTCAGCTATTTCTGTAATATTCGAATTCGGCCATTAGGAATACATCAGCCATTTATTTTCCCACTCTAATGTACCAGTATAACCTTATATTTTGCAGCGATACTGGCAGGTGGGTGTCTGAGTGCAATTTCAAATACAAGGATTGTAACTGTAACTTGCGAAGTTACCATGTGCATTTTATTTTACCGTTTTGGTAATGGACCATTTTGAGCATGGATTTCTCTCCATGATCCCATTCAGCTCTCCAGGTACGGGTGCCTGATTTCACCAGGGCAGCATGTTTTCAGCAGCCTTTTTGCATAATGATAAGACAGCACAGTTTTAATATTCTGTGTTCATAAGACGATGCCTGCAAATATTTGGATGATCTATGAGTCAAGTTTAACAGCAGCAGCAGAGGCTACTTTAATTAGCTGTAATGTAATCCATAACACACGTTATTCCTGGAGGAAGGGCTCTTCTTCTGGTACACTAGACGTACAGATGAGCAGCAGCGAGTATCATGCTTTGGAGACACTGAAGCATCTGCTGGCTTGCTCTCAGGAGTGACGGAGAAGGCGCATATTCTGAAAAAGGCTGCTTGCAGTCAGAGCAAGTTTTTTAATTTTGGAAAGAAATCATCTTAAGGACCTCCTGACAAGTCCTCACTCTGTGGGATGTGCTTCCAGCTCAGCTCTGCTAAGAATGTGAGAATCATCAATTCCAGGCAAGCGTGCGCTGAAATTCCCATTTTGCTGTGCTAGAAACACACTGCCTTTTGCCCCTGTATAGATATTTTCCTGGGGAAGAGGTGTGGTCAGAGAGCTGCTGTATCTTGCCAGTATAATCAGCTCTTTGGGGATTATTACCAGCCAGTGCTTGATTACTGGGAAAATGAAAAAACAGTGTGAATAATGATCTATTTGGATTTTTAATGCACATACAAGCTGAGTTCCTTATCTTTCAATCAGACCCTGACTTCAAGGTGAATTTTGTATGAATGAGCCCCAAAAGATTGGGCCCACAAAGTATTAGTTTGCGAAGCAACCAATAGTGATCGCATGGAGGCGCTGCCCCAGCCAGAGCTCTGCTCCTTTGTCCACAAGATGGACTGTAAACTTGGAGGTTATACATATGCCCTTGCCTTCGAAATCTGTGGGATATGTAGGATGTAATGATCAGACATCCTGATGTTTCCCGCAGATTCCCAGGTGAACCCGGGAAGAGTTTTCTTGTCATCTCTGAAAAATGACATCTCCCAGCCTGTCTCAGGTGCGGCTCTGTTTTCCCCATTTGGGTTGCACAGGCGTCAGAACTGAGTGGCACTCAAAAGGAAAGCTACACTGCAGGCTGCAGGGGGAAGAAATGGGTAGGCAGGCCCTTTGCTGGTGATTTCAGTTTGGTTAATTCAGCGTATCGAACCTCTTAGTGTCATTGTCATGACATGCCCGCCTTACAGCATTTACCTTGAAATTGAGTATCTTTTTCCTATTCCTAGCTAGGTAAAATTCTTTTTTGCATACAAAAATTATACTTCACCCTTTTCCATGCAGCAACAGGGAATGAGTAAGAAAGAATACGAGTTGTCAATCAGCGTAACGTTAATTTATCCCTGCAGCAATATCAGATTGCTTGCAGGGGGGTAAGACCATTTCTTTTTGCTGAATTCAATTTAAACTGTAGCACAGGCACTAATGATCCTGTAGATACTATAAAGAAGAAAGCAGAAGCACGCACATCTGGTTTCTGTCTCGGTGGAGGTTATGCATTATAGTGATTGATGTATGAAGTCCAAACTTACTGATAAACTAATAATATGATGAAGTAGTTTGTGGGGCTCTTAAATTCCCTCCCTCTTGCAATTGTAAGAGAAGCAATAAAAACGTCAATATCTGAAAAGGGCAACATTCTTAAAAGGTCCATAGTTAGTCAATACATAATCGGCCATTCAGTCTTGCCCCAGAAATGTGTCTTTACACTCCCCATTTTATTCATGTAGTATCTCAACCTGGTTTTGAATGAGAAAAGGTCAGGAAGCTACAATTTGGACTGCCTCTCACCCGGCTGTCAGGAAATATAAACCAATCCTGATTACACAAATGAGAATGCAGTTGATGTACTCGGGTTTTGACATTGGAGTATTTTTTCTATTAATAATTTTAATTGGCTGGGGTCAGTTCTTATAACACTACAAACATTTTATGTTTAATTATGTTTATTCATGTTTCCTAGTTACCTATCTTCGCTATTTTTTCACATTAAAGGGCTGGAAAGTTCATGGAAATAAACTTTTCCAACTCAATGCTAAAAATTGCAATGGATTATAAACACAATTGGAGGTTGCAGGCATGTTGCGTTTGTAAGAAGATGACTGGGCTGTGACGCTGCTCTCCAGTGATTCAGCGATTGCAGCACACACAGCGGAGCCACTGATGCTCCACAGAAACATCAGGGGGACTAGAAAACCCTTAGCATCTTTGAGGACCAAAACCAAATTCTGCTTGACTACATAAAGTCTTTGTAAACAGCCATGCAGTGACTGAGCGAGATAAAGTGAGAAGGAAAGTGGCAAGCTCTCCCCTAGCCCACCCCTTGCACCCAGGGGCCAGCCAAACCATGGCCACAGCCTCTCTCAGGCATCTGTGTTGCATGTCAGTGCCCTGGGGTCGGTGGTGGCACTAGGATCTCACAGCCCCAAGGTTTACCTTGCATCCAGCCCGCAAAGAGTTGCTGTGGCTCTGGTCTGCCAGGAGCTTGCTGGGTGGCCAGAATACACCCCGTGTCTTAAAAATAGCACAAGGTACTTGCTCTTAATATCAAGGATAATTTCGCCTTCAGTGAACAACGTCTGCCGAGAGGCCTTTCGCCCTCATTTTAGCAGGGAAAGTATTATGTGAAACAGCAAAGATGGGAATACAAACCCAAAGATCTTTCATTAGACATAGCTTGTAGACTGCACGTGGACAGGCATCAAAACCACAACATTTTTGCTGAAGAAAACACCACCTAATAGCTCAGAATTGTCACTCTATGCCTACAGTGAAAGTGAGTTTAAAACTCCAACAAACAATTAAAATAATTGGTCTCGTCTCGTGCCTGCTAGAGGTATGCCAACTTTCTGTCACACAGGGAGATCTGTACCCTGGATCTTGTCCCATGCCTTCTAGTCAGGAATTTCAGCACAATTTATGTGCATAAAACTGCTTCTATAACAGAGCTCTGTGGTAGGTGCAGGCTAGTCTTTTGCAAACAAGGAAATGCATGTGTCTATTATATATAAATTTATTAAGCTGCTCATGAACATACTTGTTCAGTGAGCACACCCCTTCTGTGTTTGTTCCTTGCCACTGCTCATGTAGTAGTTGTCTCTACTGGCATCAACTGTCATAGAAATGGAATATGAGTCATACGTGACAATTACCACATAGATTGAGTTATGAACACACACACACACACACTCCTCCCCATCCAAACGTATGTGCGCGCTTACCCAAGCGATGTCACCCTATGTGACAGCTAAGCAACACTGGTACGTGCTGGTGGAGGACATGGATGTTGAACACAGAGTGAGGTACAGGTGGGAGGTGGCTGCAGCCAGCACTGGGATGCACGTACCAGCCCTGTGAAGGCTGCTGCAAAGGGACCGAACTCCCAGGTAACTTCAGGTAGGTAGGTAGAATCATAGAGTAGTTTGCGTTGGAAGGAACCTTTAAAGGTGATCTAGTCAACCCCCCCTGCAATGAACAGGGACATCTTCAACTAGATCAGGTTTCTTAGCGCCCTGTCCAACCTGACCTGGAATGTTTCCAGTGATGGGACATCTACCACCTCTCTGGGCAACCTGTACCAGTGTTTCACCACCTTCATCACAAAAAACCTCTTCCTTATATCTAGTCTGAATTGACCCTCTTTTAGTTTAAAACCATTACCCCTTGTCCTATCGCAACAGGCCCTGCTAAGTAGTCTATCCCCATCTTTCTCATAACCCTCCTGTAAGAACTGGAAGGCTGCTATGAGGTCTCCCCGGAGCCTTCTCTTCTCCAGGCTGAACAACCCCAACTCTCTCAGCCTGTCCTCATAGGAGAGGTGTTCCAGCCCTCTGATAATTTTTGTGGCCCTCCTCTGGACCAACTCCAACAAGTCCATGTCTTTCCTCTGCTGAAGGCTCCAGAGCTGGGCAATACAGTTATGGGGTTTGGCCCTGGCTGGTGCAAGGCAGGGTTTGACAGCCTTCCTGGGCTGCCTCCTCAGATTTCTAAGCTTCTCTTTTGTGTCTTTGCAGGAGCCCCATGTGCTGCTCAGACAGTGAAACTCCTAAACCAGGCACAAAATCCCATTTCCCTGTGCAGAAAGGCTGGGAGTAGTTGGGAGGAAAATACACCTTTGTCCTCACCTTGCAGGGTTCCATGGCTGGTGTGGAATGTGACACACCGACCCTATGCTGCGGGGTGGAGTCTGAAAAGGTGAAAACCCGAAAAAAGGAAGGAAAGAATGAGCCTGACTCAGCAGCAAAATTAAGAGTTGACTCTACTCTTCCCTGATGCTCCAACACTCACTAAACTTGGGAATTCATCTCACAAAAGTCTCTGCCTTACTGCTGCCGTTTTGGAGGCATTAAACACCCAGCACCTGAGCAAAGAGCAAAGTATCTGGGTTGTGCCTGAGAGTATCCAGTGTACCGGGTGTCTGGCATACAGTGCCCAAACCCTTTGCCACTCGCCCCTGACCTCCCCGCTAACAGCCTGGCCACCGCTCTGTCACAGTGGACAGGAAAGAAGACACGAAATGACAAAAAAAAAAAGCAAAAAAAAGCAGGCTCTGAGTGAGTCACAGATGTGGGATGGGAAAAGAAAATCCCCTCTTCCCCAAAGAGGTTGTGTGTGATTCTGTGGGACAGGGGAAACCCGAGCCGAGTGTGGAGAGATTAGATGGCTGGAGATGCACTCCTGTGACGAATCCGGCCATTGGAGCTCTATGATTAAAGAAGATCAGAAAACTCTTGGTGCACTTGTGGGTGAAAGGTGTTGGGATTGACTCATCTCTCCTTTCCTCTAAGTATTCAGTGGGTTTCAATTAGATGCAATACAGTGGATTATTTTTAATATTTAAAGGGATCAGATTCCAGGGGTTTAAAAAACTTAGCCAGGCATCTTGTCCAAGCCTGACAGTAGGCACATGCCTTACCAAATCCTTCTCAGTGCGTAACTGTAGAGACCTTGTTTTGAGTATGCCCTAAAAATAAGCAAGCCCCTCAAACCCCCAGGTTCACAGCCCCACAAATGCTTCTTTGTAGTTTATGTCTATTTAAGCAACTAAAATCTCCTCTGACATCAAGCTCAAGCACTCTGTTTGCCAGGTGCTCAGCGATATTGCCCAGAGGGTGATGGGTGATAAGAGATCTAAAGCAAACAATCAGGGAGGGGAGATGGAGGATGGGTGCTTGGCACAGGGGGCCAGGAGCTGTGCAGGGGTGCCCACCACCCATGGGGCCCTGCTCCAGCCCAGAGCTGGCAGGAGGGATCCTCCCTGGGTACGTGAAGATCCTTGGGAATGAAAAGCATGTGTAAACATTAAATAGTTCTTCTAGCTCTCCTGCCCTCTACTATTTTCATATTAAGATATCTTATGCTACACTTAAAGAGATGTGTTCATCTTCACAAGGAGGTTAAGGTGCTTTGGTTCCGTCCCTCTTTAAAGCCATGTCAATACTTTTAATGAGCTGATGTGTTTAAAGATATATTCAAGAGATTGTTTTATTTTTAAATAGGGTACCAAGCTCTTTTACCTAAGAAGCAACCCTGGAGTTCAAAATATTTTTCATGTTAACCACCTAAGGCATTGAAGAGAGAAGTATCTGAGGAACAGTAGATATTTTTGTTAATTGCAAAGTAGAATTATCAGTGCAGCAATAAAAATTAAATAGAGTCCTCAAAATGAAAGCCAGACCACATTATGTTCTCCTCCTCCAGTTACTTTGACTTGTGGCTCAAGAAACAAGTACTGGATTAGTGTCATTAAAGCCAAAATTTCCCTTGACTAACACATTTCATTTGTTTGCTGTCTCTTCTGTTTACTGAACACTTGGGATTGTTAATCTTCTACTACTTTAACGACTGGAACCATGTTGTGTATAAACGTTACTACGTTCCACGTTCCACTTTGTGGATTAATAGGCAGCCACGTGTCAGTCCAGCAGTTTACACTTTTCTGGATAAAAGGGATTGTCTGCTTATCTATGGCAGAGGAACACTTGGGCAGCACATGAACACCAACAGCAGCAAAAGAGTCGAGATTTGGGCCACCTTCAAGCCATGTGCTTGCCCATTCCCTGAGGAGTGTTAATGCACAACAAAAAATGCCAACAAAGTGGGTGCCATCCCCGCTCCCTCTTTCCTTCCACCCTAACCCCCAGCCTAGCACCAGGGAGTGGGATTCGCACAGGGGCCATTATTTTTTTTGCGTTGGCTGGATGAAAAGGTTTAATTGACATGCACTGCAGAATTGCTTTAAATAGTAATTAGTACTGGTACTAGTTGTCGTACTCCTGTCAAAATATTATTTTCCTCCTCGCAAGTACAATACAGGAGTAATTGGATGCACAGACAGTTCTCTCTCTGCAGCATGTGATGTGCTTGGACTATCATTTATGGACACAGAGAGATGGGAACAAAACACAGGACAGATGTATAGCTACTTTGGAATTCAAAAATCCTGAAACATTGGTTCAGAAAATCAATACAAATTTTAAGATATTTTAAAATAACTTTCCTCAAGTTCTACACCATTGCTCAAATGGGAAAATATATTGATTTCTCTGTCCCCAAAAGAAGCCATCCTGTGCAAGGATGGGGTGACTCTGAAGGGGTTGTGGTGAGGCAGGAGCAGCTGCCAGCAGGAATACAGTCACCACCACTAAACCCATGTGACCAGAATAGCAAGCAGGAGGAAAGCAATTGTGCACATAGGATACATGTTCCCAGAGCGTGGCAGCCCACTCCCACCATCAAACATCTCCCAAATGGGCTGACCTGCGGAGCCTTAGCTGGCTCCTCTCCTGTCTTTTCCTTCTATTTGATGTGCCCAAATATCCTCTCTTTTTAGGGCTGAATGTGACTCAAAGACTACTCAAGTAAAATCCACCCTGGCTTTGGTGAGACACCTAGTGGGGCCACCTCTTGGTAGTTCAGGACTTGTGCCATTGGAGTATAAATTTCATATACAACATTATCTACATTTATTTCTTGGACACTGTTTATTTTTCATGTGGTTTATACAGCTGAAATGTATACCAGGGAGTGGTGGCTTTAAATACCTCTTCGTATTTTATTAGTTATCCTATTTAATCCACTATAATTTATTGCAACCCACAGTGGTAGCGTGTGGCCCTATAGTGCCTTTACTTATTTGAATATAAACACCACTAAAGACAACAGGAATGCAAAGTATTTAAATCAGAACAGAGCCAAGTGCTGGGTTTTAAGCAAGGACTCTGCAGCAAGGCATTTAAACCATTATTTTAGACTTCCGTTACATTCCTGTTTGATGCTTTACCCTGCTCTGGGCAGAATCCCTTTCCCTCCCAGGCATGTGTAGCTTCTCCTTTAGTTTCTTAAGTTTGGTTAGATCTCATAATGTGAAAAAAATACTCTGATATTGCACCTAGAGCACATTGATGAGGCCTAAAGAGCTCTCCAGTGATGGGAATTAAGATCAAAAAGGATATGCAATTTAAATATTCAACGTTTTTTCTCGGATATGAAACAGAAAAATTGTTTTGATGCAGAAGTCATTGCTACAGAAATGTTACTTAGACTGTGGGACTGTATTAGGGTAAAATGGCTTTTTAGATAGGAATTGCACTGAGAGAAACTCCTTCATATGGAAATTATGACATTTTGTCTATTGCCTCTTACCAGAAATGTTTTAAAGATCTGTTAAAAATATTCTTTAAAGAAATCATATAAAGATAAAAGAAAGTAAATAAGAACAAGTATAATTTAGAGGATTATTTCTGATTAGTTTCTTAATTTAGACCCTATTAACTGCCAGAATATTGCACCAGTTACCAGAGTTAGGGAAGTGTAACTGATAACATAGTTAATTTTGCACTTTGGGTATTGCTGTGCTTTTCTCAGGACCTTATCCCCGCAGTGAATTAACGTTGTGTTAATTCCATGTACTGATGAGCTTAGAGAAACTCAGGAAAGGCTGAGCCCAAGTACTAACACAAATGAAAGACAAGTCTTGCCGTTTGACAAACTGGTTTTATACTTCCATCTGAATTTACCTGATTGATTTTTAGCTAACCATTGATCTTTACTAGCATCCCACAAAAAGCATGGACTCAGAAAAAGGTGGACAGCTTTCACCACCAAGGTTCCTGATACAGCCAGGGAGGACACGCTCGCAGGTGGCTGAGGGATTGCCAAGTCGTCTTGCTGGGAAGATGGAGCTTTCATCCCGTGTTCCCCAATACTGGGCAAGATGCACCACTATTTCTTTTCCATCCAAGCACTGCTCCTCCAGTATGGGCCAGCTTGGGACCACTGAGGCTCAAGGACTCTTCATCATTTCTACTTGCCCATCATCTCCTGGTGGTCCAACACCTCCTCACTGGCAAGGGGTCCAGGGTGGTCCAACGGACAACCCTTTTGTACAGACTTGAACGATGCAACCCTATAATTTTCCTTCCCTATGGCTTGTGTATCCGTGTTACCATATCTCCAAGTAGTTTTTGCCTTGTGAAGCAGTGACAGTGCCCATAAGAATGCATTAAGGGAAATTAACTCAGCCACAGCACAGGTGCCTCCTCTCCAAGGGTACAGCCAGGCTGTCCCTGTTGGAGCAGTACCTGGAGGTGTGTGGGGAGGGCTTGAGGCCATAGCTCCATCCCACCATAGCAGTGGGGCTGTGTCCTGACCCAAAGTCTCTGAGTGCCTGTGTCTGAGCGACTACATTGCCATTTTTCTAGGAGGAGTCAAAAGTGGAGTTGTACAAGGCTTGGGAAGATGTTGACAAAACTCATAACAATGCTGAGCATTCAGACTGAGCACCCAGAGCGTGTCAGGCACCTGCCCGATTTCTTGCCCCAGAGACCTCTCCAAGGGGCTCCTTCCCTCATGCCACACAGCCCACCCTCTTCCGGGAGCTCTCCATGTCTTCCCTCATGTTTGCTTGGATCAGGGGCTCTGTGCTCTCTGAAGCACCTCCTTGCACAATCCTTCATCACTCTTATCTCCAGTTCTCTGGCTGCATGACCAGCGCATGGCTCATTACCATTGGATCTCCAATGAGGGCAAGTGGGAGGTTACTGCTATGCAAGGAGGTATTCACATCCACCTGCTCTGTGAACTGAAGGCAATTCTCAGCTTTGTGGGAACAGTCTCAGGGGTTACCCCAGCCTGTAAGTCACATTGGAAACCCAGACTGAAGGAGATAAAAAGACAAAGTGATCCAAACTAGACTCAGCGCCGTGGATGCATCATCCCCAGTATGTCCTGTGCGACCCCATGCTGAAGTCTTCTCAACTCTCTGTTTCTGAGAGGGAGCTGGCATAATGCACATTGTCATCCTGTTTAAAGCCCTGGCAGAGGCAAGACAAGAGGTTCTGCTGCTAATCAGAGCCCCAGGCAGTTGTTACACACAAGCAGCATCTGGTGAAATGGCCTCCAGTAGTCAAGGAGGCAAGTCAGTACATTGCCTTAGTCTTGCCCTATTGTCCTTGGACAGGCTAACTTGCCAGTGGATGGTATGGAACCAAAAGAAAACGATTTTGAAAGGTCTTTGGGTTTCCTCCTGCCCTGAAGTGTTTGCTTCACATTAGTCTGAATTTCCTCCCTGCTTTGTCTGGAAAATCTCAATGGATAAATGAATATGAAACTCTGGCCAGCTCAAATTGACTTTCTAGCTTCGCCTTAGAAAGGACTTAGCCTTCTTGTCAAATATTTTGGTTTCTTTAAAATTTGGGAAATGCTGCAGGAAATCTTTGATGGGAAAGTAGATGGATAAAAATAACTATTTGGTGCCAAAGGTGGTAAACTGGGGATTAAAAGCCCTTCTGAAGTCAGACATGTTTGGGTCTTTGAAAGAGCTCGAAAAGAGAGACAATAAAAAGCAGTGAGTATCCTGGGCCATGACTATGGTTGGCCAGCTGATGACGGAGTCTAGGTGAAGGATTTGGGAAGAGCAAAACAACAGGTGGTGGGCGGAAAAAAGCACGAGAACCAGATCTGCCTGGGGAATAGGTAGTGGATAGAGTGACTGACTGCTGATGTAGGAGCGAATACCACAGAGAAAGAGAAGAATCAGGTGAATCTATGATTAAACTCTTACCTCTTGTGCCACTAAGGCCTTTGGGAAAGACATTTACAATAAAACAAAACAAAAACCTTAGGAAAACCCCTTGACTCAAGTGATTCTTCCCTCGGAAGAGAAAGAGAGAGAAATGTGAGAGATATTAGTCACGTCACTTAGAAACGTGTTCAAATACCAGGATGAATGATGAGCGTGGTGTAAGAACTTAGAATAATTTAGCCAATGAACCAAATCTGGGACACAAAAAGAGATTCATCTGGGAAATACTGTGAGATTCACTTCTTGTGTGGATGACTATAACCAATAGATACATTATTCTTTCTTTTTTTTTCTCAGCTGCAATAAATTCTCAGCAGTAGAATAAGGGGTGTCCCACTTCAGACTACAGCAAGTGACATGTACAGAAGCAAAAGACATTAGACGTTTATCATCATCCATTGGAAAATTCCAAACCCAGAATATAGACACACTTAAAAACTGCTATAGTACTTTGTTTTCCTGGCCAATACTATTTTATCAGGCATCTATTTACAAAAGTCACCCAAATATATAAACTTTCAGCAGTTGTGAATGAACATGTATTTGACAGACCCAATAAAGCACCTAAGCAGCTCCAGACTCTTGACCCCTGCTTATAACTCTCGTGACATTCCATTCTCAGTAGGGTTGGTCAGGTTTCAAAAGGTACTTGTTATCAGAAATCAGCTGATGGGTTTTTTCCCTTTTTCTTCTGGTAACCACCTGTTTCCCTGAAATCCAACAACATAATAATATTTTGTTGTGAATCTGGATAACTTATCAAGTGTTATTGTCAGAGTTTTGATGATAGCTTTAGAGGGAAATACTGAAAGCCTCTTTGAACACTCTATAAAACAATATGGAACTGACTTTGTGTTGAAAATGCTGGGAAAAAGCTAACTTTGAAATGCCAAATAGTTTTGCAAGTCTGTCTACATTGTCAATATATAGCCTTTTCTGGTTCCTAAGGGAAAATCTGAACGGGATCTGTGATAAATATAGTATGACCACTGGGAGACCATACAACCTTCTTTCATTGATGTTGTTTTAAGGAGTGAAACATGTAAGAGAATAAATAAGCCTGAATTCAGGATCAGGCCTGAAGTTGATACTTTGACATTTCCAGAGCTGTACATATTTAGCACCTCTAATATTATAATGCACTGCAAGAATGAATCCAGTAAACTATATTGTTATGTCTTATCTTAGGCACGAGCAGCCCTCATCTAGATAGCCTCCATTATTGTCTTGACATTCACAAGTGTTTCTTAAAAACAAATCTACTTATAAAGAAGCTTGAACATTTTTTTTGATAAATTTATAGTATTGTTCACCTTATTTAGTGCTCGGCGAGGGAGGAGTTTGGTAACGCCCCTGTATTGTTAATGAACAAGCAGAGGCAAAAAGATCTGTCATACAACACAACACAATACAACACAAGCTGTATCAGAACAAGACTTTACACTCTGTGGATTATTAATGGAAGCAGCCTTGCTGGTCTTCCCTCCACTCTGTCATTAAAGAGGATGTATGACCACGTGTACAAAGCAAATGCCTTGGATGCTGCCCGTGTTCTTCCGCTCTTGCTAAACAAACGAGGGAAGGGTTAATCCTGAAGCATTCTCACTGTCAGGGTCCCTTCCTCCTCAACAAGCCTCAACTTTTTTTTTTTTTTTTTTAAACTGCTTCAGCTTGTATTGTACCATTTGTTATAATAATGGTGTCTAGTCAGAAGCTTGTGGCCCCATAAACTTTAGACATAATTTTAACTATGTCAGCTTTAAAAAGTCAGTATCTGCCTCATCAAAGGGCAATCATGTCCAATGTGGGTGTCTGTGCCAATTGTGTTTTGAACTGCAGCAATAATCCAACCAAACCATGTGAAGAGCTTTTCTACACCCACATTTCTTAATTATCATCATGAGACTGAGGTAGCTGAGACCAGATCTATAATGTTTTCTGGATGTCAAAATGCCCACACACCTTCTGTAATCCTTGTGCTACCAGCCCCCTTTCATATTGCTTTTAGCTGGTCCATCTAATTATCTATTATCATGACTGTTTACTGCATTATTCCCAAGTCCCACAAAGGCTTGTCAGGAGGAAGGGGTTCTGTTTAAGAAAACGGAAACGACTTGTCAGATGAGACCTCCTTAGCTGCACAACCCTATAAATATTTTAGTGGATGATAAACCCCTCCTCACCCCTTTCAGAAATGAACCATTACTTTTTTACAGCCAGGTGAGACCTAGGGCTTTAAAAGTCTCTGCATACATTGCATCTGTAAACAATGTATTTTCTTGAGAGGTTTGGGGTCTACTGCCCATTTGGAGAATAAATAAGGTCATTATTTTTGCATGTGCTACAGTCAATAAGGATTGGAAATGGGAAAGTAGTGAAAATGTTATGACTTAATGAACATGTTGCGTAATCATTCTTGCCAAATGTCAAAATAAATTGGAGGCCAGAGTGTATGGTTTACGCTTGTTAAATTGGGGTTTTGTGTACTATTTTTGGGAAGGTAAAAAAAAAAAAAAAAAAAAAAAAAAAAAAAGAAAAAAAAAAGAAAAAAAGGAAAAGACAGACAGACCAGACCACAAAAAGGTAGGGGGAAGAGAAAGTATGCACTTGGCCATTATGGCAAGACCTTGGTCCATTACAGTCCCACTGCTAATATTCCCTGCAGGAGACTGTTCAGCATCCTGGGACTGTGGAGAAACCACTTACCGATAGCAGAGCTGGCTCTATGGCAAATGCCCCAGCCCTGATGCTCTCCACTAGCCAAGGAGGAACAAGGGGTGAACTCCCCGTGGCCCATCTTACACCAGCCACTGGACACAGCTAATCTTGGCCTCCCTGGGAAGCATGGATCTGCGCCAGGGGTGAGAATCAGTCACAACCATTAGTGACTTCAAAAGACATTTTTCATCAGGAGACTATGAGAGTTTGCGCTCTGCCATGAAGCTCAAATGACAATGGGAATAAAGAGACAGGAGCCAGATTCCACTTTTGCTGGAGGCTGTTGCGAGATGTCTGTTCACTTCTATAGGTATCTCATCAAATCCCGGTTTGGCCTACAAGTGCTGAGAAAGGCAGGTTTTGCCTGTGTTATGCAAGGAGTTTTCTATTTGTCCAAGTAATGAGTACCTTGAAAACTCCGGGAATATCTTCACAGCTGAGGACCTGATCCTTTGAATGCTGAAGAGTGTCACGACTATTTTCCCTTTGAGATTGCCTCGGGAAAAGACCAATTAGGATTACGCGAGAAGTAAAACTACTCCCATACTTACACTATCAGGAAAATAGGTCTCTCAAACTGTATGTTTGAAAAGGAGATCAAAGCAATGTTGTTCTTTTGTGGTTAGATTTTGACTTATTTATGTTTTGCCCCATTGAGTACATGTTCTAGCAGCACCAGGAGGCCACAGGCACGTGCTTCTTACTCCACCTCTACTTCTAGTAATGGAAGTGCAGCAAAGGTACCTGTATTTCTTGCTGCCTGCATGAAACGCATGGATACGTATCTGTGGCTTTCATTTATTTTGTTTCATGACACAGGGAGGGGGGAAAAATCCTTTTCATACACCTACATCTATCACATAGCAACTAAGAATAGAAGCAATATTGAGACAGATGGAAATGTTAACAGTGACAGCTCACAAGCACGAATCACACATTTGTGAAATAATGAAATGGGTGGGCAGTTGTTATATGAACTCCATGTCAGTTGGTATGTTTTCCTGGTTATAATTTTGCAAGAGTATGTCTCAGAGATATTTTCATTTAATGGGAGAAGTCGGTGCCCTGCCCTGCCCTGCACCTTGCTGGTGTGTGGGTGTAGGGATTCACTGAAGTTGGCAAGCAGTTTGCACGCAAAACTGCTCATCATGCGCCCCAGGCGCTGTGGGACGTCCCCTGACATTTCCCTGCCAGGGCATTTTAGTATTCCTAATGATGTGGTGGGAGAGACGCAAAAAGGAGGTGTAAAAATGTTTGGAAACCCAAACACAAGGGAAACATGGGATACTCATACTTGTTTCAAACTCCTACTTCCCGGCGTGCAAGTATTACCTTTTTTTTACGTATCATCTACTCATATTCTGTGGTCCCTATTACTAGCTGGACTTGCCAACCATGAATGAAAATGAGGATTACAAAATGAGTACTGTGTTTTTCAGTTCTTTCTTTCTAGTTCTTTGTGCCCCAATGCCCCAAAACCCATTGTCTCCATTTTAAGGACCACTTTGACAAGTTTTTTTTGCTAGCCCTAGTTTCTTAGCCCCAAGCTAATGTTAGCTCAAAGGGAGGGAGCTGTGAAAGTGTCTATCCATATGCATTTTACTTTGTGCTACCTGTTTCTTTCCCAGGTCTGAGGAACCTACTGACTTTCAACAACTGTCAGTAGTGCTGTTTCTTACAGATGCTGTTTACAGCACTTGACGTGACTATTTTTTGCTAAAGGAATGAACTAGATCTCCTGAAATCTTACGGATGCGCTCTTTTGTTTGCATGTCTGATTAGAAGAATTCTAGCAGCTACATCTTTGAGTGCTCAGTGGTGATTTGTGGTGATTCATGGTAAGACTTGCAGCTCTGAGGAAAATTTGACCCTCAGGATTCATCCGCCTTTCCAGAATTTCTCATGGCAGGGCAATCATATGCCGTTGTGTTTAGGAAGCAACGTATGGGTATGAAATGGGATCTAGTCTGCATTTTCTTTGTGTATTTTGGAGAGCTCAACAATATCTGTGTGATAAATAAATGAAATGCAGGACTTGCTGTACAAAGGCAAATGTGTGCATTCAGCCACCTCAGACTAATGAAATGCTAGACATAATCCTCCAGTATACATACCTGTGAATGGCGGCCACTAAAAATAAATAGCGAGAACTATCAGACCATTTGAAGCAGGAAATTATTGAACAATACTGAAAATCAAGCAGTGATCCAAATGGAGAGGTGCTGAGAATGACAAACTTGGAGAGAGACCACGCCTACATCAAATACCATGTTAAAAAAACATCTCAAGCTGCACACAGACACCTGACAGCTACCAAACCACTGAAGACAACACTTGTGGTATCAGGTAAAATAAAAGAAAAACTATAAAAAAGCAGCAAGAAAGACTGCCACATCAAAATGTTGCAGGATGAAGAGATAGTTGAAGGAGATCGGACATTTTACAGTTTCATAACCATAAGAGATGAAAGGTGGTGACGAACTACCACCAAAGCCGTGACAGCTCTTGGAGAAATAGTAGGTACTAAAATCAATAAAGCTACTTGCAGATTAAGGTATGAGTCACCATGAGCAAATGTGACCAAATAAGGCCCAGTGTCATTTGTTAGCAGCCGTCCATCCCATGCGTCTCTGCAGAGAACGATTAGAATTCAACACAAACACGGCAACAGAGGCAAAAAGGGAAATAACAGAACCAAGAGGTTTTTAAGAGCTGGTAGAAACGGGTGTAAAATTAAAATATATGAAGATATACAAAATTATCCATGGAGTGGAAAATTCATATAAATAGAAGCTCCTTGGCAACCTCATATACCAGAACCATTTATTTGGGGAAGTGGATGGGTTTTAGAAGGGTTCATCACCACTAGATCACAATAGATGTATTCAGATATTAGCTCTACCACCTGACTTTTCCTTAAGTGAAGAAAGGTCAGAGAATGTTTTGTGATGAATTTAATGAAACCTATACTGCAAACTAGGTGCGTTTAAGTTTTATCCAGCCTGCCGATGAGGGATGCTTCTGAGACCCATCTCTTCTCGGGCTAGTTTCTCCTTGCCTTAGAGCTCCCCAGAAATGCTTCTCATCGCACCCAGACAGGTAGCCCGAGCAAATGCAAATTCTCCAAGCGTAAATGGAAAAATACGCGGGGGGTTCCTGATCAGCTCCTTCCCCGGGCTCCCGCCCCGCCCCGCGGGCGCGGCCGGGTCCGGGGGCAGGAGCGTCCCAGCGCGAAGCCCAGGCCGCGGCATCTCCAGGAGAGAAGCACGGTTGTTTTTCTTTCGTGATGAACCACCCCCCCTCTCCCCCCCAAACCCAGTTACCCCCTCCTAAATAGATACTAACGCAGAAGGGACGCCAGGTGACCGACTTTCGTGGTGCCGTCCTGCAGCACCTCCATTTTGGCTGTGCGCGCAGGTGCTCGGCCCCGCTCCGGTGCTGCGAGCGGCACCGTCCGGGGGCTGCTGACGACGTGACTCTCCCGGGGGAAGGACGGTATAGAGGGGGTGGAAGAGTGGCGGCATCCCCGGCACCCCATCTCCGCAGGACG
>VXBJ01006938.1:333286-363627 GCA_013400055.1 Nycticryphes semicollaris
GCTTAGGCAGAAGGCAGGAGGGAGCCGGGCGGAGCGAGCCCGGCAGCTCCAAGTTTCTCAAACGCCGTGTTTCCACCGACAGCCTTAAATCAAAGAGCGTTGCGATTAAAGTTACACTAAAGCACAATTCTCCCGGCTTCCGCGGGTTACACGCTTTGGTATATTAAGTACTAGAAAGCCAAGCCCGTGATATTAGATACCGTCGTTAAGCAACATCTCAAGCTTTTTTGCTGTTGTCGTTGTAATTTTTTTTTTCTCTCCGGTTATAAAAATAGGCTTTTTTATTGGTACTCACCATTGTTTCTTTGCTGTCCTGGAGACAGAAGTGTCTTAAAATCCAGTCTCTCCAACAGATGCTGGAAGGTAATGTGTCTTGTTTGAAGTCATCATGTGAGAACTTCTGCTTTGCTCAGTGGATCGCCCACCACTTGGTGTGACTTATGAATCTAATAACCCTTTGCAATATCCGCAAGCTTAAACTCTCCACCACCTTGGTGCCTACAGAAGACAGAAAGCAACTGGCAGGGAGTTTTAAAAACCTATAGATTTACGCAAACGCCTTAGCTCAGAGTCACGTTTCCCTTTGAGTTCTTACGTGATCTTAATGAATGAGAGGGGTTACCGACTAACACGGTATAAAACGTGATCGCTGCCGCCTCCCAGGAAACCGGAGCGGGACAGAAAGTTCCCGAGGAAAGTCCTTCCCAGCCGGGCGCGCTGTATAATGAGCCCTGACTCCCGGCCGCCCTCCTTCCACCTCCCGGCTCGCACCTGGGGCCGTGCAAGACGAGCTGGCTCTGGAGATTTGCATTGGTGACAGGTAAGTAAACATTTGGCTTTTTTTTTTTTTAAATGTCACGTTCACTTTCGCTCACACGGGAAGTGCTCCAGGGACTTGTTGCATACTAGCTCCTGCCACAAAAGGAACATGGCATAGTTGCCAAGACGAGCTCCCTCGGAAAACCCTGCCTTTCCCGAGCCGCAACTTCCCAGCCCACTTTAACTCCCTCTCCCCTCTCTGCTCTCGCAGGGAGGCGCAGCCCCGGGGGCGGGCTGCCCTGCACCAAGCCCCCGCCGACACGGAGGTGGAGGGAAGAGGGGGACATCCCGTAGACCTGCCGTCCCCTTCTCCCAGCTTCGCTGCTTCCCCCGGGGACCCGCTCAGCGCCCGCGGCCCCGGCCGCCTCTGTCCCTCCCAGGTGCTATTTCTGTTGCTTGGGCTGTTTCTCCCGCTTACGGTGTAAAAACACCCGCCTGGACGCAACTGCGGTCTCTTCCCCTAACACAGGTGGTCGAGCCCCGGTATTATTCCTGCCAAGTCTCACAAAGTCCCGGTCCCCCATTTTGTCTCCGTATCTCGAATGTGTTTATTAGTAGCCGCCTCCCGGCTCTGACACCCCCAGTGTCTGGGGCGGGGAGGGAGTGAAGATCGGGCAGGTTTCTTCACCTTTGGAGGCGAACCGCAGCCAACTGAACCCGGACTATCTAAAGTTTGTGGGTGCTGCTTCTGACAACAGGAAAAAGCAAGACCAAGACCCAGAAGCTCCTTGCCTGTTCCCCTTCTCTCCTGATTGACTGTTACAATTGCATTTACGGGTCGTTTCTCTCCAGAGTGCCTCTGTTTCTCCCACCCTCCCGAGTCCCAGGAACCTCTGCCTGGGAGCCAAAGCAAGCAGCCTCTTCCATGACAACCATTTATGTTGATCCATGCAATAACCAGCAGATGCTGCCCTAAGACTGGTGCAGCTGGTACTTTCCTGCCTCGGCTGCCCTGGGGGCAAGGTGTTAGAAGAAAAGTCAAGTGGTCTCCAGCAAAGCTGCCCTGAAGAGAACTGCTGAATCCCTTCTCTGCATTATGTACTGGCTGTATGACATGCAACAGGCAGAGCCATTCAGAAAAGCTTTAGTTGATGTAAGGCTGCACCCAACAGATCACCCTACCAATTGTCACCTGAGCCCTATCCTTAAGTATTGATCTCCAGTCAGGAAGCTGAAGTTTTCTTCCAGCAGTTGGAAGTACTCATAGTTAGTGTTAATACTAGTCAGGAATATCACTTTAAAAAATTATATTAAAGAAAAAAAAAAATCACAAACGTTTCAACAAGTGGGCTTGCAGCAAGTTCTGCTTCCTCCCAGCCCTCTACACAAATAGCTCCTGCCTCCCCCTCATGGGAGTAAAATAACAATGGTAATATCTACTTTGGGTAGCAAATCACACAACTCCTATTTTGACCACATAAATTTGTATCTAAGTCTAAAAGTTTCTGATTTCATGAAGTCCTCAGTGGTTTTGAATAGAGAGAACTTTATAAAGATGCATTATCAGCTAAAAAAATAATTGTACATACTTATTTCATAGCTTAACAAATGTAGTCTTTTGTTGGAAAATTAATTCCAAGTAAATCACTTGTAAGAAAATATCTACAGCACTGTTCCTCCCCTACTTTTCATCTCATTAACTTCTAGATATTTTCATTTTCTGATGAGAATGTCAGTCATTTCAGATGTCCAGAAGAAACCTTTGCCAGGTCACAGTATTATGTTGATGTAGTAGTGTTAAACTTGAGAAAACCACTTCCATGGAAGCTTCCCAGGCAACTCACAGTGGGCACTGGACATGCTGTCATTTCAGTCCTGTCCAGCTACATTTTCCAGAACAAATCAATGGAACAGTAATATTAAGTCAAAGTCATTGATGACAGAACCCTAAGCGAAGATGCTCTTCCAGAGAGCTAACCAGAAGAGTGAAGTCTTTGTCTTAAGATAACACAACACAACTCCACCCACTTCACAGGGGATAGACAACAGCTGTTAACTCATTTTGTCCTCTTTAGACCAAATTAAGCACATATTTGCTTTAGACTGCTTCAAATCTCATCAGTCTGAAGTAATTAATGAAAAAAACCAGGCACAGCAATCAAGATAATGGCACCAAAGTGCATGGAAGAACAAAATGTCATTGATAGGGTAGTACAGGATGCTGTAGAGCATGGGAATTATCTGTCAGAAGAGAAGGAGGTAGCATAAAGCCATTACAGTCCTTCCTTTGTTCTGCCATTCACAGGTGAGAAAACAGCCCAAGTCATTCTGATGGACCACAGCTGAAGATGGGGCATCAGTCAATACACAAAAATGATGGCAGAGAGTCACCGACAGACAGTTGAGAGGAATTCCTACAAGAAAGGCATTAGAAAGGGGATGGAGTAGAATTAAACCCAGATGTCCGTTGAGTTTCCAGCCATTTCCTTTCTCCACGTCTTGTTTCCAACTATAGTTTTTATCTCTAGAGGGACTGATCTCTGGGCCATGTGAGACCTAGCCATGAAAAATCACTTGATGGGAGTAGATGCGGAAGATTAGTTTCCCTTATTATCGTAGAGGGGCACAATTGATTCAAAATTGTTCACTTGACAAGTTACACCAGTAAAAGTCAGGACTAGTGAGTCCAGTTTGATCCATCATTTAAAACTAAGAATCAGGTGATCCGTTTACAGAGTGTTGAAACAGGATAGCTGTTAGCTTTTGCCAGAACAACGCAGCACAGCATTTGCTATATTCAGGTAGTTCATACATATAAGGCAATGTACATCTCTTGTTCCAAGTCTGTTTATCTTGGATTTACATTGTTACCAGATGAAGTATACAGCTGTGGGACTTGACTTCAGTGAGACTACTCATATGTAAATAGTGACATAACTGTTTAGCAGATGAGGCCTAATTAAGCAGGAATCAGTCATACATTTTCCCCTCTCTTCGACAAAAGAATGTGAAGAATACTGCTGGAGCATTGCTAGAAAGTCACGTTGCCTTGAACCAGCCTGTGAAACACCCCAAAATCCTAAGTAAGCTGCAAACATTTGTTCCCTCCTTAAAACATCATTGAAAACAATGAGTTATTACTGGCTGGCTCTTTCAAAAACTTGAAAGGCTACCAAAATGTGCAGATGACTGCTATGCACACACTAAAAGACACCTTACATCCATTATGCATGGGCTCCTCCTTCAGAAATCATTGAAAACCCACCTTAAACACCAGTGTTAGCAATATGAGCACAATCAGATGATAACAGTAGCTGTCAACTTTACAGAGATGCTTCTGAAATAAGAGCTATATTGCATCATTGCTGGTGTGAAACTGGGTTGCCAGCTTTTCTCCATGCCAGAAATCTAATGGTATGTTTGAAAGAAAGGTCCCCTGGGGTCATTGTGTGCTAGTTTGGCTGGTAACCTCCTGCTTCTTCAACAGATGGATTTGGCACCTGCCTGCTACTGCCCAGAGGGTAAATACCATCTTTCCAGTACATATTTAGGGTAGCCTCCCATCAAGTGTTGATTTTCTGTGCCTGATCCTTCTGGAGATTATTCCACTCTGATATCTTCATCTCCCCCCCCGCCCCGGTCTTCATGCTGCAAGCATTAGCAGTCTTTCACTTTGCCTCCTCCCTCCCTGGAAGAGGTTTCCTTTTTTTCTGAGCCTACTCATCTTCAAACCGCTCCCAACTGCGTATATTCCATGCTGGTAACATGCAGATGAACATCGTAGTCATGATCCCACTCAGATACTAAACAAGCCTCCCACCAATGCCTAGTCCTCCTTTAAAGTGCTAGAACATTTCAGCTTGTTTCATTCTCCTCAAAGCACCAGGAAATCCTCTGGAGTAGGCAGGCAGCAGAAAACGTGCTTGCTGTGTTTGTACCTCAGAGAGCAGCTTGGCACAGACTCGCCTCCAAGCACATGTTTTGATGGATGAGAGGGTGAGACCCCACCCAGGACAGGGTGGTGGGTCCATAGCCAGGGCAGAGCCTTAGCTCCTGCCTACCTCCTCTCAGCATCCCAGGTGATCACTTTGACATCAGCATCAACAGGAGACATTTTGCACGTTGACTTCATTTAAAAACACAAGATGTGCTAAGTACACATTCATGCTTGGTAAATGCAGGAGACCGAAGGCTACACTCAAGGAAACCCACATCTGATATAAGTCAGGATAACATTGTGGTTTCCATCACTCAAGGTGTTTGGAGCAAACACCCTGAGATAGGTGCCTTGGACAGTGTTCCACACTGTAGAAGCAACAGTGCAGGCTAATGGGGGAGGAAAAGCGGCAGAGGTAAGAGCAGGTCTGCCAGCATTGTGTCAGCCACTGATTTCCTCATGCTGGGGGAATCTTTGCTTGGTGCTTTTGGCTGGCTCTAGGTACCCATACATTGCTCTTGCAGCACAGCAAGGCTATAGTGAAGATCTAAGAACGGGTCCAAGAGTTTCACATTAAGTAGCTATTTGCCATCAACTATTGTAAAAAGCACTGCTTAAATTACTTTTGTTATTTAAGGAAAAGGTGTGTTTCAGGAAAACTTCTAGAATTCAGGTTTTGGTTTTCTCCAACCACCACTGATGCAAATGTAGTTCAGACTACATCTTGTCTGCTTGGGTGGCAATCATTTAGATTAGCTGAAAAAGACAGGAGATGAGATAAATGTAACGGAAACTATTGGCCCATGTCAGTTCTCCCTGATGACCTGAGCAAAATGAGCCACTGGGTATCTCTTACTAGAAGAAAACCAGAGATAGGAAGAGAAATCAGAACCTGGAGAAAAAAGAAACATGACAGCTGTAATCTGTTAGTATTGCAACCTGATTACAGGATTCATTGACATGGCAGGGGACCCTTTTTTGGCAATAAAGACTATGTTTTGCTTCATGTAACCACAGGGAAAGTATTTCCAGACACATCAACCTTTAAAACCATTTCTTTCTTCAATTTTCTTTAAAAAGATCAAACATACAACATGACTGTGAACAA
This sequence comes from Nycticryphes semicollaris, assembly GCA_013400055.1. Lineage (NCBI taxonomy): Eukaryota > Metazoa > Chordata > Aves > Charadriiformes > Rostratulidae > Nycticryphes > Nycticryphes semicollaris. The sequence continues at coordinate 339,091 of VXBJ01006938.1, forward strand.
AATAAGCTACACCACCACCTCATCACATTTTTAAATGCTGTTCTGTACAGTCCTGAGTTTAGGAAAGAACTCCAGCACTTTCAGTACAGAAATACCGTTATAAAACTAAAGGGGATTAGCCTTAATTGTACATATGAGTGAAAAGTAAACACATACTTTAGTTCCTTTCTAAGTTAATGTTTAAAAGGAAACTATCTCCCAAATCTTATTAATCTACTTCTCAACAGTCAAATACCCTATCAGCTTCCATGGGAGTTCTCAGTAACAGCTGCGTATTTGGACCTCATTGAGCATGATGGAAACATGTTATTGTTAAGAACAAAATATCTGTTGGAGAAATTATACACTGAGTTAGCAGGGAACAGGAGGAACTGGGTGCTTATCATGTAAGAATTACTAAGGGATGCTGGGAAGTTCTGAGTAAGAGCAATCCTTGACTTTGTCTCAACATTTATATGATGAACTCTTTCAAATATATCTGTGCTCTCTTTAATTCCCCTGTGCAAAAAAAAGGAAGAAGGTGAGATAGCCATAGAAGAAGAGGGAAGAAGGGAAATAGTTATGTGGAAGAAAAACACTAAAGGAAAGTAGAAATACAGAGAAACTCTTATGAGGCTACCAACAAACTAAGGGCATTTAGTCAAATAATAACCTCCATCCAGCTTCTTGCATTGAGTTAACTGAAAAAAAAAAAAAAAAGAAAAAACCACAAACCCATACCAGCTATGTTTGCAACTGTCCACTGTATTTTTATCCTGTCATTTTCTGACTAAAATGACAAACAAATTCTCCCCTGAGACTGTATTCACAACAGCCAGGAAATAGTGCTAATGTTGACCTAAATAAATAAAGCTTCTCTTGTGTAAGAATTCCTGCAAGGATCCTTTAACACAAGGTACTTTAGGTACTTTGAAAACATTTACTGCAAAATGCATATGAAACCCTGAGGGACAAACAACCTGCTAGACACTATGGTCTCACTATCCCAATTTGGCAAGTGAGGCCGAGAGCTTTATAAATATGCTGCTGAAGTAAACACTGATACTCAGGGCAAGACTTCTGATGCCAAACCTGAAGGTCCTTGATCCTAGTGGTAGACCTTTCAGTTAGAGCACAGATGAATTTTCATAGAAAAACATTTATTATTTTACTGAGTTGTATACATGTGTTTGGGCTAAGGGATGTTAACTTTCACTACCTGTGTTGACTTGTGACTATTTTCAGGATGTTTTCTGCCTCAGGTGATATTATTACTCCTCCTTAACTGCTTGACAGGGTCATTCATTGCTGTTAATGAGAGCAGTTACACACTTAAAATAGATCTCTTTAAATGCACTGTTTATTGAGATGAATTAGATCTTTTGTTCTTAATCAGTCTGAGGCAGTAGAGCTGAGACCCCTTTTCCAAAAATCATGCTGTCCAAAGATGGGGCAAGTCTAGAGGAAGATTTCCTGGAAGCTTGTTTAGGATTTTATTGTAAACGCATCAAACTCAGCAGTGCTAGAGGTTGTTAGTAAAAATATTATTGCTACTCCTACTTTGTATTTGCATCATAGATTTGAAGTTGGTTTTATTCCATTTGCAGCCCACATACTGCTGCAGCATCCTTCCTTTTGCTCTACCTGCTAACCCGTCAAAAAGGTGGGCTGTTAGCAAAACTTCCACTGAGCAGCAATTAGCAAGTCTTCTCTTCCAGCAGAGATGACAAAACTGGCTTTTGCTTTTCCAGGGCTTGGAGTTGGAACGGTGAAGAAGGGCCATTATTTTCATGTAGTGCCCCCCGTAACGCTGCCCACTTCTCTTAAAGATGTTCTTTTGCATGGGCTCTATGAGTCAGTATAACTTCCTCACCAGCAACATAGAGCCTTTAGGTGTGTAGATGTCATTGTGAATTAATTCACTTCAGCCACCTAAGTCCTTTCTGCCTTTCATCACCTCTACTGGAGTTGAATTAAATATAATCTACACATTTAACTTCCACTTTCTTTTTTGATGCACTCTCCTATTATAATTGCTCCTCATAGAAGCCAAAGTAACTTTTGTTTGTGACCCAGGGAACTTTATTGAATAAGTCTATCTAGAAGTGTTTCTAACACTGAACAGCACACAAACTGCATGGTTACTTTTAGTGTCTCTTATTGAACAGAAAGTATTTTAATAACCTGAAAGATTCTCCAGTGAACAGTGCTGGATCTGCGCAATTTATAATGTATTTAAATATTTTTACATTGGTACCTGAGATTGAAGTCCAATATTTCTCTTTTGTATCTCTGAGCATTTTAATACACTTCTGGGAACACTTACCTTTTATGATGAAACCAATATTTTCTAACATAAAGTGGTGATTTCAGTTTAAGTACAACCATATGTATCTTAGGGCAAGGGCTTTTGGTTCTAAAAAACTGTTTAATGTTAGGGGTCTTTCACAATGGAAATGTCACAAACTACCATATACCAGCTTTCTTGGAATAACAAAGATAAAATGCAGAACAGTATAGCTTCTATACTTAAGAATAAATACTTTGAAGCACAACTGCAAATTGAGATTTTTTTCCAAATAAAATTGTAAAACTACAGAGATATGGGAAAAGCTCAAAACAAATCTACTTGATTTAATGAGCCTGTCTCTCATGGTATGGGTTGGATCATGTCCCATTTTAGTTTACCAGTCTGATTACTGGTGCGTAATAACATTGCCAAACCCAATTCCACAAAACTATGCAAATAACTTGTCCCTGGGTCTGTGCAGCATATAGCCTTCATCAGTAGAAACATCACATTCAATAATTTTGTTTCAGGCAAATATCTTAAATCTTTCAGAAACCTGAATTAAATTTTACGGCTTTGAGACATTTTGGTGTCCATTTTACAAAAAGAAGAACTGAGGCAGACAGCACTTAAACTGCCAGTAAATGACTCTGATATTGCAGCTTGGTCCCTAAGCTGTTTGCCCACAATAATAATGCCGGTCAAGATTTGGCAGTCCCAACACTTTTTTCTAAGAAGTCTATAATGACTCTTCTCCTGCGCCCGCTGAGTATATTACTTTGACACTGGGAAAAGATCCATGTAAAAATATTTGTATCATAATATCAAGGATATGCACTTATTCATATCGCCTAATGGCAAAACATCAGCAAGGAGCAATTATTAATTTGGGGGTAGAATGACTTTAGTTATTCAACTCGCACATAAATGAGAAGAGAAAGCAGAGAACTTGAGCAAACAGTGAAAACACAGCTATCAGATTTTCCAGTTCTTACACATTCTCAGGCTCACACCATCTACTCTAAAGGTTCATATTCACCTGTGGGTCACAACATGTTTATTTTGCATTTACTCTGTGGCCTGCACCCTGGGGTAGTGAATTTGGAAGAACTGTAAAATCATAGAATCATTTAGATTGCAAAAGATTCTTAAAGAACATTGAATCCAACTGTAAGCCTGATGCTACTGAGTCCATCATAAACCATGTCCCCGAGTGTCACATCTATGTGTCTTTTAAATACCTCCAGGGATGGTGACTCAACCACATCCCTGAGCAGCCTGTTCCAATGCTTGACAACCCTTTCTGTGAAGAAATCTTTCCTAATATCCAATCTAAACTTCCCCTGGTGCTATTTGAGGCAGTTTCCTCTTGTCCTATCACTTATTACTTGAAAGAAGAGACCAATCCTCACCTCTCTACAACTTCCTTTCAGGTATTTGTAGCGGGTAATAAGGTTTCCCCTCAGTTTCCATTCATCCAGGCTAAACAACCTGAGTTCCCTCAACTGCTCCTCATATAAGACTGATTCTCCAGACACCTCACCAGCTTTGTTGCCCTTCTCTGGACATGCTCCAGCACCTCAATATCTTTCTTGTAGTGTGGGGCCCAAAACTGAACACAGCACTTTAAGTGGGGCCTCACTAGTGCCAACTACAGCAGGACAATCATTTCCCTAGTCCTGTTCATCATGCTGTTCCTGATACAGGCCAAGATGCTGCTAGCCTGCTTGGCCACCTGGGCACACTGCTGGCTCATGTTCAGCCAACAGTTGACCAGCACCCCCAGGTTGTTTTCTGCCAGGCAGCTCTCCAGTCACTCTTCCCCAAGCCTGTAGTGCTGCATTGGGTTACTGTGACTCAGGTGCAGGACCCAGCACTTGGCCTTGGCCAATTGATCCAGCTTGTCCAGACCCCTCTACAAAGCCTTCCTATCCTCAAGAAGATCAACACTCCCACCCACCTTGGTGTTTTCAAACTTACTGAGGGTGCACTCGATCCCCTTGTCCAGGTCATTGACAAAAATAGAACAGACCTTAGTGCTGAGCCCTGGGGATCACCTCCTGTGACCAGCCATCAACTGGATTTAACCCTATTCACAACTTTTTGGGCCTGGCCCTCCAGCCATTTTTTCACCTAACAAAGAGTAGACACACCCAAGCCACAAGCAGTCAGTTTCTCAGAGAGAATGCTTTGGGAAACTGTCAAAAGCTTTACTAAAGTCTAGGTAAACAACATCCACAGCCATTCTTTCATCCATTCAGTGGGCCACCTTCATGGAAGGAGATCAGGTTTATTAAATGCTCCGGGAATATCTAGCCACGCAGGCAGGGGGCATTGCTGCCTGTGAGCCTACAGCAGTTGTGTTCCTCACCTGGTGCCTGCTCTCCATTCGTGGCCAGGTACCCTTCTGAGCCCTACCTTGCCTCAGAGCTACAGAAGCTGGGTAGCAAGATAAGTGCGTGGCTCGTCCCCCAAGTCCCCGTGGTGCCGGGGTGTGCCATGCCGGAGGGGCTGGAAACATGCTTGCCTGGGCGGGTGCTGGTGATGAGCCTCACCTGAGAGCCCCACGATGCCGGGGGCCCTCTGTGCTGCAGCAGCCATCCCATGCCATGCTGTGTCGCCAGCCTTCCCTCTTTAATCATGTTTTTAATCAATCAGCACTTGGGACAAAGCACAGGCCTGAAGAGCAAATGATGTATGCCAATGTTTTCCAATCTTTTATTGATGACTCATTTTTTGTGCTGCCTGTTTTCCATGAGGAGAAGAAGGCAACCCAGATACTACTAGGGAAAGGAGGTGTGAAGATTCAGATAACTACAGTAAAGATAATTCCAAAATTATTTGTCAGGAAAACTCCAGATGACTATCATTATTAATAATTTCATCTCTGTGGTTCGCACAGTTACGTGAGACTGAAATGAAACTTGGCCTAAGGTTTCCCTGCCTTTCAGTGGGTTTGATTGTTGGCTTAAAGATGCAGTTGCTGTGAAGATGCTGTCTCTCATAATCTCACATTTATCTTTCTCTCAGGTTTCTCACAAATCTTTCAACATTCCTTGCTTGGGAGTAATCACCGCTAAATCTAAAGTATGTGGAAGTACTCTGAAGGAAAAAACCTGGGAGTAAAATCTAGAAGAAAAACCATAGGCTGAAAAACAAATGATTAATCGCAAGTAAGTAGGTAAGAAGAAAGTCATAGAATACCAGTACTTCTCAATTATTTAAACTTAATCAGCAGCATATAAATCACTGTATCTTAACATGACACCTTCCTGTGCCACTAAGACTCTCTCAAAAAAATGTATTGTAGATATTGGCCTAAAGAGTGTTCTCAGAGTAGAGCAACACAAGCAAAAATAATGGTAAAATGAAACAATTCAGACAAAAGTTATATCGTTAAACAAATATAACACTACCTAAAAAGCTTTGAATGCAATTTGAGAAGTGCAAGCTGAACTCTTAGCGGCTTAAATTGACATAGTTCCACAGCTTTGTGGAGCTGAGCCACCTTGCACCAGAGCAGGATCTGTCTTATGCGTCTTGGGCCTCTTGGAGAAACAATGAAGAAGAAAACCAAACAAAATCCATGCAAATCACTCTAACAATTGCTTGTCTATATTGATAACTAAATTGAGCTAATTAAATTTTTTTTCCCCCTAATTTTTTATTATGATAAAAGTTTTCTGTTTTGCAAACGCATTACTAGGGCTTGTTCTCTGTCATTTACATTTACTAACATAAATAGACAGGAAGTGCTGATGAATGACCTACTGTCTCTGAAATCCACCAGTAGGGAGACATCTATGCTTGTAGCCACGTGAAGTAAATACACACAATGTGCTGTTCTCTGTGGCTAACATTCCCCATCTTTATATGCGTCATTTTATACATTTGATGTCTTAAGTTATTCTTTCCATTGAACCTACATAAGCACCATCAAAAGCAAGAAGCAGTTGAGATAATTGTGCCCTGATGTCAGGGTGCACTCTAAGCCCTGGGAGGTCATGCTGTCCTTTATGAAGGGAGGCAGGAAACCCACTCTTCCTGGGCCAGCCAGAGGAGCCAGCGAGAGCACCCAGGCTCTCTATCAGCTTCTCCAGAGGAAACAGGGTAGAGTTGGAGAGCATGGAACTAGGAGGGTTTAGACGGAGGTGGCACCAACTCTGCAGGTTTCTGGCTGGAAAGCAGGAACTAGTAATAGGCAGGAATGTGTTTATTGGGGTACAGCAGCAGAGAGGACAGTGATGGGGGCCCAGGAGAGATGATAATGAGAAGGTTCCCATGGGAAATGCCACATCAGTACAGTATAGCAGCACCTGGGGCATGAGAGCTCAAGTATCTTAGATGCATCTGGACTGCAGGCAAGAGGAGGCATCTCCAGGTGTTGCCTCCAGTGCAGACTGAAATTCTTAGGAAGAGATTAAAATCGGAGCCTCTCACTTGGATCTCAGCCCTTGCAACCTGCTTCTCCTCCCTAAGTAGTCAAGGCTGGGGTTCAGACCAGACTTTCCAACTTTACCTTATGGAGACACAACTGGTGGTCATGCACCATGTTCTGGCAAGTCCTACAAAGCCACTTGTGGGAGGGTGTGCAGGCAGGCAGGGCATGGGCACTGTTGACCACTGCACATCCCCATCAGTGCAAGGGACACCAGGCAGAGGACAGAATAGGCTAACACCAGCAGAGATGGCAGAAAATCTCTGGGAAGCATAAAGGCTTTTATTGATTGGAGGACTTTGGCTAGGCAAAGCAGGAATGTCACATCTTGGAGTGAAAGGTTGGGCATCTTATTGGCCTACTGCTTCCCAACCTTTCTGTACAGGTAGACATTTATTAGTAACAAACATTTACATGCACCTGTATGCATTTACTTGCACAGACTGACTATAAACCAGAATGGAAATGTGGTGATTTAGAGAATAAAAACCCTAAACGTTAGAGAATGATTAAGAGCAACAGTGAAAGAAATAGTTTTCCTCAGCTCCTGATGCTCTGTTAGTTGGAATGAGCTATCTGAAGCCTTATCCCTGGAGGTGTACTGAGGGAGGGGTGCCAGCAGGAGTGCTACAGTGAGACCATGGCTGGGACAATTATTTGTATGAGATAGGGTAAAAAAAAGTCAGTACTTCATGTCCCTACCATGGTCTCCTGCAGATGCAATGCTTTGACGTACATGGCTCTTGTAATTTTACAGAAGTAATCGAGACTGTGAGAGCGAGATCTGAAATACGTGGGCAGTATTTTTCCTCAGTCTTATCAAAAGCAAAGCAACATCAAAATACTGAAGTCGACAGAAACAATTTTAATACGTAATCATTATTTCCCACACATAATTTATGGGTAGATTGACAAGATCATTCTTACTTAACCACTCATAGAAAATACATGGTTCCAATAGCCAAGAACTAAGAAGTTACAATAATTGTCCCAATAAACTTAGAGCAGTGCAGGGTGTAAAAGCTGTCATAGCCATGTGCAAACCTCAGACTCCCTCAGCTTTACCTCCTACACTTGCATAGTCTATGGAGGACACAGGTACTGGTGAGAAAAGCAGCAGTATGTAACATGAGTCTGGACACCCTGGGAAAACTCTAAACCTAACCTACTTCACAGTTCACCGTGCCCTCCCCAGACACGCCACCCACCACCTGATCTTATGTCTGAGAAGTCATGAAGAACCACATGAACTACTTACCTCCTAGAGATATTGGAAGGATGCAATCCTCCGTCTGTAGGGTACGTGGGTCCTGCTGCCGTGGGGATTCACTGGGCAGAAACACTGAAGCAAACACTCTTGCGAGTGAACAGACCAACAAATTTGTACAGATGCAAGGTAGCGGTTGTGTAACAACCCCAGTGATTTACATTTACTATCTGCAGATAGGGATGAACCGCGGGTTGCCTGCAGTGCGCTTGCACGCTTGTACACGCACACCCTGGAGGGAGAGTAAAGCAGAGCCCTTGGATCTCAGTCAAGGCGGTGATTCAGAGGCAGAGCAGCACGCGCGGGATGGGTAGCTGCTAGCCAGCTACTTGTTGGGTGGGCTTGGGCTAATTAAGCTGCCTGATTGGAGAAAGGAATCAAGTATTCAGGAGCAAGAAGAACACAAATGTGCAAGTCAAACTTCAGTGTCCGTTAGCGTGATGTGTCATTTCACAACAGTTTACAGACCTGTACAGGAGAACAAAGTGGAAAGCACCTATTTTTATGTTGGGGAAGGATGCTGAGCTGAAGACAAGGCTTAGTCTGTGAAAAATGGAGTTTGGCTCCTTTTTAGTCTTAAGCCACCTCTTGCTACACGCTCCTCTGTTCAAAACAACACGCATCTTCGTAGCATCACTTGCATGCAGGGTAGCCTTGTTTTGTTACAGGACCAGGTTTGGGGAGGAAATTGGTTTCTGATGCTCTGAATAGCTTTGTAAATGAATGATGAATGAAGACGCAGGCAAACCGAGAGATACAAGGAAGAAATTGATAAATAGAAGAGAACGCTGTGGAAAAAAACCAAGGGGATCTAAATTACTTACACAAAATCCAGTAGTAATTTGCATGCTTAGTATTAGGTATTAATGGCATCTGTCTCCCTGCTGCACTGAAACATGCTTTATATGCACAAATAAAGGAAACTGCCAACCATCACAGTGTTTGTGTTAGTTTCAGAGAACCCCCACATTTAATTTCCAAGCTTAAAAGGAAATAAGAAACCTGGAGCTCTGGAGATCATTGCTGTTTCCTTCCAGAGCAATTTTGCATGTTTGACATCTTATCTATTGTTTATGTCAGGCAAACAGTGCCTGGACAACACACAGAGTGGGCTGCAGTGGTAACACAGCGAGCGAATACCTATGAGTCTAGGTGATTCATTGCTCCAAGGAGCTCTTACTTTAATCACAGAGGACTGGCAGATGAGGAAGACCATGAGAATTTATGGCTTTGGGGCAGAGTGACAGCTGTCCCAGGTATTCCAACCTAAATCTACAAATCAATGCTTTTATTAGAAAGTGACAGCATTGATGGTGAAGACTGGAGGAACCAACTGCCCCCCAGAAGAAAACCGCCATGTGAGAGAGCAACCCTGCTTCACCCACTGAAAAAAATCAATCGTAAATGAAAGCTTTTCGATGGCCAAGGGATCTATCTGTAAGCTCACCTCTAGCTAAGGTAATCTTGCCTTCCTGAGTGTTGGACTGCCTGCTTTATCACAGACAGCGAAGCAGGGTAGAGTTTAGTGCAGGACCCTATAAGCAGTGATTAGCCATGCAGCATTCCTCAGTCCCTGCCAGCATCCCTGCGGGGACACTGTGTCTCACTGCTCCACCTGCACAGAGACCTTTTTACACCCACTCTGCTGTTTCAGATGTGCAGTTTAATGTCCACATCATGCTTTATGCAACAGACCAATGCTCCCTCCAAAGCTGCACTTCACCTCTACCCCAGACAGCTGGGTCCTGTCTGAAAGCAGCAATCCCACACATGGTCATGGAAAAATGAAAGCTTCCCTTCAGAACTTGGGGCTGGAGCAGACAGCTAGAAATTTGGAGACCTGGGCTCTGTCATCCCTTAAAATGCTCACAGGTGCAGATGAATAGTTTCCTTATCTGTGTGACTCAGTTTCTCCATCAGAAAAAGCTGCATCTCTGGGGAATTTATTCACAGAAAGGGATTTGAGGCTTTCAGCCGGATCAGGACATGAAAGTACGAAGCACTAGTATGGGCAGCAGCTGTGGCCTGCTTACACCCAGAAATAGAGAGAAAGAACTAAAAAAGGGACATACCTTTCATATCACACCTACCACGCAACCCTCTGCACAGAACAAGAAATGCACTTTATTTTACAGGAGGGAAATGCCCTGTGGCTGCTGTTGCCTGGTGGGGAAGTACAGGTGACCCTAATGCAGGGCCCACTCCCAGTCTGAACTGCTACAGCAAAGGCAATACCTACCTTCTAGCCTCAAAGAAATTTCCACAGAAACTTTGCTCCTTTTCCACCCCTATTTGAATCACTTTAAAGCTGTGAGCCTTTCCACCCCACAAACAATTAATCAAGATGTGTCAGCCCATACCTGCTTCAAGGACTGAGCCACACAGATGCTGAAGTGGCCATTACAGTGTCTCACCAGGGTAGTTTAAGGCAGGTTGATTTTTCTGTTTCAGTATAGAGTTCAGTAGATATAAAATCAGCAGACAGACAGAACAGAGCCCAAATCATTGCTTTCAGACTACACATCTGGCAGTTCTTTGCAGAGAGCAAAGTCAAAAGCAAGATTGCATTCACAAGCCGATGCCTATTTTGTTATCGTAAACCATAGGGGCAACACATTTAGTTTAGAGATACTACCTGTGGAGCTGAGTGCCAATACAGGGTAAAGGCCATAAAGTGCTGCAAAGGCAACGCCAAGTCGTTGTTTTTCAGAAGGGAGGACATAAAATCCTATGTGAAGTCCATTACACTACCACAGTGTCTGTGTGACTGTCTCTGAGGAATGCTTGGGGAAGAGGAGGGTCACTGCTCCCAGAGCTGCTGAAAGCTGTCACTTCTCGCTCAGTGATAAGCAACAGGGCTACCATTAATTGGCAAGAGATCAAGCAACAAGCCTTCTGAGAAAGGGCAACCAGTTTAGAGCTTTAGGGTCATTTCTAGTAACACCCTCCTACTAGTCTTCATTTACTTTTAAGGGTGATAAGAAACATAGCATTTTGGGGGAGTTGAGGGTGGGCAAAGAGAGAGACTTTTTGAGGGAGTGATCAACCACTTTTGTTGAATCCTTATGACATACATTTACCACTTAATTAGGAAATACTGCTTTTTTTTTTTTTTTTTTTTTAAGTTCTAATCTTCTGGGGAGGCAGCATCAGTAGCCAGGATCACCACTGAAGTTTCTGCATGGAAACATCCTCACAGACAAAAGTCCCAGACATAAACATTACTGGACCTTAAGGTGTTGGCATAACATTTTCCTGCTTCTACTTTTACTTCTGCAGTGGGTCATTTCTACCCATCACGTACACAAGATCTCCTGAGGATGTTACCCCAGGAATGCAACTTTTTCCCATTGCTGATGGAAGAGGAAAGAACTATCTTCCAAGTCATTACTATGGCTAGAGTCAATTATCAGAGAAAAGCATTAAAAATATTTTAGTGTTTATATAAAATAGAACAGTATCAAACAATCGCTTAGAAATTAGGAAAAAGTGAAGATAACAAGCCCACAGTATCTTTCTAGAGTAACGTGAAGCATTTTTCTGTTGTTCTCTTTGGAAAAGAATTTCCTGCTTTGTTACCTCTATATGTGCAAGATGACTGTTTAGGCAGCTAGTTCCTAAGCTCTATATGTTTTCAGCTGAAAGATCAGAAAAAACAGAAAAGTTAGAAAACATTGCCTCACTTGTGATTCTTGATCACTGAAGACTCAGTAATGATAATAATACCTGGGATAAGATGACCGAGTGTTTGAAAGAGAAAGAAAAAAATGATACTTTCAAGTTATTAACTAGTGACCTGTTGGCTTGCGGAGAGTTTTGCAAATGTACAAGGAAGCTGGTGAAGCTGGTGGGCTGTGATACTTCAAAGCACCTACCAGTTTATCACTTCCATCTTGGAGAATTTCTGAATTTTCACCTATTTTCCTGCTCTCCAGAAGGGGACAAGTAAGCAGCTTTGGAAAACAGCAGATTCCAAGACCTGCCATAAGAGTATCTCTAACATTTTAATGACCTGGGAGCCATGCATTTTTTATTTTTTTTTTGTTTTGGTTAGTATTTCTATAACGTGCCTCAGATGTTTTGCTTCACTTTTTAACCTCAAACACAGTACAGCATAGCCAGACGCTTGCAAAATGCAGCGTCATGGACAGGCACCAAGAGAGTGCTGCGTATACAATGGAAAAAATGCAGCAGTGACACATACGTATCTATAGCTATATATACACACACATGCTGCCATTCAGGTGAGCGCAGGCAGCCTGGATTTTCTAGGCTGACATGTTATTTACTCTTCTCCTAGCCTTGGAAGATTTTCCCCGGAGCTCATGATCTGCCCTCCTCTGACAGGGCTCAGTCTGTGGAACCCACCCACTGGGAGTCTCTTCCAATAGAACCAGCTCATCTCCCTTCCCAGCTGACTTAAAGTAAACACTGGCTTTTAACCCCTAGGGTATTGCACTTGACCTTTGCACCCACTGCAAATACCTTCATAAATAAATGCTCAAATAACAAGAAAGGATTCAGGGCAAAAATAGCATGTGCAAAATTCAATTGAGCTGCCTGGTCACTACATCCTGATACAAAGGTGATTGGGGAGGTGGTGTGATGGATGACATGTCATTCACAAGAGCTCTGTCTGTAGTTGCCAGCATGGAAAGAACTCCTTAAAATTCCAGCAGCTGAAGCCCTAACATCCGTCAGGGAAAGGGACACAGCCATCCACCCACCCGCTTGGCCGGCGCAGAAGCCCAAATGATGAGCATAAGTCACAATCATTTTGTTTGTGTGAAACACTCAGCCATGGAGTAGCAGCTGGTACCTGGCTTACTGTGGCACTCCTATTTGTACTGACAAATACAAATACAGCTGCATACAGGGGCTTCCAAACTCCTAGTGCGCAGGGGTTTTCCCACCTGGCAGCAAACTGGTTAGAGGGGTAGATGCTGGTGTTTATTTGGTTGCTGGACTACAGTGCATTCCCACCTGCAAGAATGACTGATTTTATGAAATAGCTTGGAAATGAGGTCAGTGTTGTTTAGGTTTCCATTTGTAGGCATTCAAATACTATTGTAACCCAATTTATCTTTTTTTCCTTTTGACTGTCACCCATCATGTAGGGTGCAAAGTGGAAATGGTTTGCGTCTGCCTTTGTTTGGATCTCAGCAGCGTTAATTTTTAATTGAAAGCCATGCTCTAACACCAAGAAGCCAGATGGATTTGATTCAAATTTCACTCAAGAATCATTTTGCTGAGCTTCGAGTACTTTCTATTGGTTTAGCCTGAATTAAAAAAAGCACTCTCTGCCATGCACTCCCCATTCAGAATGTCTGAGGAACTTTTTGCAGACAAGATCCCCAGCTTTTCCCCCGGCAGCTCTTGGTTACTTGGTCTGGTTCCCACACTGCTCACATTGGCTAAACACAGACCAGTTCCTAGCACAATAAATAGCGTTTCTTAGTACAAAAGTGCATGGCTTCTTTGCTGGAATTACTAATTCTCCACAAGTTACACCTCTAGCCAATACGGCCTGAGGGATGAAACAATATGAAAGCAGGTCATTATTTGAGTAAACATGAGATGATGCCACGAGGAAGTATTTGACTCACCAGGTGGCAGAGAGAAACAGCAGTGTTATTCTGCTTTTCTCTGTTTCTTCATCAAGGCGGGCACCACCAGCCATTTTTCACATCACATAACTGTCCTCCCCTATCCCCTATGGGTGAAGTGGTGGTTTAGGAAATGACGTAATCAGAGCAGGAATTTGGGCTCAACAGCTTTTTCCCCATTGGTTTGAGGCACCATCTGGGAAACACCTGCAATTAGCGGGACCAGCATTTTGATACAGAAAACACAGGGCAGTTGGCAGGGACGGTATATCTCATCATCCCTAATTTGCACGGGGGAAACCGAGGCATAAACATGCAAGTCAAGGCACATGCATTGCCACAGCTCAGAGTTGCTATCATTTAATCTTGTTTTTTTTCTGGGCTGAAGGGGAGCTACAGAGGGAGAGGTTATGGTGTTAATGCCCAGTTCCCCTCCCTGCAGCCAGCCCTTGGGGCTGGCAGGATCTGCTCGCTTGACCTTTCCAGGAATGGGGCTGCATGTCTGAGTGAAGACTCACTCAGGATCAACCCCCGTGACTCTGGATAAATGAAACACTTTGCCGTCTGGCATATCACTCCGTTTCCCACGAATGGCACAAATAGTCACCGCGGCATGTACAAACACAAGAAATCTATTATTGGTGCTTCTCCTTGGCTCGCCGTTGTGACGTCCAACCTGGAGGCAAGTGTTAATGCCCTTATAAGGCTCCTCACACACATTTAAATGTGTTATCCTTTGGCCGATTATACAAACTGCTATCTCAGTAGCATACGGCATGGGGAGGTGGGAGATTTTCTTGGCTCTGTGGTGAGAGAGAAATTAAAAAGGAGCCTACAATGCTGAGTCACTGTGACAAATAACTTACTATGGAATACATTCAGGCTTTAGCAAGGAGGCAGCTGATAGTGAGTCAGTGACTGACTAGTGCCTCCTAGATTTTCCTCCTTGGGAAAGATTCAATATAATGGGATGAAGTGCCAGCAAAAAGTCATTCTCAGTGCTACCAAGTCAATATCGCTAATTATACATATAGTTAAAACTGTAAAGTTACATTATAGGTCACGTAATATGTGCATTTTGTTTGGTGCATAGCATCTCCCTGTTATGAAGTAGTTCAGTGTATCCCATTAAAAACACTGTTTTTCAGATGCTCGAAATTTTGCCAAACTTCAACTGTTTGGTCACGTTAATTCAGTCATCTCCCTTCTTTTGGTTGCTCAACTTTACTGGTTTATGAATGTCCTATTTAGCATTCTGGCTTAACACTCCATAGCACAACTTAACCCAAAATAGATAGTTTTGTGTAAAAAACAAAAAAAAAAACCACCCCAACAACCCAACTCTTCGAAGTGCAAAATGAGTACAGTTTTGAGGGAGAAGGAGGTCATAAATCACCCAAACATTTAGTACCAGTGAAGTCAAATTTGCATGTGCTCAGTCATGGCCAATTTGTGTATGTGTGTGTTTCTCCACAGCCTGCCCACCCTCTCCCCCTCCCCACTAGTCTGACAGACCCATACTCAAACAGGTATACAAGATCTCACCCTGAGAAGTGGCTCAGTCAGAAGGGAAGCATAAAGCAGTTCTGAGCAACTTTGTTCTGGTCCCTTTCCCCTGGACCTCAGGCCATGTACCTAACAGTGAAATAGCAGAAGCATCAAGAAACAAAACCTCCCAATGGCTGAAAAGCAGCAGCCAAACCCCTTTCCTATTCACGCAACCCCCTTTCTGTTTGCACTGTCTGACACAGCTGCCAATTAAATTCTCAAATATTCACAGTCTCCTACTGCCACTGCTCCCTTTAAGAAACAACTTGCTGTCTTGCTGAACACAAATACATGGAAAAAGTTAAAAAGCAATTGTGTCACCCCTGAACCAAGAGTTAAAGCCTTTTCAGCCAGCCCATCCTTGGCCATGGCAGCAGGGGATCAAGGGCCTGAGCAACATGATACCTCCTGTGTTCCCACCAGGCTGCTCACCCAGCTGATGTCCCTTTCATCTTTGCCTGTGCTCTTGCCTCCAGAGAGGCCAAATAGCCTCAACCCTGAAATTCCTAAGATACCGTGCTAACCATTACATTATGGAGAAGATTATAACTATTCCCAAGCAGACCACAACCAGGTGGAAAGAATTTCCTATCTTCCTTTTCCACCTGCACTGTGGGAGGAGACATGAGGTTCAGCCTGGCAAGAAGAATTTTTCCTCAAGTAATTCCATCTGAGACACTGCAGTCGGGCCACTCTTTCTAACCACAAGTATCAGAAAGGCACAGAAAAATCCACTATTCACTTGAACTGTTAATTAAGGAACTATACTAACACTGTTCCTGTCTAAAGTTCGGCTGTTAAAGAAGTGTAATTACTTATTCACATCTGTTGTCCGACTCATATGAACTACAGTGATCCAGTTGCTAGTAAATGGGGTCCACAAACTGGTCAAATATTTTTGCACGATGCTTTTGTTTGTTTCTTGGACAAAAATGGCTTTTTTTCCCTCCTAAAACAAAGCTTTTCTTGAGAAATGATGATATCATCAACAATTTCACTGTCTTTTTTTAGCTGAGTGCATCCCTCTCCAGTCCTGCGAGACAAAGGGTTTCCTATTTCCACCATGGCTCTGATACACCACATTACAAACCCCACTATTAAAGCAACTGACATTCTTGACAGGGGCAGCCAAAGGCTTTTGCAGGCCAGGGAAGAGGCAAGTCCATAGGGCTGCAGGGAACTACATGTTCCACTGATGCCAGCATTATCTGGTCTGTGGTAGCTGAAGGACTTTTGAGCCAAGCTCTCATTGGCCCTGAGGCCATGAAGTGGTCTTAAAGCAGACGTGAGAATATAGTCATGATCAAAAGAGACGTCTTTCTTAAAAGAAGTTTGAGGAAGAATTTTTCAAATAAGAAAAATTACACACAAACCCTTCTTTCAAGAGCTGAAAATTCGTATAATTTTAAAGAAAAAAACCTTGTGTTTTTCTTTGTGCACTTGTGAAGAGAGGCTCTCAGATCTGACCTTTCCAAAATGCCTGTCAATGATCATCTATAAAACAAGAGATCTCTGTAATATTTTTCTAATGCAGAGTGAAGAGCAGCCAACTTCCCATAGAAGAGGAGGAGGATTTTCTCAAACTAATTTTATTTCCTTATCTTTAGTCATCTGTTGAAAAGAAAACACTAAATATATTCCTCAGTCTACTCCTTCCAGTGATAGCTCGAAGGAGTAAAGAACCATATGCTCCTTCAGCTGATCTATACTGTCTCCATGACAATGCACATTTACAAAGTTTGCTTCTAACAACTTTGTAGTATGAGCTCCAATTGCTTGTAATTAAGGGTACAAGGCAGCCTTTCAGGAAGGATGGGCTGCTCATCACTGCAGTTACATGGGTTGAGGTCCCCTTCCCCCTTCTGCTGGTCAGGGCTGCCCTTCTCTATGGGGCTCTAGGTGAGGCCATTACACTCCTACACAGAAACAGTCCAGACTTTCAGCTGGTGGAAATCAGTTTAGCTCAAGCCACATTTCAAAAGTCTAGCACCAGCCGAGAAGCTGATAGACTAAGTCCCTTCAAGTTCCATACAACTTTTAACACATAAGATACCTTAAAAGGGATTTTACTAATCAGAAAATCTTGGATTTACACAGAATGTCCTTCTGGTTAAAGGATGCTTTGCTCACACAATGTTTTAATTTGGTGAAAACAGATTTCCAAAGGTTCTTCTTTCTGGAGGACAGCAAGGTCTTGAAGCCATGACCTCCTTGAGCAGAACAGAAAGGTGGAGGAGCAGGAGCTGGGCATGGGCAAGCAAGGGAAGAGGGAATAGTTGGCAAGTGGGCAAGGGAAAAAATATGCCAGAAAACAAAGGGGCTCAATTTACAAACAAGTATGCTTAGACATCAGCAGTAAAAGCAAGAAGTAGTAACCTCCCATCTTAGGATGGAAAAGTGCACTTTTTGTCTAAACAAGGCAAATTCTAGATTTTGGCAACATTGCTTTCTAATGTCTTAAAAATGTAGTTCTACATATATACACATTTTGTGTGTTTTGTAAAAAAAAAATAATAAAACAAACCAAAAACCTCAAAACAGAAATTTCTTGTTTGATTGTCCTCCCAATACTTGAGGCAGACTGAAGGTTGGAAAGTCCCATGTTTAAGGCTTTTACTCCTCTCTGTGGGCCAGCTCAGCTCTCCACAGTGTGGTGGACTGGCTTTCCTTCTTAGGCTCAGTGGATACATCAGGAGGGGTATCCCCAACCCAGGGGGAGGAGAGGGGTCCCAGACAGAGGCAGCCCATCGATGTTGCTCTCTGTTGCCTGTAGAGATGCCTTGCAGGGGCCATGTGCTGCAAACACCCTTTGTGATCCTGGAACAGCCTGCCCAGGACCTAGGCCCCAATGGGTCAGGCTGTGTCCTGAGCCCTGTGACACTGCAAATTCACCCCAACAGGAATTAATTTACCTTATTGATACTTACTGGTGTGCTCATGTTTTGTGTGCTGTGTGATGTGCACAGCCATCTGCAAAGGACAAGGGATCAGTCCTGCAGAGCACTTAGGTTGGGGCACCTCTAAAATTTAGGGATCTCTAACAAAATAACATTTGAACAGGCCAAGATCAAGAAGTCACTTTACATCTCCAGGTGTGTTGTACCAGGGATACCCAGTCAGTAAATACAGTCACCTTCTTGGGCTTTTAACCTGTGCAAAACACTGGACAATATCTGTTCTGGGACTTCTGGGAGCCATCAGCATCCAGGAAAGGCATCAGACAACAAAAGGCAGCTGCTACCACCTCTCCTGCTGCCCAGATATGTCAGGGCAACACCAGGGAGGGACCATGTTCTCCCTGGGAGAGGAGAGGATATGCAGTGGCAGATTTTCACAGAATCCCAGAAATATCAGGGATTGGAAGGGACCTTGAAAGATCATCTAGTCCAATCCCCCTGCCAGAGCAGGAACACCTAGATCAGGTCACACAGGAACACAACCAGGCAGGTTTTGAATATCTCCAGAGAAGGAGACTCAACAACCTCTCTGGGCAGCCGGTTCCAGTGCTCTGTTACCCTCACCGTGAAGAAGTTTTTCCTTGTATTTAAGTGGAACCTCCTCTGTTCCAGCTTGCACCCATTGCCCCTTGTCTTATTATTGCTTGTCACTAAGAGCCTGGCTCCATCCTCCTGACACTCATCCTTTACACATTTATAAACAGTAAGTCAGTCTCCTCCAAGCTAAAGAGACACAGCTCCCTCAGTCATTCCTTGTATGGGAGATGCTCCACTTCCTTAATCATCTTTGTAGCCCTACCCTGGACTCCCTCCAGCAGTTCCCTGTCCTTCTTGAACTAAGGGACCCGGAACTGGACACAATATTTTCACCAGGTCTCACCAGGGCAGAGTAGAGTGGGAGGAGAACCTCTCTCGACCTACTAACCACACGCCTTCTAATACACCCCAGGATGCCATTGGCCTTCTTGGCTGCAAGGGCACAGTGCTGGCTCATGGTCATCCTGTTGTCTACCAGGACCCCCAGGTCTCTTTCCCCTACGCTGCTCTCCAACAGGTCAGTTCCCAACTTCTACTGGTACCTGGGGTTGTTCTTGCCCAGATGGAAGACTCTACACTTGCCCTTGTTATATTTAATTAAATTCCTCCCCACCCAACTCTCCAGCCTGTCTAGGTCTTGCTGGATGGCAGCACAGCCTTCTGGCATGTCAGCCACTCCTTCCAGTTTGGTGTCATCAACAAACTTGTTGATAATGCACTCTACTCCCTCATCCAAGTCATTGATGAATATATTGAATAGTACTGGTCCCAGTACCGATCCTTGAGGGACTCCACTAGCTACAGGCCTCCAAATATACTCCATCCCATTGACCACAACTCTCTGACTTCTGTCCTTCAACCCGTTCACAATCCACCTCACTACCTGATCATCCAGGCTACACTTCCTCAGTTTAGCTGTGAGGATACTGTGGGATACTGTGTCAAATGCTTTACTGAAATCAAGATAGACCACATCCACTGCTTTACCATCATCTATCCACCTGGTTCTGAAGGCTATCAGGTTGGTTAAGCATGACTTCCCCTTGGTGAAGCCATGTTGACTGTTTCTAATGACCCTCTTATCCTTGATATGCCTAGAGACAGTGTGAAGGATAAGTTATCACCTTTCCAGGGATGGAGGTGAGGCTGACCAGTCTATAGTTACCTGGGTCCTCCTTCTTGCTCTGGCGTGACTCCTGCTTTATCCTGACTTCCTCTGGGGCCTCAGGGGTATGGGGCTCCTCAGGACAGCCTCCAGGTTGCCACACATTAGCCCTTCAGATCTGTTGGATTGTTCTTAAAAGGAGTTAAGAAATGGTCAGAAAAGTAGGCAGGTGGGTAGCAGCACAAGAGTGGGACAGGTGCCATCTCAGTGGGTGCAAACAAGTAGAACATCTGTGAAGGGGACCACTGCTTCTGGAGGTGCAGGTGACAAGCCATCATGGCTGAGGCAAGATCTCACCACCCACAACCAGAGGAGTGGCACACCTCTCCTTTATAGTCCTTTAAAACTTTTGCACTCCTTTTTTTTGGACAGGTTTCTTGGGTTTTCCTTTATAAGGAAAAAACCTAAATCCATAATATTTTTTTTTTTTTTGTTTTTTTCTTCTGTGTTAAGGGTTGTGATTTTTTTTTTTTTTTTTTTTTACAATGAATACAAGAATAACTTCCATTTGAAAACACCACTTGCCAGAAAATGTTGACGTATACCAGTCCTTACAGAAGCTGCCTTACATACTAAGAAATATACAGAAATTTGGATTTACTTTTAACCAACCAAGCCAGGCTACCCAACTTATGGACTACTTTAAGAGACCAAAAAAACCCAAACCAACCAAACATATACTACTATATAACAGCAGAAAAAACATTCAGGAACTGGCTGTGTCTGGGCTACAGGCTGTCGATTGGCAACCTCCAACTAAACAAGTGCAGAAAGATGTTATATTGTTACTTTCAGAACCCATTTGTTTCACTATTCCCCAACCAGTACAATAGCTGTCAGCACTCCCGTTTTGAATTTCACACATTTGCTTAATCAGAAACCAACAGAAATACACAACCAGCTGAAGTGGCGCATGAGACTCAAATTCTTTCTTTATCAAGGGGTGACTGAAGATATGGGTTGCAGATCAGGTTAACCCCACATAATCGGTTTTAAATGGACCTATAACACGTATTTCAGCTCAATAATAAAAACTTCAGCTGGCTGAGATGTGATTGCATTTAAAAAAAGAAAAAGTATAAAAGAACAAGGATGCATTTATTTTAAAACAAATGACACATTTATTTTAGGTTGTCAGGATGAAACATTTAGAGATTTATTTTTCCCCCATGTAGTTCACAACCCTGTAAACTCACCCAGGCAGCAAAATCCCAATGAATTTATCAGATATTTTGATTTTTGCTAGCCTGCCATTTTTCACTAAGAAACCTCTGTCATTAATATTTTCACCTGGCTGCAATCCTCACTGCTTGCATATCCCAAGAGGGATCATTCAAACACAAACAGAACTCCCAAGAGCTGCCAAACACAGACTCCTGTTGAGCAGCTCAGCTCATCCCAGCACTTGTCCTCCCAACAGTCAGGCCCAGGACACTGCTCACAAGCTGTCTCACCATCCATTTGATGCCTGCAAATACATGCCAAGTTCTAATTATGCTTGACAGTCCTCTAGAAATTCAAACTTCTCTTCCCTGCTCTCTTCCCACCCCCCCAAAAAAAAACAAAAAAAAAAAAAACCCAAAAAAACAGATTCCTCCTGAAGTCTATCCAGAGGGAATGAAGATAAGTCTTCTCTAATTAGAGCTAAGTCTCCAGTTACCCCTTTGCCCTGCATACCAAAGACAAATACTGCCAGAGAGGAGTCACATCTAGACTAGTCTACCAGCATTACGCAATGAAAGGAGGTGTGCTGTGCAAGAAGGAGTTTCTGCTGGGAAGAGAGACAGCTCAGTCTCACAGCTTCCTTTTCAAGCCTTCTGAAACTCACGGCTTCAGAAAGATTTGGTTTCCCCACTACAAAACACCCCTCTTTCAGGTGATTTGGGCCCTCTGCTTGGGCTTTGCTAATCTCTGTTTAGCAGCAAAGCACATGAGACCTGGCTTGCCAGGAGCTTTAGAGGCACCACTCCAGGTTATTTGGTGCCTCCAGGAGCTCCCCAGTGAATGACAATGTAAAGCATTCAATGTGTGTGCCCAAGTGTCAAACAAACACTGCCTATTAAAGAGTTTAAGGGGAGGAAATGCTTTCCAGACATACAAGCTTTCTCTAAGGGAATTGCTACTCTGTAGGATGTCAGACACATAATGCTGATGCCATAAATGTCACCATACAGCAGTTTTCATTCAGAAAATAGATGACTGATGTCAAGAAACCCCAAAGAAATATATATTCCTTTTAATTCCTCTTACCCCTGCCTCTTTCGCCAGGGCTTTGGGAAACAGGCTTCAGGAGAAGCTTTGAACAGTCATGCAAAATCAATCACCTCCAGCTTTTAGAAGGCGGGAAAAAGCTAAAAAAATTCCACATCTTTTAGGAGGCCGAGGAAGGGGTGCAGCCCTGGCAGGTATCTCCCGTGCAGCTCTGGTGCCTTGGCAGCCTGGTTTCCCTGCCTGCTGCACCTCGCAGTGCTGCTGGCACAGCCCACCCTCAGGGATGAGCAGCTGGTAGGTCCCAGGGACATACAAGGTGTTTTTGCTAGGAAGGATTTCAGCTCAGAAGCCTGGTGGAAAAAAACCCAACACACCAATGCAGGTAGAAGAGTTGCTTGCTTCCTGCAAGATTATTGTACTCCAATGAAAATTNCAATCCTGTTTGGAGCATACACACAATGAAGAGCAGATGGAGCCAGAGGCACCTTACAAGACTGTGATCAGATGAACAATAATGAATAGGTATGCACAGATGGCAGCATGCCCTGAGCCCACATGGTCAGCAGTGTCTCTTTGCTCCCATAACACTGAGCTGGGACCAGGCTGCACCTCCTCACCTCCCTGGGCCCAGGAACCCTGTAAGGAGTCCCCTTTCCCATGTCTAGGGGTATTGTCTGTTTTTCTTATTCCTTTTTTCTATTTACTTTATTCATTTTACACTTCCCTGAGCCAAAAACTCCACAATGTTTATTAATTTTGATCCTATATGATGCTTAGGGTAAGTGGCCATAATTATGCTGCCACATGCAACTGAGATACGTGGCCTTGCTGGGGACTGCATCATATTGGACTCCCACAAATACGGAGTGAGGGACAGCAACAACTCAAAGAGTTTATAGCCTGGGGAGACAAGCCAGACAAAGAAAACATTAACTTCCTCCTTGTATAGGTAGATTAAGACCCTGGTTAATATTATTTAATTGCCTCCAGCTCCTTCTGGTCAATAGTGAAAAACACCTCCAGGGGTGGATCCTAACCAAGATGGACAAAATGTCCTGGAGATGAGCCTATATAACTCCTTAGATGATATAGGGAATTTATAGCAATAGCTTTCCTAGTTTAGATGAGTGGGGTTAATCCAGGCTTGACTTATGGGCTCAGGACTGCATCCAGCATTGGGTTCAAGCTGAAAACCTGTGGCTGGACAAGGAGTTGTGCCTGCATCCTTGGAAACCCAGACCGAGACCCGGTCTGAACCACCACCCAGTCCCCCTAGTTTCTGCAGTACTACTGTTGCATTTTATGGCCACTAAGAAGGCTTTCTTTCCTACCCCCACCCTTGACTCCCTGGAGTGGGCTGTTTGTCCCCCCAGCAGAAAATAAAGAGTCACACCAGCAGCAGAGGGTGTGGAGGCAGACGCTTTTTGGGCATCAGAACTGGCAGTTTTTAGTGCCTCCAAATGAGTAGGCGACTGTGCTGAGGCTCTTTCTCCCACCACAAATCACGAAGCCAAATATCTCAGCTGCACTGCATGTCTGCAGGAGCTCCTCCTCCGGTGCTGGCTAGTGTGGGAAGGGCTCTGCTGGCACGCAGCTCACCCGAGCACTTGTGTGCGTGTGGTCAAAATTAAGGCGAGCCCAAGCGCACATGTTTGAAATGCACACACTGGCAAAGTCCTTCTGCCTCTTATAACCTGCCTGGCTTCACAAGAGCAACCCAGAGCACAACAAGCATCAGGACCACATGCAACTGGACAAGACCTCCAGGGATGTTGGCAGTAGAGAGACGGGCAGAAGCTGTGGGCATAAGGGCACCAGAAAATCAAGGTCTTCTCTGCTTCTTCTTAGGGAAGGGAGGGAAAGGAATTAGCTAAAGGTAGCAGAAACAGATGTACTTGCGTATCTTGTACCCTATAAAAGAAAGGCCTTTCCAGTGAAACAGATGGGTTTAAATGCCATTTAAAGCAACTCCTGCTTTACCCAAGAAAGCCTCTCACAAGCTTTGCGTGTAGATTACGCAAGCAGTTTATACAAGAAAGAGTCTGGCCACACATCTCTAACATCACAGGAAGCCTTCTTCATCAAAGCTGAACCAGAGTAGTCAAAAAACCCAGCACCAATGCCCTTGAACCTCAAGCAGTGATAGTGACTTAAATAACCTGTGGGTGGGAGTTGAGTTTAACTCTGTAACTGCTGCTTCTCTTTCCCTTTTCTGCTCACATCCTTTCATAGTCCAGTCTCAGGGAAACATTTTTTTAGAACATGTAACATTAGAACATGTAACAGCATGGCTTCATTGTTTCTCATGAATTGTAAAGACCATCACAGAAGTGCATAGGTAAAAGGGGAAGGTTTCACAAAAACCATCACACAAGTTGTTATAGGCATTGTGTCTCTGAACTCTTCAGAGCTGAGCCACCAGCTTAACACGTACCCCCTTAGTCACTTTGCACCTTCCCCTACATTAATTTGTTTCAGGGACCACAGCAACAAGAGCTAAGCAATAGGCTGCAGAGATTTCCTTTGTCTACCTCCTTTT
>VXBJ01006938.1:363665-395296 GCA_013400055.1 Nycticryphes semicollaris
TTTTTTTTTTTTTTTTTGCAGTACTGTACTGCATAGTAGGGTCATAACCAATATATGTTTTAGACCTGTGAATGGAGAAGAATGTGGAAGACAGAACCTTAGTTTCTCATTGTGTTCAGTGAAAAGGTGTTAGACACAGAAAAAGGTGGAGTTGTTTGTTTGTTCCCTTCCAACCCAAGCACTACTTAACAATTAAAGCATCAAAAAACAAAGCAGTAAAAATGACAGGACAGTCAGGCTTTGTTAGAATAATTAATATGAAAAGAGAAAAGATTAGCTTGAATGAAGTTTAGAGAGAAAAACATCCTCTCATCCACCCTCCATACAGGCAAGTCCAACCACTCAGCACACACTGCTGCTACTGCCATTTCAGAAGTGACAGCTTTCAAGAGAACCAGGACTGGTTTGCAATTCTAAGCTGAGGGAAGCAAGTGTAAGCAACAGCTGAACACAGAAATGCAAAGGAAAATAAAGTGTTTTGTTTTTTAAAGAAAAGTAATCCCAAGGATTTTGTCCTGGTTTGAGGTAAAACAGAACCATAACAGATATAAAATAGAGAGGGTAAAAGGGTGGAGTCAAGGTGATATGTTCCCAGCAGTGAAAAGAAAGTTGCAGTTTTTGTCTCATTGCTTAAACCAATGCTTAAGAAAGAAATTCTAGCACTGACAAAGACAAGGAGGTAGGGAAACACTCAACATACCTGCTGGTGGCTGCACTAAAAGCCTGAAGGTTCATCTCCTGCAGGAAAAAAAAAAAACCCAAACATTTTTAGTAGAGTACTGCTCCATCTACTTACACTCATGAACGCTCCCACCACTAGCACTCATCTACTCATGTCAACAACCCACACTTGAGCCCTTTCCCTGCTTACACCTGCTTCCTGCACAGCTGGTGGCTGTGCTCACACGCTTCTCCTATTGTCAGGTAGGTTAGAGATCAGCTGGCCCTCCATAAGCCATACCTGGGAGTAATCCTTGTGTCCTCAGTACCTCACCTGTTACACTTCAGACGTCACTCCTACCAGCCAGTGCCCTTCTAACAGTGGGAAATGAGTAGCTCGTTAACACCATCACCTCACTCTTGTTTCTGTCTGTTCAGGGTCAGCTGCCTGCTCCAAGCTCCAGCCCCATGGTTGCTAACAAGGTTGGAATCACACAACCCCTTCTGTATATAATTAAAAAAAAAAATAAAAAAAAATCAATACAATGTTTTTTGGCTGAGAATGCAGAGAAGAAAATTGATTGTAACTGTGAGTCCAAATAAACTTGTCTGCTCTTTGCTAGATGCTATAGGAGAAGTGGGGTAGATAAATGCAAAGCTCGGGGATAAGCATGGACAAGTTGACAAAACAATGAAGCAAAGTTTTCTCGCACATTTGAGAGCAAAGTGGCTAAAATGTAGTTACTGTAATGGTAGGATGGGACAACACTTTAAGGTGCTTTCACAGGAGAACAAATTCATCTAAATTTTCAGTCTTGAAAATTTTCAGCACGTTTTTCAGGACAGATTTTTGGTGGCTCTTTCTTGAGGGTGCAGTTCCAGAGCTGCCCTTGGCCTACAGAGTGAGTTCTGTCTGCAGCAGGAGAACAGACTGAATCACTGTCAAATACAGAATTTGTGCAGGTATAACTCTTCTTATCTCAGCGTGGCCATTTCTGACTTAGACTCTTAGTGACGGTGAAACCTGAACTGGGACTGGATCTTCATTACTGTTTATTGGCTTTGATCAGTGCTTCAGGTGAGGCTCTGGACGGCATTTTCTTTTTCTAATGGAACAGGAACATGCAATGGAGCCCTTTCAGTGCGCCTGTCCCATGTCACACAATTCAGAAATGTATGCAAAAGGGCAAATACTCAACCACCCATTCAAACAGCCTGGAGGACCATTACCAAGACGCTCACAGAGCACAAGGATGAGGGCACTATATTTGGCGAGTATAAGCTTAACATAAATATCGGAACAACAAACCAGAATTTAACCAGCTCAGTTTATTCAAAAGGAAAGACATGAGGGATAGCTGAAGCTGGAATCAGGAAGATATAGAGCATTCTAAAGGAAAGGAGAGAAAATAAACAAACAGGTTATTCAAAGCGTAAAGAGGGAGCTACGAACCACCCAAAGTTCAAAGAAA
Source organism: Nycticryphes semicollaris (assembly GCA_013400055.1). Classification (NCBI taxonomy): domain Eukaryota; kingdom Metazoa; phylum Chordata; class Aves; order Charadriiformes; family Rostratulidae; genus Nycticryphes; species Nycticryphes semicollaris. The sequence continues at coordinate 365,798 of VXBJ01006938.1, forward strand.
AATCAGTTTCAGGTATGTGGGAAACAGATATCTGGCTGAGAAGAGATGTGGTTATAATAATATGATCACTTCACAAGAAGGCTATGAGCAAAGCAAGACAACGACTAGAACTAAGGCATGAGGAAAGAAGAATACCTATTAAACACCAAGCCACAATCAGATGTCACTTAAGCTTGATGCTGGTCTTTAGGCCAAAAATAATAACAAACCTTCCAATTAAGTATGTGTGAAGTATAACAATATTTCAAAAATATCTTGGAAATCAAAAGCTATATGAAGGCAAAAGAAGACTTCATCATAAGTTAAATCTATATTTTTCCCAAGGTACCTACTGGTTTCAGTGGAGTACACATTTTGATTATTTGTCTTTGCCTGAGACTTTATGCTGGAAGCAGGACTTGGATTTCGTGTCAGGGAGTGATGAACAAGGAATCTCTTCCTAATTTAGTCCACTCATTTTAGGCAGTCAGAGAGAACAAAAATGGCCTTCCTCCTGGTTGAATCAGAAAAAAAAAGTGCCAGTTTTAGGCCACAGCAATGGTACTGTTTTGTATGCTTGTTCTCCCTGTTTTGAGAAATACTGGAGAAGCTTAATGTCATTTGGTTTCTGGAGGCATTCCTTGTGAGAATTAGAGGGATGGAATTTGCAGCCTTTGACAAGGACGACAAACAGAACTGAATATCTAACAAGAGAAGGAAACCCTTGTAATTTTTTTTTTCTTCCAGATGTTCATTCAAACATCTGAGTTAGCATAAAAAAAACCCAAAAACCCACTTAAAACAATCTAACCAAAATCACCCTTAATCAGGTTTTGTTTCCATGGCACCTTTGATGTCATAAGCTTAATAGCTCTCTAGTGATCCATGGAGTCTTCCAGGAAAAAAAAAATGGCTAGACAACCTGAATGCCAAATGTTGAATACACCCTTAAAATATCCTTTCTGAAAAGTTTTCAGGCCTTCCTTCTCTTTTAAGAAGCAAGGGAAACCAAAAATCAAACCAGGAATTTCCCCCTCCCACACACACCCCCAGCCAGCATTTCACCAGAAATCTTTGCACAGCAGTTGGAATATATGGAGACCTACAAATACATTATTAAACTGCAAAGGAAATGCATAAAAAAGACTGTTATAAAAATAGCTATAAAACACTTTTTTTCATTCTACAGATGCAAACTCTCAAGAAACATCTTTCTGTCAAAACTGAAACAGATTGCGGTGTTCAGCAGCACATTTCTTTGCTAGGGAAACATTCTTGGTAGAGTATTTTTGCTCTTTGTCTTATGTTTTTTTCCAAGGATTTTCTAATTGATCATGGTGCTGATGGATGATAGCAGTCATGCTATGTCTGCTACTAACACACACAAGTCTTGCCAGAGGTAAAGTAGGTGTAATTTGCTTTTATTTAAAACCTTTTGTCGGCACTTGCAGTCAAGCAACATTCCTAGTGTCAGTGCCCTTCAAGGTCCTTACCTGATTTCATATGAAGAAAAAGAGCAGGGCTTTGGTTTGCTACTTTTCTGGTTATCACTGCACACTGCCACTGTTTGAGGAGCAACACTGCATCACCCTGCCTGGTGGTTTTGATGTATATAGGAGGGAGACTAAAGTTTCAGATGGCAAGACTTACAGAAACTTGCTGCCAGAGAAATTAAATATCATAAACTGTACTAAAAAAAAAAATCAAAATCCTAACCCTGATTAGAACCTTTATTTTTTTTTGAAGGTAGAGTGTAATAATTTTGATGTGTTGATAGTAAAATACACAGCAAACATCTACTTTCTTTGACAGAAGGAACTACTTAAATATTCAATTCTTTTAAAAAATAGACATTGTCAAACATACATAGCAAACAAGATATCTATAAAACACAATATGAAGAAAATAAAATAGCTCTTCAAAACAAAAGCCACTAATCAAATTAATTTATCATTTACTGTTGCTAGAACAAAGAAATGAAACAATATTTTATCTTTTACTTGTCCAGGCTTGAACCCTGCAATACATGTAAACTGAATCTGAATGCTGTCAAAGGAGTCAACATAATAGTTAATGATAAATTATAATCCATTTATCAGAATAAGTAAGCTTGTTATATTGAAGTAATTATCATATTTTAAAAGGATAATATCTAAGAGAATTTTAAGCATAACTTAAGAAGTGGATGTTACCTCTATACATGAAAGAGTTTGAACTAAAATCACTATACTGATGAATTACTTTAGGCTTTTGATGATCTAACAGAGAGCATAATAAAATTTATTGTACCTTAAATCACTTGTGTATACCCTAGAACTTGGCTCTGTTACACTTACTCTAATGTGAAATGTAGTGGCTGGTCTGTTTTCATGTAAAATAGGATGATAATAAATAAAACAATTTTTTTTTTAAGTATAGACATCCAGATGCAGTAATTACATATTTGTCTTCTTCTTTAGGTTACTGGCTTGTTTGTCTCTCTAACCTTGTGTCATTATGCAAAAGACAGTGTAAATTAATACAGTGTATTAAAAAACAGAAAAAACTTTCTCATGTTTTGGTAACACTTGTTTCCTAGTTATGTTGTGTGGCTTGTATTTGCATAATGGGACAGACTTCTTTAGATAGATAAATATATATTCATATATTTATGTGCTGTTATTCCAAATTAAGTTCCATAACAAACCTGAGCAATTTTATCATAGGGAATTTTACTGGGTAAAGTTTTCCAACGAACCATCCAGCCATTCATCTACAGACCCACGTTCAAGTTTTAATGTGCTTCTATTTATCCTGCTTAAAAACAAACATCTCCAGCCAGAAGAGACTGACAGGCACATGAAAGACCACTTTAATCTCCTTCCCTAATCAGCGCGGATATATGAAGTGTGGTATAAACTGGAGCATGTTTAACTCACATTGTGGAAAGCCTTGGAAAGGTGATTTCCAGAATATTGCTATGTATGAAGGCATTCCTTATAAATGACTTTATAAGAGAAGGGTGCTGAAAAATAATATTAATCTCTGTAGCTGGTATTGGGAACAACTGATAGTTGGTGGAAACTGGTTGCTGATATGACTACAAGCTGTGTCAGGTACAGCACTTGCAAGGCAAAACTAAGCAAAACATGCCTGCCTATTAAATTAATATGAAAAGCGTTTACTATAAATCCTGTGAAGTTACACATATTTGTCTTCTGTTTGCAAAGTGAATGACTGATTAAGGACAGGGGCCAGGACCTGTAGAGATCCAGATCCATGACTGGAGCAAATGGAAACCACCCATAATTCAGAATTTTTAAAAGCATGCTGTTAACATCACTATACACACCCACATATGCACACACAGACTTTTAGTAACTTTTTTTTTTTACAATTGGAAATCAAATAGAATCTTTTAAAAGAAAATAAATCTCTTACTGAAAGCTGTTAACTTTTCCATCTTGAAAATATTCTCCTCCTTTTTTTTCTTCTTAGTCATTTCTCCTTCCTCAGAGTTGTCTTAGCCACTCTCTCCCTCCTGCTTTCTTTCTTTCTTGGTGGCTAACGGGTTTCAGGAATGAACTTCAGAGGAGTCTGAAAGAAAATATATCTCTTCCAGATTGGCTATTTTTCAATTAACTCCTACGAATACATATTGCAGGCAGTTCAGAAGACTGGCCATAAAACACACACTCTTTCATCTCCGTGTTACCCTTTCAGCCGCAGTTCCAGTTAGTAATAATCAGATGCTGTCAGTGACCTTCAGGCAGCATTGCTTCCTTGAGAATCCTTACTCAGGACTGATTTTTCCAGCACAGGTTCACCATTGCCAAAAGGAGACGTTCTTAACAAATATTCCACTTCTTTCCATTCTTCCATCACTTGGTTGTTGCTTTTCTCCTTAAGAGCATATTAGTTTCCTTCTTGATTCAAATCCTCTCTTGAATTGACCTGAGTCACCCACCCTCTGTTTTCATACCCAATAGTGGATTCCAGCATCTTTTCTCTGTGTACCATCCACATAACAGCTCTTTATTTTATTTTCACGCTTAGCATATACTTTTGAAGAACCTAACTCAGTCTGTAGTAGTTTACCTTTAAAAATACCTCTTTCTTCTCCTCTTACCCATTCTCCACCCCTTCTTCCCTCCCCTCTATCCAATCAGCAGAGCAACTCCAGTATTAAAGATAAGCATTTTTTCAAACTTACTCAGCTTTTCTGTTCATGTTAGATAAAGAATCTGGAGTTTCTATTCCCATTTTTAAGTTTCACCTTTGCACTACTATTTCACCACCTTTTTACTTTACCTGTTCTGGGGACCCATTTTCTCTCATGTTTAACATTCTTCTGTCCTAACTTATAGTACAAGATTGAATATTCAAAGGTACCAAGGTGCTTCCAAAGATTCCAGATTTACGTCACAGTAATAGAGAAAAATCTAGACTCGAAGTCCCAGAGTGATGTCTGTGCCACTGATTTTATTGTTATTTTCATGTACTACAGTGTCCCCAATAAAAAACACGTCTCTCATTTACACAATGGCCTCTAACCTCAGAGTTAGCTTTTTCTTCCACAGACCCATAAAATGAACATAAGGAGAATATAAGGGTTTTTGTTAACATTAAAATTAGCTGAACTACAGCAGCTTTAGACCCAAGAGTTTCTGATTATTCTGCTTTTGCGGGAGATCAGTGGATAAGTGAGTGGTGGGACCCTCTGGCAGCACTGCAGCCCAGGCAGGGGCTCAGGAGTCATGGAGCTTCATGCAGCAGTGGGAACCCCAAACACATCCACGTCTTTTTGTTTATTTTGAAATTAAACCCAAGAGAGCAAAGAATACTCAGCTTGATACAACTCAGATCAAATACTACTTCATCATTCTGTATGTATACTGTGTACAGGACTGCTCCCACCACAGCACTTCACCTTTAGAAGAACTTAGTCACAGCAAGAAAGGAAGAGGATCTTTGATCCCTGGGTTACGGTCCTAGCTCTGTTTGAAATTCCTCCACAAAAAAATTAAACCAGAAAAAAGTTTGGAGGGCTTGCCAGCATGACTCCTGGAGTGTGGTGTGATTTAACACCTGCTAGCTCTCTGGCTAAGGCCCAATTTCTCCTGAATCACAGGCCTTGTTTTCTTTACTTTCTTAGTAAGAAGAATCTTGGTGTTTCTTTGCCTAAACTTGCGGGTTTGACCAAAACAGGGAAGGAGACTACAAACTCCTGTGGGCAGGAGGGGCCAGCCTGTGTTTCTAGCAGTGTTTATCAGGATGCGGAACTGGATGCTATATCCTGTAGGAAACTTCCTTTTATCATGAAGCTTGAGCACAGAAACAGAATTCTTTTGAGAAAACATTTACACAGGTACTCAAAACTAACTGTTAATAATGAACTAAATTAAATTGAAACATGGACTGTTTTACTGATACTAGCTTCACATTCCCAATACTTTTACAAAAGCCAGAATTTAAATAAATACTCTTTATTTGACTTGTGATGCCTTCAGATCAATCCCAACAGCCATTATAATATTTGAATACTCTATACTTTCATTAGTCTGGCTTTTTTGATAGATGTTTAATTTGAAGTATTTTTGCTGTGTTTGATGATAGCAGAGTGAATTGTGCAGCATTGCACTGGCTTTTTGGTGATCAACATCCATTCAGTAGGCTGGTAAAAAAAAAAAGAAAGAAAAATCACAAGGTAATAGGTTATGGCTGCTGCTTTTTAAAGTTTTTCTATGTGCAGGATTTCAGTCACATAACTTCTACCCATTTTAATGGCTTTACATAACAAAAACCCTTTTCACATGTTTGGACTAGTACTTAAAGCACTGTAATGTATTTGTGGCCCTGTTTGTCCATGCAACAAATATTTCCTAAAATATGCTTAGGGGTCGGAATGACAAGAGAGAACGATTTATCTTGTGATACTTTTTGTGGCTGCTGCCTTCAGTTGTCCTTCAAGCATCTCTCTACCGAAGATGCCTCAGCTATTCCCAATGTAGCCACTGAGTTCCTAGTTTGCAATTTGGTTTATGAAAGAAGCCTATACTTGGTACAGGTTTACCCAAGTGTAAATCTCAGACTCTCAGCAGCTCCCACGTGGAGAGTCGAGACACCACCCTAGCAAGGGTGGGAAGGAGGGCAGCATGGACCTCTGCCTGAGAAACCACTATTCATCATAGATTAAGTCAACCCTGCTTAGCAGTGACAGCCCTTTGGATCTTCATAGTCATTTAAACTAATGTCCTTTCACTCAGTCCCAGCCATATTCAGAGTTTCTCAGGTAGCTAAGAAACATGGATATTATATGAAATTATGGCTATTAGAAAACCTCTTTATTTTGTGAGAAAATCACAGAATTACAGAATATCAGGGATTGGAAGGGACCTTGAAAGATCATCTAGTCCAATCCCCCTGCCAGAGCAGGAACACACAGATCAGGTCACACAGGAACACGTCCAGACAGGTTTTGAATGTCCAGAGAAGGAGACTCCACAACCTCTCTGGGCAGCCTGTTCCAGTGTTCTGTTACCCTCACTGTGAAAAAGTTTCTCCTCATACTTAAGTGGAACCTCTTGTGTTCCAACTTGTACTCATTGCCCCTTGTCCTATCATAGGCCATCACTGAGAAGAGCCTGGTTCCATCCTCTTGACACTTGCCCTTTATGTATTTATAAACATTAATGAGGTCACCCCTCAGTCTCCTCTTCTCCAAACTGAAGAGACCCAGCCCCCACAGCCTCTCCTCATATGGGAGATGCTCCACTCCCTTAATCAACTTTGTGGCTCTAAGAGGTGAAATGAGATTTACTCTGAATAAACATACAGGTGAAAGCTTTCCAAAAGGCACAGTCTTTGGGATTTTTTTACAATAGATGTAATTTAAAAGTAGTTGTGGTTTTCTGGTTTCTGTTTGTTTGTTTTGATTTTGGTTTTGCTTTGTTTTAAAACACATTGTTTTCTTCTGTGTATAAGTGGCATGCAAAACATGAGTAGGTCAGTGAATAATGGTAGATTTGGTGGTATTTTCTTCTTTGGATTGGTGCCTAAGTAGTCTAAATCATGTGTACACATGCTGGCATCACTGGATGTGAGATTACAGAAATGGAGAATTACATATGCCTTTTTTAGTAATTAAAATTTCTATCGTACTTGGTGTCTTTATTAGGAGTCCCTGAGCCCTCTTAATTCCCAGTGTTAGAATCCCTGTTGCCTATTTTTAATATTCTTACAATGTAAATACATTTTTCACATTGCTTTAAGGATCTTATGTGAATAATACTCAAATAAACACAAAACATATTATTTCCGAATACTTCATATGCAAGTAACATGAATTCGGGTCATGGAGTGCAGTGAATTCATGAGGATGCTATCCTGGCTGGTAAGACCAATTAAACAAAAAAATAAAGTAGATTGCTTTAGCTGTTTTGCAAAAAACCCAAACTTTGAATATTTCATTTGCATTTTGTTTAACAGAAGTTCCTAGCGATTTTCAGTCAGACGCATGTTCTCATGAGTTGGTCCCTCCCATTTGCATTTTAACACTGCCATATTGCTGCAGCTGTGACAAGTAGAAGGAAGAGGCCATTCATTTTCAAAAGGGCAAAAATAAAAATCAGTATTGCTGAAGAGATGGCAATGGGTTGACCTGGGCACCCCCTCCACTGCTAAGTGGTACCTGCAAGCAGCGACTATCCCAGTGTCTGAAAGATGGATAAGGTCATGAGTGAAATGACTAATTGAAGAGGTGAATAATGTAAATATCAGAGTATTTGGTATATGGTTCTTACATCCTCCCACCTTGCTAAACTGTCGACATACCAAACTGCCTGTGCAATCCAAGGTCAAGGCTGTGGTGCAGTTTTGCTCTTAATTCTCCTGTGACTGAATGATGCCTTAGGTACGACCCCTGATGTTCGAGGCTCAGAGGTAAATACACTGGATGACGTACTAAATACCAATTCTGGATTTCAAACTTGTATAACAACAAAACTTCATAATATTACTGAAAATAGGATATTTGAACTGGCAAAAAATGAGGAGGAACAGAAGCTTCATATACGCATATCCAGCTATATCTAGCACCAAGTTTAAATTTGATATCATTGTTAATTAGCACAATGCAATTTCCTGTAAGATGAGACAGCTCAACACTTCTTCTCAGCTTCAACATATTACAAACATTTTGTCACAATGAGTAGGACATATCTGCAAACAAAGATGTAACAACTCCATACCTTGTACTTTCAGAGAGACTCAATTCTCCGAGTTCAACATTCAGTCCTGAAGCCTGACATATTCCTGTGAAAGAAAATGGTCTTCCCTGGTTTATAGATTCCCCAATATGCTGGATATCTGCCTCAATAATGAGTACAAAACTTCAGTTACCTAGAGAACAGGTCAGAAAAGTAGAAAAAAACAAAGAGATCAAGATTTCCTGAAGAAACAATCCTGTGATATTTTCTTGTTTTGAACAAAATCAAAGTATTTTGATGAATGATATTTTAAACAACATGGAGATTTTCGTTAGTAACTGATTTTTTCCCCCAGCATGCAAAACTTTTTTCTCCCCCCCAGTTGCATTTCTTTTCACATTGGCTTGCTTTCCCAAAGAGCTAGAAGTGATACCAAAGAGTGTGAGTGTGCATTGAACATTTTTTCCTGGGTGCCTACAGGCACAGCATCATTTTGAAAAGAGTTTTCCTGGGGCGGTTTCAACACTGTATGTTTCTGCAACATTTTCAATGACAGCATCTGGATATGGATCACATGGCCACCTACCGCACCCTCCTAAGAAAGATTGGGTGACATTTCTGGTTAAAACTTCTATCAATGAAAACTGCAGAGCTGTGTTCCCAAAGTGCTCACAGATAACACTCACTTTTGCCAGATTTTTCATCCAAGTTCAAAACAAACCATTCCAAGGTCAGAGAATTTTATTTGTAGAGGGTTTAAAAAGCTGAAAACCAGAATGAAAAGTTTTTGTTGTCCAGTTTGAAACATATTAACTTTGCAGTGCTTTGATTCTTAATTTTATTATTATTATTATTATTATTATTATTATTATTTTTAGAGAGCCAGCAATCCCAGAATCAACCTTCTGAAAGAAAAACTTGTCTTTTCCAAGAGGATGTGCAAGGCAGAGAAGATGTAAAGCAAGTATTCCCAGACTAAGTGACTTAAAAGGAATATTATTTTTCTTTACCTGGGGCAAAAATACACAGTAGAACACCTGCATACGTCCCTTTGCGTACCATGCAATACTTTTGGGTTCAGGTGAAGGTTCTGAATATGGGCACCAAAATGTCTTCGCTAAGCATGTCTTCTTTTTGTCACAGTCTTGTTGAACCCGGAGTCATCTTGAGCAATCTGTTCTCTGATTAAATTTAGGAGATATGTTGTCATGTCCCTTCAGTCTTCAAGCATAAGGGGAAAAATTATTTTCTTATTCCATAGATTTTCATACCATACAAGATTGTCAAGCCTTAGTTTCTCCTTTCTCATTAACGCTACAGTTCAGCACAGGAATAGCAGTGCAGGGGAGAGGTCCCCAGCCCACGTGGTGTCCGTTCCTACCCCCCAAGGATAAGCTGCTCCTCCCAAGGAATGCCTGTTCTTCCTGCAGTACCAGCAATAGCACCAGAAAAGGCAGAGCCAGGAATAGGGCTGACACAGAGCTGTCATTAAAGAAAAAGAAGCCACGCTGCCCCAGGTCATTAGATGACTAGGCCATTAAGATGAATGGAAATAAGTGTATTTCTTATACAAATTTCTTCTCATCAAGTTTCAACAGTGGCTTCCCACACTGTAACCAAATGGGAGGTGTCAGAGTGCAAAGAAGCATCTCCCAAACCATGGCAAAGGAGAAGGATATCCTTCTCTCTGCTGCAGTGTCAAGGCAGCAGCATATTTGCCTCCTCCTGTCCTCTTTTCTCTCTTCACCTTCTGTATTTATTTCCTTGCAAATGTTGTGGAAGTGAGGCTGTGTATTAAGCAAATACACGTCTCCTCGGATGCTATGTACACCAGACTTCCGCTTCTTCAAATTTTACACCAAAGTAGTTCCATTATTTTCAGATTTTTATCCCTTACCTATCACCATGACATCTGATGAGGTAATCTATTGGACAAACCTGATCAAAGCACAGGTTTTCCCCTTCCCTCAGTATGGGGGTACCAGCACATATAACTGCGTTCCAGCTAATTTAACAACATAAAAGCGAAATATTTTACATGTAGGATCGGGCAACATCATTTGCTAATGTCAAAGGTCACATGAAATACCTCTTATGTTGTCTCAGCCTATTTCCTGGCATAGAGTTGTAATCTCCGAGAACACATAAATGTTTCAGTATTAGTACTAAGAAGCCACATGAGGGAGCATTTGCAGAATTGAAATGCTTCCCTTGTATCAGTGTAAATAAGGGAGGGAATCAAACTTGATCCCTCTGGGATATATAGAATTCAGACAAATCTAGATGTTATTATCCATTTCCCCACTCATCAGGGATGGAGAATTTGTGACTTCCACTGAAGACAGCGTTTCTAAAAGAAAGCCCATTAGTGGTCTCAACCAGACAATTTCTTACTCTTGCCAAGGTATGCTGTGACAGGTATACCTGAAAGGGAGCACAGATAAGTGGGTTTACTTTTCAGCTAAATGAAAATATAAGATACTCTGTACAGGTTATTCCGGGCTGAGCACAACAGCTGTGCCACCTTTCTCAAGTGATCAGCAGCCTTGGATGACAGTGGCAGGCACTGGTAAGGTCCCAGGTCCTACAATCTTTTGATGAGGTAAATATCTCAGCCTACACACTTCTGAATAACTTTTACACCTTATGCTTTTATATCTTAGGGTTACTAAAGAAAATTAATCCCACAGGTACATAAAGTGAAACCAACCTCAATACTTTTATAAGCTGACTGACAATATTTTGAATGTTTGAGGTTGACAATACCAAAGCTAACCAAAATAGGAAATACAAGGTATCAGTATGAACTGGAATGGGAAACGCGTATACATTTCTGTCCTGTACTGTTATCTCAGAAAAAAATTAGCTGCAGCTTGGGCTATCCTCATTGACAGAGTCATCTTAGTCAAAGAACAATATTAAGTGGCTGTACTGAAAACATTTTTGCTAATAGTGCTAAACAGGTGTTGAATGAATAAAAATTTAGCACTCTACCTCCAAAAGTCAACATCCATAGTAAGTGTTGTTAATCAAACAAACATTTTGAAATCAGTGGAAAAGCACTTAACCAAGACCTTTTTTTTCCTCATTATTTACACCTAAAATTGACTAAAGTAATTAGTGAACCACATGAAAATCAAGTCACAGCTATGATATTATGAGCAAACATTGCTGCATATGTTTGACTAAGAAATTTGTAACTGATTTTAACAGGCAGAAGTTCCAGCAGCCCCATATTTGCTTCTGCCTAAATCATGTCACTCACTCCAGCCTTGGTAGAAAGGTGGAGGGGAAGAGCAAAAAGAAAGATAAACCCAAACTTTTAAACTGAGTATGTTTGGTCAGACTTGATAGAGGAGATCCAGGATGCTGCTCACTGTGGTATTCATGATGGGAGTAGTGGATGCTTGTTGAGCCACACCAGGTCCAGGGCACCTGATGACCACCTCCAAGCTGCAGTGGAGCCTGGCCTGCTGTCTGCGGGGTGGCCCTGCAAATCACAGCATGCCACTTATCTTCATTGGGAATAATCCATGTTTTCCTAAGGATTAAACTTAACCCAGATTGCTCCAGTGAGCTGGTTTACGGCCCAGTCCCCCCCCCGCCCAGTACTGTCACAGCAGCCAAGGGGGGAGTAAACTCTGTCACAGGAGTGTCTGAGGGCAGGACCCCCACAAATCTCCTTGGCACCAAAACCTGCAAACTGGACAAGCACAGCCTAATGGAGAAGGAGAGGTTGGCACTCATCCTCTCTAATTTTTACTGTTTTCACTGCTTACTGTTTTCTTTGCATGAAATCACCTGACCATTTTTATTAAACCAAAGAAGGTCTGAAAGTCTGGTGTTTGCCGTTATCCTCATCTCCAGAGAACAATTCTATGCAGCTCCAGTAAATAGGACTTAAAAGGTAAATGGTATTATAGTGTTAATTTCAAAGTGAATTATTCAAAAAGTGCTCCATATGTCAGCAAGCAGCATTTTGTGGAACTATATTAATGTCTTCTTTAAATACAGTTCTCCCTTTCTAATAGCTGTTTTATAGATCCAGGAAATATGTCTGGTATGCAGAAGTGCTTATTGTAAAGGATGTTTTAGCAGTTGTGTTCAATTAATGAGGAAGGCAGGATGTAGCCCTATATAAGAAATAGCATAATAGCAACAATTCCTTGGGGCCTGGGAATCTTCACACTTCCAGGTACTGAGCAGTTATCCATTCATTCAAGATACAAGGTCAGTTTTGTTTTGTATTTGGTAGCTTACATCAAAAAAAGGTAATACCTCCTTTTGGCAGGACTCTCTGTAAAGAATTGAGAAGCTAAAAATAAAAAGAAACTGTTGTTTTTCAGCAGAGATGCCTGAAACTAAGTCACTCGGAAAGGACCCCAAAGCTTCCAGATCAGCTGAAGCAAATAGAAATCTCCCAATCCGCCAGCAACAGCCGTTTGATAAGGAAAGGATCAGACTGCAAAATTCTGCTTTATCCCATTGACTGAGCCATCAGCTCCCTTTCTGCCATTTCTCAAATTCGAAGGATGGCAAGAAGATCTATGAGCAGCAGGATACCTCCTGAGATTTCTTCATATCAACGTGCTATTGGACAGTGTAAGCAAACAAGTGGTAGCCTTGAATTAAGAGAGAACGAATGTGCTTTGAAATCGTAAAGAAATAGGGAAGCACTTGGGAATCCGAGTGGTAAATCTGGTTTTCTGAGTTTCTCCCCTTCAGCTGAAAGGACCGAAACTCTGTCTTTTGCGTTCCACATCCATTTCGTGAACTCTATGGCACTGAGGATTAAAAACAAATGAATGCAAATATTAAGAGGATTTAAAATGTCTGTGAAGTGGCTGTGCCCCTGTCATGTTTTGTAAATAATGGCTGCGTCTATGTTTATTTATATTACCAAATTGCTTAGAAGCTCATCCAGGCTTGGGATCCTACAGTGAAAGCTGGTACAGATAGAGACATGGAGGTGACAGCAGGCAAGGACTGTTCTCGTCCCTATTGTACAAGGGATAATTGCAGCATGGAGAGATTACATCCAACTGAGCACCCGTCGCAGTTGGTGCTGGTGGAAGTAATAGTGCAAGGGGACATGAGAGAAAATTAAAACTGTCACCTCTGCATCTAAGTGGCATCATAGCTAGAACAGTAAAAAGCAATGGCTCCCCCTCAAAATACAACTTGCCCAGTTTAACTCATGATAACGCTCTCTGAGCCTCTTCAAGTGCACTTTATTGTGCCCACGAATGAAAAGTGCTATTTACTGGTAACTGGGATTTCAGTGCTTTAACTCATGCTTACTTGGGAGGCTGGGCCAGAGCTCAGTCTTAGCTCTCCATCTCTTACTATGCAAGTGAAAATTCTAGCCAGGCTGTATTTGCATTTTATGTATGACTATATTTCTATCAAATACTTGCAAATGATAGCAACATATTACAGAACAAGTGTTATTATTCTGGTCTTTTCCTGGTAACCACTTTCAAATTTTCCTCTCCTGCAATGGTGCCATGATATACACTATTCATAGGTAAAATATAGAGCAAAGAACATCTGTGATGACACTTTTCAAATCAATTAGAAGCCCTGCAATATTTGGCTGTCTTGCAAACTGCACACTTCCCTGTGACCACAAACTCCTGCAAATTGCCCTAGCAGGTAGTGAGAGAAAGCGAAAGAGTAAGATCTCTTTAATTCGGTGGTTTTTCAGACTTTTTTATAGTGAGTGTGACTGCATGCATTTGAACTGATCTCAGTGTTGATTTTTCATGTTGACAGTTAATATAAATAAGATATTAGTGCAATATTTAAATATTGCTGATTACTTTTGACTTTAATTCCTCAGGTCTATTGAAAAAATTAGTCCCAGTCAAAAGTTTAGAAAAGGTAATAAATCTAAAACTGCTCTTCTCTGGGTGAAACGTCCACTGGCATATTCAACTGCCTTAAAAAAATCACCTGCATGTTAAGTGGCCAGAAATAAACAAAAAAATTAGGGTATTTTTTTGTGCACAGTTAGAGGATGACAGCTCAAAATCCAAACCTATCTCATTCTACCTGCAGCAACTCAAATTGGGTCAGGCAAGGACTTGTACCACATGTTAACCATGGGTTTATGATACTCACGGTCTCCTGATGGTGTTTCAGCTGTCATACTGGCAAAGCCCAGTTAAAAATTACCATTATTGTTATTATTACTATTACTACTACTACTATATAGTAACCCACAAACTTCAGATTCAGACACTGCTGTGGGAAGTGCAGTACAGGATGTATAAAAGGTGACTACAACTCTCTCATTCTGAACCTACGATAGGAGAAGCATCTGGAGGAGAACTTGATAGTGGTGAATTGCCCAGCAGCCAGAAAGGACAGCCAGAGGAGAGCCCACCCTAGACCCTCCTGCCTGGTTCTGACAGGCACTGCAGAGGACTTTGCCACTGCTCACACACATTACTAAGTGCAGGCAAATGGGTCTTTATTTTTTTTTTTTTTTTTTCCCTGGGATTTACAAGTTGGCCAAGTTTCAGCAGATTTTCATGAGGATGGCTAAAAGCACATCGCCAACATCAGGCTGACAGACCTGCTTACTTCACGCAAATAACACTTAGCCAATTTTTGAATTCCTGTTCTCAAGCATGAAGACAGCATAAATGAAACAAGTTTTCTGAGAACAGAAATAAAGTACTAAAACAATATCTTTCCTGCTAGCTTTACTCCACAGGTTGTACTGTTTCTTTCACACATGTACACAAATCCTCTTGGTGCAGTCTTCAGTAGGGAAAATGACATTCCCAGTAATGAAACTCTGCCAAAGTTTAAAACTAGATAAAGATGGTCTTTACTGGGCCATGCCAGGCAGCTGTCTTGGTGGTTCTCCAAGCTGAGCCAAAAATATTTGGACATTTAAACAGTGTAAGAGAGACAACTAGCAGGAGAAATGTATCTGAGACAAGTCTGGAGGTGAGATTTGAACAAGAAAGGATTGCAAAGAGCCTTGGCTCTGAAAAGTAAGGTGTGAGGTGAATGATGTTGGGTATAATCATACCTTTCTTTTCTTTTTTTTTTTTTTTTTTAATTCACATATGCTTCTCCTTATGACTTAACTTCTCTGGAATGAACGCAGTTTAAGGTGTCACTCTGGGAGTCTTTTGTGATACAGGTATTTGTAAGCGGCTACCAAGCTGATGCTGCCCACCTTGTCTCACTGAAAAAGGGCGACTGCTTTGTACACAAACTATTTATGTTTCTAACCAAGATCTGTTGAAGTGTCATACACAGTAATTTCAGCTAATTTGTACAATTACAGTAGCAATCTTAAGGTCTGCTGGATTATTACATAAGAAAAATACAATTTCAAAAGTCAAATCCATGTGCTAGGAGTGCTCTGGTTCAGGAGAAGCAGAAACCTGTGGGCTGGGATGACAGATTCAGCATCAGTACACATGCCACACAGCAAAGCACAATTACAAGGAACCTGCTAATAAAACCAAATTTCATTGAAAAAACAAACTATGTGACATTTACTTGCGGTACAACCACAAAGGCACATCTTTCCCCAGCTGTGCAGACTGAAGGCAAAATGTTTGCCCTGGTCACAAGCTTACTTTTGACGTCAACAGTGATGTGATTCCTGCTCCATCACCAGAGCAGCACCTATATTCAGTGGTAAATGAGCCTATTTGGGGATGCTAAGAGAAAATGCACCTGTACACTAAGGCACGAACTCATACTTCAGAAGAGAGGGCCCAATCATACTACCAGTCAGAGGTGGCTTTTGGCTCTTGCTGTCCCTTCAAGCGTGCCTGGCACATCTGGGAAGGGCACCAGAAAGGGCTCTAGAAGGTGAGTTTACGAACACTAGAGGTCATCCCTTGTGCCCACCTCTGTCTGGTTTGTTGGTGTAGTGGTGGCCCACAGCCTGTGATGACCTGCAGAAAGTTTCATGTGGCACAGAACGCAAGAGAACCAGCTGGTGTGGGGAGGGACTCGGCCATAGGCTTTCACAAGTGCATCCAGTTCACTCAGAAACAGGCAATTAGTCACTCTTTAATGATTGCATAGGCTGGCTTTGAAATTCAATAGAGAGACTATTTGATTTTCTTCTCTTTTTATGCCTCCTTTCATGGAAGGATTAGAAAGGAGAGACTTACCCAGTCCTTTTCATCAGTTTCCTTGGCCCCTCCTGCAATCAGAGATGTTTGGAGTCTGCTTTATATCTGCTGAGTGCCATCCCTGAGGGTGTTTGCTCCCACACATGCTATTCTCCCAGCTCCCCACCTATACCCGTGGCTAGGAGTGACTGGCACAGCAGCCAGCCTGGGTTTTATTGGCAGCTCCTCCCTGAGCAGGTCTTGGCTGGTGACTTATAGCCACAGCCTGGCTCTGTTGCACTGACCATCAAGGGTCCAACTCAATAACCTTACTCCCCATTAAATGCATCCAATTCGCATGAAATTTTTCCATAAGGTAAAGATTTTTTCCTCAGTATGACTTGCAGTGTCTCCACCAAAATCATAATACATAAGCTCAGCATCAGTCCCTCCACTGTCACTAAATAAAAACTGTACTGGCCCTGTTAATCTGTGTCAGAGGCTACATCAATTACTCCCACGACAAACTCTTTTGAACTACAGGAGAAAACAGATAAAACCAAAGCTGAGAAAAGGGAAACACGTGCCGCAGTCTTTAGTTTCCATGATCCCTCTCTCCCTCCCTAATAAATTAAATGAGTTGCTGTGTGGTCTGTTCAGCAGATGGGTCAGCAGAGGCACTTTCTGCCATTGACGTTCTGCATAAAATAAGTTTAACACTTATTGCATGTGGATGTGAAACTACATTTTTAAGTGGATTCACAAACCAGTGCACTTAAGTACTAAAGCTAGCAGCAGTAAGTAAACTTCTGTCACAGCAGACTGAATACCAGTGTCAAAACCATCACTGCGGTTATATTTTCAGTTGCCAATATCCAGCAGATTGAGATTTTTGTAGATCCTGCAAGTGTCATCCATGTACAGAGTCAAGACCTGGTCTTTAGTGATTTTCAAAGTATCACGGGTAGCTTGTTCGCAGGCTAGCGTGCTTAATTGGAATTTGCCTAGCAGAGGCTTAAAGGAGGTAATGAAGGAACCAAGGAGCACAATGGCAGCTGATGGAAAAAGTGCCAGCTGATGACATTGTTCTCCACTTTACTATAAATATATAAATCTGGATGGGCTGACTAGGATTAAAATCTAGAAACCCATGTACCGCTTTTTCACAGATAGTACAGATGGAGCGTATTTTGTTTGTCTGTGCCCTGTTTATCTGCCAATGTGTATGTTCTGGAAGGGCATATTACCCTCGTGTCACTTTTTTTCTCTAATTTTCCAACTTCTATTCAAGGAAAGTTGGTAAGAAATTTATTAGGTCTTTTTTTTGTTAGTTGGCTCTCCTTCTCTTCCAACTTAAGAACAGTATACTATCAAGACAGCCCAATGCTGCATCAATTGCCTTTCCAAATGCATTACAAAGTACCCAAAGCTGTTGCTATGTCACTTCTAGATTAATTTGTTTCTGTGTGAAAGTCCATCATTTTTCTCTTTAATCCATAAATCACTTCTACCTCGGCTGTCTTCTTTCATGTTTGGTGACAAGGAATAAAAATGGCAGTTTCAAAAAAAGGGAATGACTAATTTCTAAACCAGAAACGTATATTTATACTTTCCCCCTACATGATTTATACCCACTATTTTTCTCATCCCTTTTAGTTGCTATTCAATACCAAACAGAATTTTACTGAACAGAGACTACACTGATATGTGGATTGATACTACACTGACACACAGAGTCTTCCTTTGGAGTAGTGGTGGCTCATTAAGAAGCAACTTCCTGTGTACTTTTACCAACAAAACCTTCTCACCGCTGTTTTCCACCCAATACACAGGAATTTGTTGTTTCTGCAGAAAGCTTGGCTTGGACATGTGAGCCAAAGGCCCTTGAATGATATGGAAATAAAGCCTTTCCATGGAAATGAAGTCCTCATTGTAATCATAGCTGGATGGTAGGGTCAATGGGGAAAGTATACCAGTTGAAGACAGCTTTGGAACTTGCCCTCCCAGGGAAGCTGTGCCTATGCTGGCTCACTGGTTTGCTCAGAAAGGCTGGACACAGCCTGGACACTGCCCTCCCCTGCCCCCACCCCCCCCAGATCTCACCATCAATCACTTCAAGGGTCATTCCACTGCTAACACCTTGCCAAGTTTAGATTTAGAGCTGCTTCTATTTTCTGTCCACTAACATCTTTAAACTTAATAGCAGTTCACCTTTCATTTCATACTTTCACTACTTCCTTAACAGTCGTTTGTGAATACAAAACCCCAAGAGATTAAAGAGGTAAATACCTCATCTTTCCTTCAGAGAGAGGCTGGTTTTCCTCTTCAGTTCGTGTTCACTGCCAAGCATTTTGGACATCCACTTATAATGATTGTTTTTACAGGTTTTCCTAGAAGTAATGAGCACTAACTTGTACTTCATTGGGATCATCATTCCTTTTAGAGGATACTAAAAAACACCACTTAAATGTCCATGATAAGTGTACCTACTATATGCACACTACTATATGTGCACTGTATGTATTACATATAGGCTACTTACATGGGAATGTTTTAAAGCTTTATACGTAAGCTTCTCTAGAGTCAAAACCCAACTCCTCAGTTTTTTCAGTGCCTATCTTTGGTGTCCTGTTATCCCTCAGCTGATCTATTTCTTGCAAACTGTATTAAAACAGCACGTCAGTTCCAGACCATGCCATCTTTGTTACCTGAGGAAAATTGGTGCCTCCGAGCAGCCTCCCCAGAGAAGACTGACAGAATTACATCCATGAGCTCCTCAACAGTATTACTTAATTACCTCTTGCCTTTATTTTCTAGCAATCCATTTGTCACATTATAACCTTTATTTTTCTACTCCAAGGTGCTTAAAGAGTTTCGGGTTTGTCCTCCTACTTTCCGCATTTTGTCCTCCTACTTTCCACATTTTGTCCTCCTACTTTCTACATTTGCCCTTATCAGTAGAGTTTGGACTCTTCTTTTTTTGACTCCACAATATGGATGAAGTACGTTTGTGATTTAACCACTGGGAAGCTTTTCTTCCTTTCTTTTTTTATGTGCCCAAACACATTTGAGGGTCAATTAGTGGGTTGGTCACTCTGCTTTACTCTCCCAACTTTCTGATGGTTTTTAATCATTCCCATTCTTTTTGACTGCATTTCTGCCATCTTCAGCTTATTGCAAGACTAGAATTCCTGGTTCACACCCAGAAATAGAAAACTTTACCTGTTTTTGCCTGTTCCAATACTCTGTTTCTTCTCTTCCCATTTTGCAAAGGTACTTAACATCCAACATATATCAGGTAGTTCAAGCCCTTCCACATCTGCTGTTTTAGAGATTCAAGTTTCACATCCACAGATAATAATCTTGAAAGGGAGATTAACCCCAAGTAACCAACTCTAAGGAGCAGACCAGTCCCAGTCTTTGATCCCTCCTCCCTCTGTAGTAAAGAAATCTTTAAAGTGATACTAACCTTACACATTAGGAGTTAAAAGAGAGAGAAAGATAACATTGTTTATGGGTTGGTTGAGTGGATTTCTGAACAAAGAGTAGACACATGGGGTATATTACACCAAAATCAAAATCACTGAGGTTTTCCCATTCATCTTCAAAAAACACAAGGAAATATTAAGCTCATCCAGAGTTTCCTAAAGTTGAAGTAAAACTTTCTGTGATTCTGAACATAACCAAGATTGATATGATTTCTGAAGAATTAGGAAGTTCTCAAAATATGTTCCAGGCATAATGGATATCCAATTCTATTTAATGTACATCACAAACAAAAGAAATTAAAGCCCTGAGTTACTTATAGACAGAAATGTTGCTGGTCCTCAGGCCAACCAAAAACCAATGAAATAGTTTTAATGCTTTGGTAATTTTTCCTGACATAACTTGATCCATAGGAACTTTCACAGAGTAAATTGCATGGGAAAAAGAGTAAATTATTGTCTTAATTAAGAGAGACAGGGACACAAATTCTGTTGGCTGTTGAGTGTATCATTGTGCTGTGTACAGCACCTAAAGCACCTACAGCTACCAATAGGTGGCAGAATATTAAAAAAGAAAAAAAATTGAACTCACCTTTTTAGCGGACATTCAAATGTAAGCATTTTTGCCACATCTCTCCCACATCTGCATGGAATTAGATAGAAAGAGAAAAATATTTGTGAAGGTGACGGATTACTTGCTAGGATTTCTCATCTTTTTTAATAATTTCAGCAATTTCCCTAGAGCGTGTGAAAGCCCACAGTGCAAATTATTTGATCCTTGTCACTGTTTATATAATAAGTCATAAATGCCTCTGACCTATTTGAGGATTTAGTTCATTCTGGGCTCTGAGAACCCTATTCCTGTACTATGTGCTCCCAAACAACTATCCTTCGTATTTCCAGAGGTGAACAAAGCCTGTAAACTGTGAGTTGTTAACTAAAGAGAAATACTCTGAAACAGGATGATCAGTTGACTGGCTGGGTTCTTGGAGAAATAAATTCCTACTGTTTCTGAAGGAGGAAAACTTAAAGAATTTTAAAATTATCAAGCTTTTATCTTTATACTTAAAGTAACACATTGGAAGCACTGACAAAAGAAGAAGTCTCAGTTAGAGTAGTCTACTGTGAACTTGAAAATGTTGATTATACCATCGATTAGTACAACCTACCAGGGTTTCAGACAGTGTATCAGTACAGTGGCTGTACAGACTTCTACTTACTTAGGTTAGCCAAGAAATCAAGAAAATTTTTGAACGAGAATAATCTGTGGTTAATAAAACTTAGATCCATCAGTATTTATGATTTATTTGTTTCCAAAAAAGTAATTACAATCGCCACATTCTTCATTTCATTAGTGGTATGTCAAAGAAACCTACTAAAGCTCATATGTCACTATTACATTTGCACAAAAGAAACAAAGCCAGATGTGCTGGTGAAACAGGTCTGGGATATCTGGTTGCAGGTAAAATAACTAATGCAACATTTTTAGCAGTAAAAAGTATTTATAAATATTCTTTGCACATGTATCCTTCCCAATTAAGTGGACAAACTTTGAAAAACAAAGTGTTTGAGCTAAAAGTGTTAAATATTCAAATAGTGAGATTAGCATCATCTAGAAAAGTAATGAAAATATTTACACCCACAAATGTAGGTTACTTTGTTGTTGTTGTTGTGTTTTTTTTTTTTTTTTTCCCCAAAGAAAACAAGACTATTCTGAAATTTCCAGTACTTTCTATTTCTGGGCAGACAACAATTATGTATCTACATCAGCCAATGGGAATCAGAATACAGGTCCATAAACTAACACTGCAATGAGAATTGGTCTGGACAAGTACTTAATACCCTATGCACTCAGTGTCCAGGTTGTGAACAAGACTTTATATGCACTTGAAGCTAATTTGGGGAACTTCTACACTAAGTCATATTGGGCCAAATCTATGTTCCTCATGAGTGCCCAGAGTCAAGTATTTCAAGCATTTGTAATGTGTATATTCACTAATGTCCATGGAACACTTACCATCAAAACAGCTCAAAACCCGCCGTCTTCATTACAGACCCCCTGTAACAAAGCAGGTTGAGGAAAAGCTTTGTGTTACATCATTGTAGTAATTTCTTGTAATCCTTGTGGATTAGCTGCAAACTGAAAAATGTGGCACACCCAGACAGCTGAGAGGAAGCAATGGAAAAACTGTAATGTTACAGAATTTCAAATGTTATTTCTTTTCATTCTCAAAATGGTGAAAGACCCTCATGATTTTGCTAGGTGCTTCTGTTCCTGAGGAACTGGCTATTTCTACTTACTACCTAAGTACTTAGGATGTAGGTGTCATGACAACTGGTAAATGAAAAACATTTTCAACCTGCTTCTAAAATTCGGGTTCTTTGGTGGTGGTGGTATTGTTGCTTTTTTGTCTTTTAATTAAAAACAATATTTAACATAAAGAGAGTTTTCTTGCCAGGACTGTTTTTCTAAGCCCTTGCTGCTCTATTACTCACATGAAAAAGAAAATAAATAATCTAATCTATAATATCACCACGTCTATGGTGAAATCATGCCAATTTTTTTTTCCCTGCCTAGCTTCATGTTCATTCAAAGACCTGAAGCCAAGTAAATGTCAGGCAGTTAGAACTAAATAACCCCTTAGGAGCAGAGGGGATGAAAGTTATGCAAACACCATCCAAAAGCCTCCAGTAAGCATGGAAAGAAGGAAGTTAAGAAGAAAAGCAATTTTCAGTTCCAAATATCTCCTTGTAAACCCAAGCACGGAGATGCTTAGTGGTTTTGAAGAGGAGCATAGTCACCCTCCACCTGACACATGCATGTACACCCAGCCAGCGGCCACCTCTTCTGCTTCCCTTTCCCACCAAAATCATGGGATGCCACAGAGGTGACCTGAAGCCATGACAGGGTTTTGAGGCTCAGACTTACATTTATGAGGCTTGGCTGAGCAAAAAAACTTGTGATGTCCCTCTCTCTGTCAGTGCCCTGTACCCAGGTCATCTTTTATCCTCTGAGATGCCTGCTCTGAACACCACGCAAGCTTTCACAGTGTGGGGTGGGGATAAACATCTTGGGAACAGTTGGAGGTGACAACACAGACAACACTTACTGAATTGCAGGGGTAGGTGATACTCTGTTAGTCAGATTCTGACATATAAAAATTTCTTTTAAGGTCAGCAGGTTAAAGTAGTACTAATTTCTGGAAGTTTATATAAAAATTTTACCCTAGGACCTATAGTTTCCCTCCCTCTACAGTTTTCCAAGTCATTCAGAGTTATTGGGCTACATTTAATTTCTTTGGATATGCTCAATTGTTTAATCTAATTTACCAGATTGGGGCATTAGGCATTTATTCTTCATTATTGTCTGGTTAGAGAGGTCTGGAGGATGCTCTTGACTGGGGGGAAACAGCAGCTGCAATCTGCTACTCTAGTAATAGTAATATTCCCAGGCAGACACTGAGGGAAAGTGCAGATGGAAAATACAGCTCTGACGGGAATGAGTGATGAAGGGTGCCACAAATCAGCCACTAATGGCTCTCCACACACTTACAGTATTAAATTTCAAGAACCAAATACTATCTTTTTGAGATGCTATTTTAACTGACAAATCTTTAAACGTAACCAAATTGGAGAGAAATAATGTAGTGTAGGTTTTTAGCCCCATTAATAGGCAGTTTGATTTCAGGTTATTATAATTTCAGAGAATAAGGTTAAAGCTGCCACAGGTGGCAATGAGAGTCTGGAAACAGCTAATAGGTGTGCTTGATAAAACAACAGTATACCTGGAGGAAGGACATTAATATACTGCTAGTAACTTTTTTTTAAGCGTCTAAAGTTCTTCCCCTCAGCTTCTATTGTTCTCATCTATCTTCCAAGTCATGCTCCTGAGGCCTCAACATCTTTTTGCAAATGCCAATGTCAGGTCATCTCTCTGCAGAAGAGAAAGGCACTGGAACTCCTTTTAACTACACATATTTTTTCCTATTTCTACTTGGGAATTTGAAGGTAACACAATGCTTTTGGTTGGTACCACTGAAGTATGTATTTTACCTATTGTAGAAAATGTTAATTTATGGTACGTATAGCACCAAATATACATACAGCGTATAGTACCAAAGAGAGGTTTTGCATTTTTTCAAAGGCAAATCTCAAGGCAAATCAAGGTATGAAGACAAGAGCTCTCAAAACAGGATTTTTTAAAGTATTCTTTATAATCACAATTATTATGTGGGTTTGGCATAAGCAGTTTCTTTTCTGTACAAAAAAAAGTTCCAAGATTCTTATCCCCTGACAGAAGTTATCGTGCCAAGAGAAGTTTCTATCTCACGTGTTACTGCTACGTAAGATAAGACACTCATGGCACGTAACTAGATACTGCAGAAAATCAACAACAAAGTGTATCCTCTATCTAATCACAACATTAAGCATCCAAGTCTGCTCAGAGAATACTTTTTCCTGTATTAGTCAAAAGCAATGAACGGTAACAAGCATTTTATTTCTTTACAAGGCATACAGAGCTCTCAGACTTAGCCTCTGTGTCTATTTCTGCAAGCTTACAGAACAATGCCCCAGCTAGATAATGAAAATAAACATTTTAGGAATAGATTTCTGCAGGTAAATTAATTCCCTTATAAACCAAAGAAAGTATACCCAAATGTTATCTCACTTCATAATAGACCAATAAGAAGTGGCTCTCTGAAATGCCTTCTTTCACTTTGGCTACTAGAATTCCAAATAATGATTTTACTATGTTGTAATGTGGGTCTCTTTTTTTCTCATGCTCCATTTCCATCTGACTTACTGCTGAGTATTTAGGTCTTGGGTGGGTGGGGATCATAGAATCGTTAGAATTGGAAGGGACTGCAAAGATCATCAAGTTCCAACCCCCCTGCCATGGGCAGGGACACCTCCCACTAGACCAGGTTGCTCAAAGCACCATCCAGCCTGGTCTCGAACACTTCCAGGGATGGGGCATACACAGCTTCTCTGGGCAACCTGTTCCAGTGCCTCACCACCCTCACAGTAAAGAATTTCTTTCTAGTATCTAATCTAAGTCTCCCCTCTTTCAGTTTAAAACCAATGCCCCTCGTCCTATCATTCCACTCCCTGATAAAGAGTCCCTCCCCATCTCTCCTGTAGGCCCCCTTTCAGGTACTGGAAGTTTGCTATAAGGTCTCCCTGGAGCCTTCTCTTCTCCAGGCTTAAAAAAACCCAACTCTCTCAGCCTGTCTTCATAAGAGAGGTGCTCCAGCCTTCTGATCATTTTCGTGGCCCTCTGCTGGACCTGCTTCAACAGGTCCATGCCCTTCCTGTGCTGAGAACTTCAAAACTAGACACAGTACTCCAAATGGAAAAAAGATGTAAAATAAAAAAGGATCAGAATGGAATACACTGGACCTTGAATATAGTCTCTCTGGATTGGACAAAGTAACAGTTAGAGGCTTTTTGGTTTGGTTTGTTCCCTTGGCGGGATTTTGGTTTTTATCCTTACACATTGTCTTTCTTATTTCTACAATTTGCTCTCAAGTTTGGCAATTTGATTCAAGAATAAAGCTAAGGAGAAGGGGGCTCTTGCCGTGTTAGTGTGACAGTCACCCAAAGAATCTTAGTCATAAAATCACTTAGGTTGGAAAAGACCTTTAAGTTCATCAAGTCCAACCATAACCTGAAGGCTGCAAAGTCCGCCACTAAACCATGTCCCTAAATGCCACATCTACACATCTTTTAAATACCTCCAGGATATTTAATTGTTTCCTTTGCCAGTCACAAACCAGTTGTGTTTGAGTTTCTTTTCTAATGACAGGTCAGAAGGTTGAGACATAAGGCAAAGACACTTCACCCCTGCCTTCAGCCAGATCATTACATTTTCTGAAGATGGTTTATTTTACCTGCCACTTCTAGGACAGATGAATATAAGTCCATCCAGTGGAACAAGAAGCAAAACCAAAGACCATAGCAGCACTATCAGGAAAAAACAATTTTTTTGATCCTTACATTGATAACACTCAAGCCAAAATAATTTATGCTTATAATGCTTATAGTTTATGCTTAGCTCTTGTAAGTTCCTTGAGTAATCAAGAAAATTAGTCATGTTATATGTTGAACTGTCAATTTAATCTGCAAGCAGGCTAAAATAAAAGAACAGGAAAGTCATTAAATAATATTTTTTCATAATGTATAAATCTTCTTTCCACACAACCTCCCTATACACAGTTGTTTTGCCAGTATAATTTATTATTTATATTATGTTACCAGCTCATTGGCTCACTTCAACCAGTGCAACCTTTACTGTGCAGAGCACTGCACAAGTATATATAAATGACATTTCCTGTAGCTACATGTAGCATAGAGCATCGGTCATGGTGTACACGTGGATGTGGAATTACAGCCCCACTGAAAGTATAGGGGCTTTGTCATTGATTTCAGTAAAGGTGCAATTTCATTCATGTAAATTAAGCCACAACAAATTAGTTGACTTGTTTCCTTGAGATCAGATAGGAAGAGTTTTTCAAAGGGCAATGTGGGGCATTTATTTTTCATTGGTTAAATGGAATTCAATGAATTAAGCATTTAGTTTTATATATTCCCATTTCTTATTCAAAGCCTAAGATTATCCACAAAGGATAATTTGGCACTCAGAAATACAGGACTGTCTTATATCACCTAGGAAATTGAAAACATTCTGTGTGTTCACCTTTATTCCACACTTATAAGCAAATACATACAAAATGCAGTCTATAAATGGAACAAAATATTTTTTATGATGAATACATTTATTACGTATTTGATGGTTGCTAATGAATATATTTATGTTGTCCTTTTGGGATAGCTTTGAAATTCTGACCATTGGTTAATTGCATGAAATATAAGCATGTCACACGTTATACACTGCATAGCAGTCCAATAAACCAGATAGCCTAATACTGTATGAGACCAATAAATAATTTTTTAACATTCAGAATATCATTTGTCTCTTTTTGCAAATATGTCTATTTTCCAACCCTGTAGCTTTACAGTATCTCACAATTGGAGAAAATTAGATTAAGGTAGACCTTATAGTATTTTAGGCTTATCATCTGCTCTGCCGGGCTGCGACACCTAGAAGACAAGCTGTATGGGACATCCATACACCCCACATATTGATTATATAAAATTAGTAAAATGATTAATACACGTGACAAAAAAACACAGGCCTTGCATAAAAAAACCACAAACCATAACTGAAAATGTTCTTTAAGCTTTTTGTTGTGGCATAACATTATGAAAAAGTGAGATTCATTTTTGATGGCTTTGTTTTGCACTGGCATTGCTTCAAAAGAAAAGTTGTTTTGCTCCCCCAGCTGCCTTTACAAAGCAATGCCAAAACAAACAAACAAATTAAAAATAAACCAAGAGCCACTTAGACCTCCCAGTCAGCTACCTTTGCAGGGAGATTGTCTTTTAAATCAGGCCTCACTAGGTCACTGTAAAAGTACAGCAAGAGCAGGACTCAGCACGTAGCTTGCCACGCTGCTCAGTGATGCTCACAGAAGCTCTGCCCCTGTTCTCAGCAGTATGAAGGCACGCACAGGCTAAAGATCTGAGGGTCGGATCTCTTTCAGGGGATGTTCCTAGACAATTAGGCCTGTGGCAGAGGTATCTTAGCATGTCACCCAGAGTCAGGAAATACAGAAAGTGTACACGTAGGAGTTCATAGCCGTACAACTGGTTGAGTACGTTTTGCATCCAGCACTGAGATGACGCAGCCTGACAGAAGGGATATTGCCAAGGTCCCATTTCTAGACATCACAAAAGTTCAGTCTGGGATTCACCTGTGATTGTCATAGGGAGGAAAATTGTTACGCCATGAATATTTCATTATGAAAGTGAGAAAACGCTTTCCCCTCAAGCAGATTTTGTTAGTTAGCACTTTTCATCTTGAGCCTTCACAGAAAAATCCCAGGTTGAGATTCATGCTCCCTGAAATATGTTGGAGGAATTCCCCTCTGCTTGCCACAAAGGCACTTTCTGTGGCATAGCATGGAAGGAAGGACGGGAAAAGAAAAATCAAAGATAATTAGAATGAGAAAAATGAATAAAATATCACTAAGAAAAGTCCTGCTGTGGTGCATCAGGGAAATCAAGGAGAAAATCAGTACCTCAAAGACCTCTTTTTCAGCTTAGATTTTTCCTTATGCAGCAAATATATATGCAGTAACTAGTGGATTAGCAGTAAATTACTTTTAGTAAAAAATTTAAATATAAAAATAATATTTATTTACCCCAAGATTCATACTTGAACATTTAAAAACACTTTCCTAAGTTTTCTCTCTCTCTCCCAGCTTCACGAATACAATATGTAATATTAAAAACATTCATGTACCATTGCCAGCAGATTGA
The DNA here is from genome assembly GCA_013400055.1 of Nycticryphes semicollaris. Classification (NCBI taxonomy): domain Eukaryota; kingdom Metazoa; phylum Chordata; class Aves; order Charadriiformes; family Rostratulidae; genus Nycticryphes; species Nycticryphes semicollaris. Next base: position 393,920 of record VXBJ01006938.1, read on the forward strand.
CTGAAGAGAATATTTGGCCAGTTGTACACATGCCTGCCTATTTTAAGACACAATTATTTTATCTGTATGAGCATTATTAGTGGATATATGTCCCAGAACATTTTACACTGCAAAGTGCAGAATTTTAAAGGGAATTTCTTGAACAGACCAGACTTAAATGGCAGTCTTGGATACACCAGCATTGCTCTAACCACTAAAGGGTATAAAAAATTTACTCATTTTAGATATCTAAACCATGAATTGCTCATATCAAACTTTTTTCACACTAGAGAGAGGCTTTTTCAATAATCATAAGCCAAAAATTTTTTGAAGTTTTATTTGGTTTCTTATATGTATATCCCAGAAAACCTTTGTATATTTGAAAACAGAAAATTACTGTATCAAATGTAGAGGGAACAATCCTGAAAAGATCTTCTAATTTAAAAAAAAAAAAAATTAAAATATCTTTTATTTGGAATAAATAAGCACTGAGTTAAATCTTACAATGCATAAGTCATGTAATTTGTTTTGTAATTTATAGTTCAGTGCCCACCATTAGAATTTATTTCTAAGAAATTTAAATTACCTTTTAAACCTTAACATTAAACGTTAACAAGCAATAAGGCCAAACTGAGCAGAGAAGGTGCATTTAAAAACCTAAAAATGAGGACAGCTATTACCGTGAAAGAAATTTCAAGGAAAAAACCATCCAGAAACAAGGTGTGGCCTCCTCTGGAAATGTCCCTATTTAGCTTTCTGTATGCATCATGCACAGGAGAAATGGGAACTCAGAGCTCTTCCTCTTCTAATTTGCAGGTGATTATAAGGCTATGGGGAGCTGTCAATTGTTGGAACATCCCTTGTATAATTACATTAACCTCATCTGGTGAAATCTGAGTGTAAATTACTTCTTCACTTAATAAGAAGATTTAATTGAAGTAGTTCTCAGTCACTGTGTGACAGATTTCTTAGGGAAGGTTTCCTATTATATATATTTTAATGGTAGATAGGTTAAAAAAACCCAAAACCTACTGAAAAGGAATTTTACATCTCAGTGATTTTTAAGAATGGACTTCAAACAAAGCAGGAAAAAATAAGTATTCTTGTCCTCACTGCTGACTATAAATGGCTGGGATCTTTTGCTATGGTAAATGAGAACAGGCACATGGATTTATGAATTAAGGTATCAGCCAGCCAATTAACTGTAGAAATAACATTCTTCCCCTCAGGATGGAGTCATCTCTTCCCAGTTATAGCAACTCAAATGTCAAATATGTAGTAAATGTTGTGAATGAGAAAGAATCAACACTTCTTTGCCTTATTTTAAACAAACCTGGTTAGTTGGTTTTTGTGGTTGTTGTTTTGTTTTTTTTTTTGGGGGGGGGCGGGGAGGTTGGG
>VXBJ01006938.1:395337-415810 GCA_013400055.1 Nycticryphes semicollaris
ATTTCCTGCCTCACCCAACATAGACAGAAGTGGCAACAGGCGAGGGGGGCAAAGTACTTTTCAAAATGATTAGAGAACATTATAGTGATTGGCTACTAATTTTTTCACCCCTGTCATTGAATTCTTGTATGCCTTTATATAATTCTTTATTGCAGAATACATTTGGTGGCATTTATTTCCTTTAATAAACCTTAAGGTGATGAAAGACAAGAGAGACAACTATAACAGAAGTTTCTCTAGCTCAACACTTTTAGCTCAACACTTTTATATCACATTTTTGATTTATTTATTTTTGAGCAGATCAACACTCTTTGTAACTTTTGTGCAATTTTTTGTTCTCAATAAATTTTCTTTTTTTTCTAGATGATATTTAAATGTTTCTTATATAATATTGAAAAGAAAGGAAGACTTGTAAGAATAAATAATGTCTCTTAAATTGAATGATGCACAGGTACATCGCTGGTCCTCTCAACATCTTGGGGAATGCTTATGAGTCCAATTTTTTCTATTTCTCCCCTCCCTCCCTGAATCTGTATCAGTCAGTCTAGGAAAACGTATGACCATACCATACAATCCTTGTCTTACACCTTTGGAACTTCAAAGCTGAAGCATTATCATTATTTTTTAAAAATACAACAATTTAAAAATCTTTTAACAAATCCAAAATGCTTCCTTATTGTAAAAAGAAAAACGGTGAATGGAAAAAAAAGTGTTCTAGTGAAAAGATTGGAGAAATTATCATGAAAATCTTACTGAAAATATGAAGGCTTGTTTAATTTCAAAACCTCTAAAATAAAAACAGCTTTTTGAGAAAACAACACAAGGCTAATAAGCTATAACTGGAATCTGACGCTAGACACTTTTGAGCCAGAAATAAAATGCAAATGTTTAACAGTAAGAGTAATTAACCAATGGAGTAAGTGACATTAAGATGAAGACAGGATGTTTCCTAAGAGGTATCTTTTAGCTTAGCCATATTTATGGAACTGGAAGCAGGAATTAATTCAGGGAAGTGCATCCACTAGATGCCATGGATGAGTCAGCAGCATCTCAGAGACAGCAGCATCAATCTTTCCATGAAACTATCATGTAGCACTTTGTCTGTTACAAGCAGATCATTGACCATAGGCATTAATATCTCCCTTGCTCTGTATTGTAAAATGGCCTGAAACTAAGCTGATAACAACCTAAGAAATTCAGCCGAGGTCTGAATCACGACACCTTCGCCATCATTCTTCCTAGCTAGGAACACTTATGAAAAACAGGATCCTGACAGGCTTGTTATCATCGGATTATGACTATATTAACAAATCTCTCTTATTTAAGGATAGCTGTCTGCTTGTCCGCCCAGAATGAGGCATGAGTAATACCTTAGCAAGAAACAAACAAACAAGAAAAAACAAAGAAAAAAAAAGGAGAATCAGAGAAAAATTTATCCTCCCACCCCATGTTATGCTGCCACAAGCATAGGCCAAAAGTTCATGCTATTGCTCTTCAATATTAAAATTTGGGGGACCATTAATGTTGGTTTTATTTACCTTTTGTATACCAGCACAGAGGCAGAGTTACCTCTCAAGTACAGCAACAAGAAAAGTTTTCCAGGCAGTTTGTTGTGGGATGTGCCATTATTCCCCTCCCGAGCTCTCCCTGAAAAGTCAACCTCTCAAGGTCTCCGTGGCCAACCCAAAATACTGTGAATCTTTATTGTCTCAGTGGCAGATAGCAGATTTTTAAAAGGAACACATACATACAATATCACAAATGCAGCTGGTAGGAGTTGAACCCAGTGAGTTGCCACCTTTGAATGCGTGCACCTGTCTCTGTTCTTCATTCTCACTGTCCCTTCTGGAGGTTTCCTATGACATACTGCATTGTCACATTTACTGTAAAGAAATCATAAACTTCTTCAAACTAGGGACATTTAGCAAATGACATAACAAATTAGTCTGCTAGTCTCAATCTACCCAGATTCCTTTAAAATAGTACTTTAGTTCAGAGCAAGATCTTCCTATCTCAATTACAGAAACCTGGATCCATGGATGAGCTTAAAGAAATTACTACTTTTTAAATCATGACTAAATTATCTTGGTCAAATGTAGCTTGCTTAAGCTACTAGCTAACAAAATCTTGCAAAGCAAACCGTATTATTAATGGCTTCAATTTTTTTCCCCAACATAAACTTCTACATATCTGTGCAGAAACACAGGGTGAAATGAATGCCAGTCCAAACAAACAATATAAACAGATTGTGACCCTTTTCCACACACCTTGGCTCAAGACCAGTGTCTTCCTGCTAACAATAGAGGTTAAGGTACTGGAGAAAACATGATGCAGGCTGGTATTCTCAACCCTGAATCTGAGAGTTCAGCTGAGTCAGGAGCTGCCCATTGACTTACTGTGAGTGGAAATCATCCTCTAGTAGATGCCACTGCTTTTGGCAGCCATTGGCATGAAAGTCTGCAATGCAAGGCTCCAGTTCTTCGACCCAAATGAGTAGTGGCAAAACTGTCAGTCTAATAAGAGTATTTTAATTCTTACTTTCATTTTTTAACAATGTGAAAGGCATTCAGATACAAACAGTCTGATGCAGTACCATCAAATTCCTTCTGTTCACCACAGAGGAATTATTTTGATAAAGGAAGTGTATGCTTAATATATGTAGGTACATCAGCAATGCTGTTAATTTGGGTATAAAATGACTTTCAGACTTCAGTAGCAATATTGATGCTTCCTTTTCTTTCTTGTAATCAGAAAACTGAGTTCCGACTGCAGCAATATGTGCAACTAAATAAGATTATGTTTGTCATTTCTGATATTATTGATGAGTGTCTGAGTTCCCTTTAGTATGATACTTACAACTTTTATTCACATTATTTTATTACCTGTAATGGAGGATAATCAGAAACAGGAACAAATAGTAGATTTTAGTTGAGTTTTTTTTTTTATTTTAAAAAAAGACTTTATCATGACAGTTGCTTTATTTTAACATCATCTTTTGACATGAGATCATTGTGCTGAACATTACTGAGAAGTGCCTTGTGAAGGAGCAATTACCCAGACTAAATGGATTTTTAAGCAGATTCAAAGAAAGAGAAAGATAACAACAAGCAGCGAAATGTACATTAGTGAAATAAAGCTAAATCAAATAAGGATTAGAAGAAGCTGAATGATCCTCAAATAATGCAGTATTCTAACTGCTTAATTAAAAAAATGGTTCTCATGCCAAGAGACTGCATTGCATTCTAGCTCAGCCACAGGAAGCGCGAGGTTGGCTAATGGAGCCTCTCTGGGCCTGATTCCTCTAGGTGCTACTGTAGCACAAATAATCAAAGGAGAGGGCTGTTGTAATGGTGAGAAGCTGAGTTATGTCCCACGTGCTGTCACCCCAAGGATGGATCTGGAGAGAAGCATGGACTCTTGTCTGGCAGCAGTCCTTAGAGAGGGGTGTTTGGGCACAGATGGTGCTCCACACCGCCCCAACGGCAGCAAGGCTGATTGGTTGCAGCATCAGTGTGGAGCACCAGGGACCAAACCTTGGTGCCCTCCAGCAAGAAAGGTCTGTGCTGGGATATAAGACCTGCTGAATTTAACTTAGTTTTTTCTCTTGATGAAATGAAATGCCTGACATAATCAACTTCAATGGATAGTGAAAATTTCAAAGCCTTCAAACTTGATTGTATGAATTGTAGAAGTTGACCAGTATCTATTAAAATGTCAGCTGAAAAAAGGTCTGAAAAGTTTCTTCCAGGTGGTCTAGGACCAGCTTTTCACTGCATAAGCCATCTCACTTATTTCCCAAGAAATTTGTCTTGTTACTGATGGAGAAAACCTTCCTTTCGACTCTATCTCAATTACCAGCATAAATATTAACAAAATACTAATTTCTTTCAAGAGGTAAAGGAAAAAGAAGTGCTTGTTGTATAATAGGATCTTCTAAATCCCTTTTATAAATTTTCATTACACTAGCCTAGGTGCTTAATCCATTTATAATGATCATAAACTCAACACCAAATCATGTCCCCCTGCATCATCAGAGGAACAACACTGTCTGAAATGAGAGGAGTTTGGGCACTTCACATAGCTTCTTAGCTTGATGAGATAATGATGCTTTTGCAGGTTAGTGGCTGAAATGCAGCGAGGATGAAATACTGGTATTAAAGCTCATTACAGGAGTCCTGTCCATCTCTGCTTCACTCATGCCTGCCCTTCCGCAAGACAGAGAGGGAGAGACGTAGCCTCTGTTTGCTCTTTCATGAAAGGGAGGGTTGGGTGCCTAACTTGAGAAAGATTTGCATAGAAACCAGGTCTTACAGCATAGTAAGTCTTTACAGAGCAACGGAAGCAGAGTCTGGGACAACAACCTGCTCTTACGCAGTTTTATACTTACTTTGTGGAACTTTTGGCTGCAGAGGTTTAGTCTTGTTAGCCTTCTACCCAGAGCAGCTAAACCTCCTGAAACAAAATATCTGGGTGATGAGTAGACAGTTGTGAATTCAAGCTCCAAGATCAGGTAATGAATAACACTAAAACTTCTCTGATCTTGTTTTGACTCGCCAGCTACTGTAAAAGAGGAAGGCTCCCCAGCCAACTCTGTCATGAGCATTTTTTAGGAGATTTTCTTGAAAGACTGCTGGATTTCACTGATGTTGCAAGAAATTGGCAGATCACATAATGTCTGTGTGACCTTGGCCCAGGCTTAGCAAGGAAGAAAATGTCAAGAGGCCCTGCATAGCCACCAACCTCACTGCAAGTTTAAAACCTAATTTGTTATTGAAATTGATAGGAATGAAAGTCACACTGTATCCTGAAGGAGAGGTGAGAAATTCCCAAATCAAAGAAACTCAAGAGATTTATGCAGCTGACTTAAACCAGAGCTACACTTTTACACTTGCTGTTAATTTACACAAAACAGCTGTTCTATAGTCATAATCAGGAAGCGTTAGGACACATTTATAAAATTAGGCTTTGGAATACACTGCAAAACTACAGACGCGAACACTCAAAACACTAATTATTCAATCACCGTGAAACCATGTTCACTTCCAACAGAGAACATTTTGTTTGACATGCCAGCTCAAGGCTTCTGTGTACTTGGCTACGTCGATCCTTGTGAAATTACTTACATTGGAGGTTTAAATAACATGCAACAGATTAGACAGGAATTGGAAAGCATTGTTTGAAAATGAATTTCTGACTACAAAAGGCTGAGCTGCGTTGGCAAGCATCCTTGAATTTGACAACTGATGCACACAGGGCAGAAGCAAAACACTATTTTTTTTCCTGGAGGAAATTCTCTAAGGGAGTTCTCTAAGAAAGTGTTACAAAAAGTACAATAGCAACAAAGAAGTGACTACATCTCATTATCAGTGTGAAAGCCAGAAGAGAATTAATTAGAGTCTGCTTTTGTTGTTGTTTATGTTACAGTGGCTTATAGACACCCTTATCAAGGCAGATGCACAATGTGCATGTACTGTACGGACCCAATGTTCTGCGGGGCCTCAGGGAGGAAAAGAGGAAGAGAGTTTGCTCAGGACCTCCTCAGCATCTTGCAAGGTTGGCTCAAGTTATTTACCTGAAAGTGCAGTACTGGAAATAGTCTGAGGCTCTTTCCATGTCTAAGCACTAATACCAAAATCAGGTTCTAAAATAGTTTCACTTGTGTAATCAAAATGAAGTTCCCATATGGAAATCACATTCCTACAGCTGTCACAGGTGCTAAAAGGGGGTGGGTGAGAGAGAAGGAGGAAAGGATGATGGGGAAAAAGAATTGATTTTTGTTTACTATTTTCCAGGGTTATTACAAACTTCTTCCTCTGCAAACCTTATTCCTTCACTTAACCCTCCCATATTATCAGTCTAAGCAATGATTCCCCCGAGACAGGAGGATGACTCATTTCCTTCTGTAATATATTTTAAGGGATATCTTTGAAACCTGCAGAACCTTTAAATGCCCAAAATTCCATAAAAAACCACTGATCTCCTGAAAGATATTTTCCTCCCTTATTGATCTTCTCAGGAACCATAGCATGAATATGAGTTTAAACTCTATTTTAAATTTAGAAAATTGTTGAGTCTACAGCATTCTAAATTTTTAGCTACTTAAAGTCCATACCTAAGACTTTTATTTTTTTCCAATCCAGTTTGAGGGGATCTTCTTAAATTCACCTCTACGTATTGCTTGACATGTCTCCATTCAACTTCTCTGGCACTCATGCATGGGCAGTAAATCATCTTTACACCTCATTCCACTACAAATTTTATTCAACCACTATGTAATACTTCTTAAACAGATTAATTCAAAACATTGCTTCTAATAAATCATATGAAAAGGTTTCAATATATTCAAGCAGAAACCTTATCTGAATACCAAAAGACAAAAGAAATGAATACTTTGACATTAATAACAAGGCATTACTAGATATTTACTATTTTGAAATATTTTCCATATGCACTTATGTTAGAAAAATTGGTAATCTGTGCTCTTTAGTAAACTTTACTACCCAAGGAAAAATAGTTGCCTAGGATAATTCATTCTCCTATGTTTAATTCATACACAAAACGTAAGTTCAGTCATAATGCCATGTGGTGATAATTAAAATAAAAAAGTGTTTGACTTAGACATCTTAGTCCTACTTAAGTATCTTTGCAGTTGCTAAACCTAAAATGAAAATTCTCGAAACTCTCATTTTATCCTGTCAATCCTTTCCACTTAAGCTTTTGTTCTTTCAACTCATTTGTGACACACAGCTGCATTTCTACCTCTCCCCAGACCCTCTTCTGTCTAAAGCTGAGCAGCAGCAGCTGAGGAGGAGAGGAGTGAGGGACCTGCCATCTTTTTCTACAAATCCCAATGCCTAGAGCAATCATTGGATGGGGTGGGAGTGTGTGGGAAATTTCAGGATATGAATTCCACCTTCTAGGCACCATGCGGTAGCTTACCTGCTTCTGAAAGAGACATTCGCCCTCCAGCCCCTTCACTGAAGCTTTCTCTTAAATAACAAAGAAATTTACATGGGAAATGAGGAGTGCATGGAGCAAAAAACTATGTGGTGTCATATCTCTAGCCATATCAGAGGGAGAAGTTAATAGCTTTCTTTCCAAATATGGCTTTGGTCAGTCAAGGGTTGTCTACTACAAAAGAGAGGAGGGCTGCTGGAACCTTCAAGTATACTCTGGGCTCCCTGGCCCCAGGCCTGCATCCACAGCGCTGAACTCTACATATAATTTTCTCAAAGATCACATTCTCAAGGACACAAAAATAGATCTGATGTTGGCATTTTTCATAATGCAAAACATCAACCGCAGTATTTCTTTTCAAGTATCCACTCGCTGTCATTCCTTTTGGAGGTGGTGACTAATAGGCAGTAGCCATCAACATGAATTAACTTGATATTCAAGCAGCTCTCAAGTGGGGCTCCAGACGTGTTCGTTACAGATACAGCAATATTAAGACATTAAGGCAAGTCATCCTTTGTTTTGAAGCAATGTGACATCCTATTCAGTCTACATATTACATCACTTTCTGTTGTTCCAACATATAAATCTAAATGAAACTTTTTAAAAAAGGAAAATGAATAAATGTTATTTTTAACACTAATTTCTCTGGGCTTTAGAATTTATCTTGGATAACTTTCTCACATAATGAGATATTGATTCACTGCATCCAGATTGCTTATGCAGTCAGATAGAAAACTTGGGAGAAGTTCCTTTTCTTTGAACAGAGACCATTCCAGCAGTTTGGATTACAAGTCCAAGGTTCTCTGTACATTCTCATATTGCCCTCTGGTACATTTTACAGTGATACTGGGATGTGTTTTATTACTGTTTTGAGTGAAGTAGTATTTGTTTGAGTCTTTCTAAAATGTAAATAGAACTGCTTCAGAGAAGTTTACATTCACGCGTGGTATATCACAACCAGAAAATAACGTTTTATTAAAACTGTGATATTTTATATCATAGACAGGTTTATATTGTCAAGAGCACAAGTCTACAGTTGGGGTTAAATTCTCAAAATAACTCATTTCTTCCTTTGGGTCCATAGGTTACTCTTTAACCCTCCCTCATTTTTCAGACAGGTTTTAAAATCCTGGCCCTTGGTACTGGGTTTTTTGGTATATATTTTGGATACTGAATACTCAAGAGCATGATGCCCAGTAACATATACTTTTGGACCTAAGTATTATGAAAAAAATAAAGTTGGAGTAACATCAGAGTTAATAAAGCTGTATTTAGCTAACTATTTATAAGTAGGAAATAATGCATGATTTAAGACTAAAGTTGAAGATGTAAAAATGGGGCAAGAGACAAAATGAAGTCTGAGATCTACAAGCACAGGGATTTTTATGACACAGGAAATAGAAAATTATAGCTCTTTAGAGAGTGGAGAAACATAAGAGATAAGACAGAATGAGTTGAGATATGCAAAATCAGTTATATTTTTTTCTAGAAAAAGATGGCACTTCAAAATCAGTTACATATATAAATGGCATAATTTATTTCATATGAAGTGACCAAAGGATCTAAATGAGAGTATAGTCAGAAAAATTGCTCTGTAATTACCTCAGAAAGATGAAGCCTGCCTATTTGCATTAAAAGGCCAAAAACTTTGTGAATATCTGACAAATTAGCCTGATGGTCAAGTGTGGCTTTGTATTTTGTATTACTATAAGTCACATTTCAGTGTTTAATGGATCTCTTTTCAATTTCCTTTTGTCTTGGCAAATGGCCATTTGAAATCAGACAAACTGGAAAGATACTGATATTTCTTCACAGGCAGATCCACTCTTCTGGAAATACAAAAGTTTAGAACTCAGAATAAGATATGAAGTTAGTTTTACCTATAGGATAGGTTTCAAAGATATTCTAAAGCTAATTTAGAAATATTTCATATAGATGTCCAAATCAAAAGGTGAGAGAGACACATTGTTTAACACACAAATATGCGTTATTAAAGTTAATATTTTAAAAAAACATGCTTGTCGTAGTGAAATTAATAAACAGGTTTATCTCAAGTTTTGTATCAATTTTATAAACTTTTTTTTAAACATTAATTCTATGACATAATTATGAAAAATAGGTATGGTTTTTTCCTCAACAAAAAGGAAGCACTGTGAGTCAGAAGATCTGGCTCTTGCCCCAGATACATCCTGTGATTAATTGCCCTGGATGCATTCTCTGTGTATCAAGGTTCTTTTTTTCTAAAATGGGAATATTTACCCAACTTTGAAGAGTTTAGGTTTTGGACAGCAGATCAGATTCTTACTGTGTAGTAGCTGAGACAATACACGTTCACTGAGTATTATTTGGGGTGCACATTGATAAATCTAAATTAATGTATTTTTTTAGTAGTTTGAGATTATTGTTATTCAAGGAGTCATTTCATTCAGATTGACTGTTTAGGAATCTTAGTATACATTAGGAGAGGGGGAAATAAAATAAAAAAAAAAAAAAAAAAGAGTTCCAGTTCCCTGCAAACAGAGATGTTAATTTAATTTCCTGAACATGTCTTGCAAACCCATCTATTTTACATTCAGGTCACAGTTCAGAGCACACCTTTCTGAAAGCTTTCCTTTAATAGCTTTTCATCTGGCTCAAGCCATCACTGCCTAACAGTCACCCCTGGACCCCCACCCTCACACAGGAATCCCAGGGTGAACCGCCCCCTCCCTGTGGGGGGTGTGCAAGCGTGCAGTTAGCTGCAAACTAAAGCCCAACCAGAAGTGGGTTTGGCTGAAGAGTAGGAGCTATTTTGCTGGGTTCTCTTTCACACAGCTCCCTGCTCTAATAGGAAGCCATTCCACCTCCTACAGCAACAAATTTTGGAAGGTAGCAACGAACAGGAATGAGCACCCTTGTGTGCTGAAATACACGATATTGCCACAAAACACATAGCCATAGCAAATGCCATTCTTGAAACATACTAAAACACTAGAACTTAACAAAGCAAAACAAACATAAATGGCAAAGTGAAACCTCAACCAGGGGGTTATGCAGCCTGGGGTGTGTTGCATGGAAGGAGAAGGCCCCCATGGAAGAGCAAAAGGTCAATCACAATGCCTTCAGAGGTTTTCCTTGTACAGAAGGAAATGCTGCATCTGCATGGTATCCTGTCAGCTTTATGGGGGCACTGCACACAGTGGGCACTTTTCACACTTCCACACTAATATTGCAGCTATGGGATTAGTAACACAAGGCACAGGATAGTACGCATTTTATCGCATCTTAAATGCTGTGGCATAAACTGATGATTTCTGGTGTAGTGTATTTCTACTCATGTCCGATGTTGACTGACTAGCGATAAAGAAGATCTGATATCAGCTATTATTTGAAGACAAAATTTTTTTTTGGTGGGTGTTGAATTAAGTTTCAACTGGAAATTAGAGCTTTTTGTAACTATAAGAGAACTTGATTTAAAGTACAGGATGTGTATAAAGGTCATAAGAGAAAAATGAGGCAACTGTAGATTATGTATTATTTATGGATATGGAGAGGAATAAATATTCATAATTCAAGGAAAACAGATAACATGGAGCTAAGTTATTGAGTGTTGTCTACTAAAAAAAAGAAAAAGTCCTTTTAAATGAAGAGAGATTATTCCTTCCCGTATGTGTAAAGACAAGTTAGAAAAGTGTGATTTGTTTGACTGTGACTCATCCCTTCAACATTTGACGGATATGAATCAGATGACCTTCCCCTGGGAGCATATGCTGAAAACAAACTGAAGTTTCTGATTGTTTAGAAGTCTTCAAAGATAGTTCTTGCAGTCAACAGGATCATCTTCATTTAGTGCTCATTTTTTGTTGCTTTTTCCTTTCCCTATCAACCACAGTCAAAAAGTATTATTCCCTGATAACAACTTAGCTCTCCAGTCTGGAGTGAGCAAGGTGCTTAACAGATAATGTACTGGACCAGAGGATGGGAAACCAAGGAAGGAGGACTCCAGCTGAGCGTGTTGATGGTTGACTTGACACCACTGTGCCAGAAGAACATCATCTGGGGGCACCAAATCTGTGTGAGAACACTTGAGAAAACCAGTAAATTGCCCTGTGAAAAGGTCTGATCTTCAATACGTGTACAGGTCACTTATTGAGAAGGTCTCCCTGGAAACCTTTTTTTTTTTTTTCCATTTTTATGAAATGTTCTCCATCCACCTAAAGGATGATGCCAAAGTTGATTTGTAATCACTTCAGTTCCTCTGAGGCATTTAATTGACCTTGGGATGAGGTCAAAAAGTCAGAACAAGGAAGATGCCAGTAATGAAAGAAATGTCCTTTTTATTCCTACAGTAGCTGTTTTGTCTTTTACACTTTCTGAAAGTCAGCCTACCCTAGTCAACAAATCTGATCGCAAGTCAGGCACAGAAGATTAGGGACTCAGCTTGGGATCTCCCACAGCAGTGAAGAATGCAGTTGTGAGCCTGAAAGAGTCCATGAGAACAACAACTTCTATTTAATAGGTAGCCACTCCCAAGCACTTCCATATGGTTGCTCATGTCCGTGTGGCTCTAGATATGTCTTGCACAGGAGAAACTAAATCCCAACTGTCCTAAGAACTGCAAAAGGCTTTCCAGTTCCATCAATGACATTTTATATCCTCTTGGTCAGAAAAGATGAGCTGTTCATCTGCTTTAGTTTTTCTCAATTTAAAAATGAAGATCTTTTCCAGAAACTGAAGGAGAACGTAAGTAGATCTTATGAATATGTGAATGGGTCCAAAACAGTAAAATGCTGACATTCTTCTCAGTATGATGGGGAAAAAAATATTGGAAAACAGTAACAGTAACACTGAGAAGAACCTAAGAGAAACATGAAGAGCTAAAGAAATGGGAGTTTATGACGATATGTGGCTAGGGGAATGGAGAAACTGTGCTGGAGAAACTCCTATCAAGGCATACTGCAGGAGACCATGGGTTCCACACAGCATCTGGGCACACTACAGTTTCCCATGAAGGTTTGGTTAGCCTGTGCTTGCTGACAAGAATGCTGCACAATCTGATCCTGGCTGCAATTTGGCAAAATTGCAGGTGGCAAGTAATAGTCTCTAAATGTCTGAAAGGAGAAATACAGTGCATGGGAAAGAATTAAGGTATATAAAGCCTTAGCAGTAATCGAATGCAAGAAACAGAGGACTATTTTGGCTAATTTCTCAGGGAAAAAATACCTGACAGTGAGATGTCCTGGACTGTATCCTCATCTCTGAAGCATACAGAAGCATTTTTATTACTTGAGATATTTTAAATGAAATGGAATAAAATACCAGCAAAGACGCTCTGGAAAATAGCCTTCTTCAAGCAGGCAGATGTACAAACACTAACTTTCTTCATCATGACTGTTGAAAACAAGAGAGATATGTAAGATTTAACAACGAAGGGGAAAAAAAAGCTGGTTAATGAATTATTCTAGCAAAATTACCAGGGTTTTTCTGCAGCTTTTCAGAAATGAGAAAGCACACCATTAGTTATTCATCTTTGACAATTAATGCTAGTACAAATCCCAGAGCATCACTTTGTTAGCCTCATCTCCCCTCCTTTTTGACGGATTACAGCAGTGCCTCAGCATGTTGCTAGAAGCTGATGAGGCCTCGCAGGAAGCCCAGAAACAGAGTACCATAAAATATGGGGAAACATAAATAATTTACAGTCAAAACACTATAAGGCAACTCCCTATACTAAGAATCAGGAAATTCAAAAGGAACAATTTGAAACATAAAGATAATATATTAAATTACTGGTTTCTCTTGCACTTTAGATCTTTGTGTCCACTTTCTACACTGTTTGCATTTTGTCCCCTCCCACTGCGTGGCTGAACCACAGAGCAAGACTAAAATTTTTCATCATAACAAAACATCTTCTAAAAACCTCCTAGGAGGAGCCCTTGATTTTATAGATAGCAGGATCTTCCTTGTTAAATAGATAATGGATGTTTATGTATTTGTCTTAATGCAAAACTAAACAAAACATTAAATATTTTTCTGCAGGTGTGGTGTATTTAGTTAATGCATTGCGTCTGTGACTCCAGCTTCCAAATAACATTCTAATACTCTCCAACTCTGCACAAGAATGATTTCCTGAGAGCTATATCTTACATGTGGTAGAACAATAGTATAAAGAATTAGGCTTTTGAACCTGAAGAAACTATACAAGATATATTCAGCTTCTTCCATCTCTGTTTGCCATTTCTAACACATTAATTATTTTGGATGCAGTAGCACTTACAGAAGAGACACCTCCCCTCCTTGACTGGGCATGGAATATTATCAAGGCCTTCTGTTACCCCATTTACACTGACTGAGACTTGTCAGCAAAAGGTTTACCTGGTGGGATTATTAAAAAAAGAAACCCAATAGTAACAGATGAGCTTTGAAATGTGCATTATTGATATTAGTATTATTTTAGACTATATACTAGCAAACGCCGGATAGTCTTGGGTTTGATATCACCACATTCTTACCAAGCCATAGTGGCTGGTAGGGCTTTGACCCCAAAGAAGGCGTTGCGCTTCCAGACAATACCCAGGCAGGGGTCAGTATAGAACAGGGACTTCTACTGGCAGATGGTAGTACAACTGCAGCTTGGGAGCCCATTCTACCCATTTTACCAGCAGGTTGCCACTCAGCAACACTCAACTCGGGGATAAAAACATCTACTTTTTACTTTATATGAAAGCAGCTCTCTTTTACCGCTTCTGTGATCAAGAGAAAATAGCAGGCTTTCATGGCAAGAGACTTGAACACTCTCTTGTGGAAAAAAGTGTAACTGTTATTGACCTGTGAGGATAAGACAGGAGAACAAGCTCCACGTTTGGTCATTTTTCTCCTGCAATTCCTCCTTTCTTGCTCATCTACACTTAGCTCATATCCTTCTTCATGTAATCACCCAGTAAATCTTGTATTCGTGTAAGAGCTCTTATATCTAACCAACAAATTGGGTTACAAACCCACATGCTCACTCTTAGTACCAACAGAGACAGAGTTTTCATAACAAAATCTTCCTGAACATGTCAGCATAGATTGCTGGACTTCATCCTCTTGCAAAGTCCCATCCAGGTGGCTTGGCAGTATGGAGAAATACCATTTATTGTCAAGAGCGGCAGCCTAGTCAGATCATTCAGAAGGACTGTGCTGAATCTTCCAGAAAAAGGTGTAGTGAGAACTACTGGTCCAGTTTCTCCTTGGAGACAGACATATTATTCTTTGCCCAGGCAGAATTAGCCCCACATCCAATGATAGTAAGGCACTGAAGTCTGCTTCTAGTTCTCAAGCATCAGAGTTTAGCCCATTTCATACCTGTGTGCCACCTTTTATGTAGCCAGCCACTTGAAGCAGGGTGAGGGGAGGAAATTTATTTCTACTTGATGAATAAGAAACTATTAACAACTCATTTTAATGGTTGTTAAACTTGGCATCTCTACTGCCAAGCAGTGCTGGACAAGCACAACAGTTTTATTGCTTATGTGCTGAATGAGGCTCCGCACATAGGCATTCTCTGTTGGCGTTAGGGTAAAAGACTAAATTAGTTTCCATTGGTTCAGGAGACAAATCATCATTGTTTTCATGAAATAACTCTCTGAATAACTAAACCAATCTCTCTTCTATAGGCTTTATCAGTCAATTTTCTAATCTGATTTTGAATTATGGCAGCACAAATAATTAAATACAAGTATGACCAATAAAAACTGAAGCAAGTCCAACAAAAATGATAAAAAACTACACTGTTCTTATATTTAATACTGTTGGAAAGTGAGAAAACCCCTGCATATCTGCTACACCATCCTTTGCTAACCAAGTCAAATAAAACGGTCTCTATGGGGTCTTTCTCAAGGAAAAATGTAGATTTGCTATTAAGTGGAAGGTTGTGTTCACACAGCTTTTCACAGCATAGTTAAGACAGTGCAGCAGGAGGACCTGCATGATTACCAGCACTCTGGAATGTCAAACACCACGACCATAATGAAGTTGTTCAATAATGCCATTTGAAAGCTATACCAAGAGGCTGCAATGTTGATCCACATCGTGAAAGGTTAGGGAGCACAGGCTGAAGCCAGAGTCAGATGGAGACCAGGTATCGAAGGTGGAAATAGTACTGGATTAAGACCATACTAAATTTGTTTAGAAGGAGGTGAGAGTAAGAAATGTGAAGTGCATAAAAGCGGTTAATGTTTAATGTAGTAAATCTGTTCTCTCTGAAGGCATGAAACAATCACAAGCAGATTCCAGAGGTCACAGCGTTAGTGTACAGATCTCAAACCATGTCTACACTGTCCAACAAAGGTGAACTCTTCACTGGACTTAGTTAAGTTGAGCAAATATCCTGGCAAAGATGAGCCAGTCCATAGTTTCCCTGTGAATCATCAGACTAAAGTGAAGTTTCCGATGCTGCAACGTTTTGAATTAACCTGAAAAATCACACAAAAACTATGTCATGCTTCATTGTCAGTACATTGTCTTCCTGAAGTTAAAAACCACAGCTTTTCCCAAAATGAAGGCAATGTACCACATGGAAGACAAGGAAGTAGCTTCTGCAGGGATCTGTACGAGTGTTAATCATTCTCATTTTTAAATTCTGAAGATTGAACCGGATATTCTCAATGAGATGCAAGTGCCTACACAAGTACGTGAGTTTTGCATAAGAGTAACTCTGGAAAAACCTAGGCTTTATTTTCAGTTTTGCTGTCAGTTCAGTGAGAGATCATCAAGTAATTTACAGCTTAATTTTTCATTAGAGATTAAGATGCCCTAACTTCTACCAAAACTATTTCTTCAGATGTAAACTAGCAAAAATACTGTCTATTGGGAAACAGCCTGCATTTATAGATAGAAGATGTTCCTACTGCCATCTTTAGCCATCTAGCACAGCCAATAAGATGCCAAACATTCTTTTGGGAATTTATGAATTTATACCTACAAGTAGCATAAAGTAATGGTGAAATGCTTGGCCAGAAAGCACTGATACTTGTACGTTGAGTGATATAAAACTCAAAACTGTGGCATTGCGACAAGGTATATTATCAGCAGAAATGCAACTAACAGGGCTATATAAACAAATATGTGCAATGTGATACAATACTAATCTCAAGCATTCAAAAATCTAAGCAGACAGCAAAAGAAATGTCAGAAGTCACTTAAAAACTCAAGAGTTTTATCAAGTAGCAAATACACAGTTCCTTCTAGTTCACTTCTAATTTGCTGCACATTTTAGTAATGTTTTTGACTCTTACTGAAACCCTGAGTGCCAGAACTTTAAAAAAAAAAAGTTTAAAACTGGTATTCTGTGGAGTTCCTTGATTCTGGCCTGTAGTTTAGACAAAAGTATTCTGAGATTTGCCATGAAACTGACTCTTGTCAACCCAGCTGGTATATGTTAACACTGTGGAGTCATGCTTTTCCAGCCTGAGGCAAGAAAACAAAAAACTAACTAAGAAAACAAAAACAACAAAAAGGGTTAATGGTTGCCCCCTGACAAGGAAAGGCAGCCTCGTTCTGACTTCTGATGTCCAGATTATGTACTAATATATCTCATTCTTTTTCTATAGGAGGGCTGAAATTGGAGTTTTATTGACACAACCTAAGCTTTTATCCAAACTCTTGCCATCTTATATATTGCAACATCCTACCTGTCCCACTGATGTCTACCCTGAATGTTCTACCAAGATAATTTTTCTGACCCAGCTGCCCATGTTGCTCTACCTTTGCATCGGCTGTGCTGGCTACTCTTCTTACTTCCAGCCATTGCATCAAACCGAAACTACTCACTTCCACTGCTAAGGACCCTCTATTTGCCTATCAACTTTCATTCACTGAAGATATATCTGCTGCCATTTACCACTAGGTATATTCTTTTTCATGATGCCTGCTAAAACAGAAGGTAGGCTACTGATGTTCTTAACCCCCGCCTGCTACGCTGGCCAGTACTGTCTTGTTTCTTGGTATATGTATTATGCTCTCTCACCTTGCAAGCATTTTGACTTCCTCTTTGTTATGTCTTTATACTGTTTTTGGGTCTCATTACATGTTTAAAGCTCCTAGGCACTATGATCATAGAAAATATATGTAATAACAATAAATAATTTAAGGGAGTCTACTGTTAAGTAACTGGAGACTTCCAGAATACAAACTGATGCAGTAATGTGATAATAGGTAACGCTCTATCATTTACTGGAGACTAGTGCAGAATGCAACTCTGATACCATCTCTCTAACCTAGAGTGAGCATGAGCAGCTTTACGCAGTAATGCTTGCAAATCTTTTAAAATCCTTGTAGAGGGTTCTGTAAGAGCACAAAATGCTTGGTGCTCATTAAGAACAGGCAGCAGCTGGAAATTTTTTGCTTTGTGCCTTTTGTTTTATGTCTAGAAATACCACCCATACAGAATGCCAGACCAGGGTATATTGAGCTGCCTTCTCCCTGAGAAATGCATGTACCTGAAACACAGCCAAACTCTGCACAGCCGTAGCTTTTGTCCAGCACATTCTAATTTGCCAAAATGAATAAATGTAGTACTTCAAAACTCGTAATGGTGCCCACGAATCCGTAATGAGGTTTTGACACTGTTTTCTAAATGTATATTTGGTGCTTATCCTATGCCTATCCCATGCCTGTTGTATCTGATACTTTTTCCTCACAGGATTGTTAACAAAAATTATTGGGGGGAAAAAAATCTTTCATATTGGTAGACAAGTACACGTTTTTGTGACTAGCACAAAGCTAACCGACACCAAAGCTTTAAATGTTTTAATTGCATCAAAATGCCTTGGTCTTAAATTTACTTATCCTTTTAGGGAATGAAAATAATCCTACATTGCTTTATCACTTTACCCTTTTTGCTACTCTGATGCTTATAAAACTGACTCCATTACTTGCAGTGTTTGTTTGAAAAAAAGAAGAAAAAATGAAGAAAAAAAGACTAAAACCCCACACCACAAAGCTAGAAGAAGCAGAGGCTGAAGTTACAAAGTCCTTAAGATTCTAAGCACTCGAGCTCACTGTTAGCTTCTTAGCTTACATTTAGGTTTCAAACATTCACTATATTTCTGAGATTTGAACTCTGGGTTTACAATATGAGTTATGATTCTGCAAGGTCTAAGGCTGAGAATGATTTTCCTTTGAAACACATTTACATTGGAGTATAATTTCTCCTAGGATGGGACTTTTTGTTCAGCTACTTTCTTCAGCACTGCCAAATTGCCAAATTGGAACTTGAGCAATGCTGTGATGATGATATTGAGATGATGCTTTACCTAAATACATTCAGAGCAAATTAAACTTGAAAGGAGAGAGGTAGAGGATGTTTAGCCAAGTAATTTGCTCGAGGCACTGAGCTGCTAAATGAAGCACCTGTTAAAAGTCGGTGCGTGATAATCTTTGATTGGTCTTCATGGATGTGCCATTACATCCTCCACACCCACAGGTAAAGCAACATGCTGTGTTGGGGGTAAGATAAGAAAACTATAATCTTTGCTCATTTCATGGAGCAGAATTGTCAGTGCACATACTTGTCTGTATTAAACCACTTCCTCCTACTCATTAGTGCCCATGTCAGAGCAGGTGTTGGGAATCTCTTAGTGGGTATGAGATGGAAGTGCTTGGAGTCTGTATCTGCAGTGAAAGGTGGCAGGAATGTGAAGTATGCGGGCTCATGGAAACCCTGGCCACTTGAGATGAAGAGGACACATACATCGCAAACTCACCAGGTGGGGACATCCTGCAAACAATTTGCAGAGTGCCAGCAGCTTCCTATTATGCGGCAGACAAAACACAATACTGAGCAGCAGTTTCAAGCTCCATACAGCGCATGTTGGGCAGAAAGTCAGAGTAAGACCACAGCTCCTGATAAAAAAGAGTCAATCATGTTTTAGACAAAGGCAGCCAACATGTAGTCACGCTCCCTTACAGCTGAAGAACAAAAATTAATCCCATGCTAGGAAATAAACTACACAAGTTTCTCACTAAGAGAACACCAAACTTATAAATCATAGAATATCAGACACATAGCAGTACATATCCACAACTCCTGTGTCTGCAATTGCCATTAACTGCAAGTGTTTCTTAAAATGAATATTCTATGTAAAACATGACATTAAGTAACTTATCAGAAATGGAAATAAAGACAAGCAATCATGTCAGTTCCTCATGTCTTTTATTTACATTCCTTTCTTTCCCTATGTGCAGACGTATGTGCATGTGTGCAGACACTCAGCTCCTACATCTATATGCAATTATATATCCACGCCCATCTAGTCTATAGCATCACACCTCTAAATGTCAGGAGTAAGCTACTTTAATCAAACTATGCCTTTTATCTCAATTTCCAGGGAAATTTTATTGGTACTGTGGTGGCATTCCACCACAAGTATTTCTTTTCTCCGTTGTCACTCTTTCCTCCCAATAGTGTTAGTTCTGTTTGCACAGAGGCCATTTGCTACACACACATAAGATTTGCAGAGACACAGTGGGTTTTCGTAGAATAAGTGTTAGCGCAGTCATATTCCTTCATTTCTCATATTATGGATTTTAGGGATTCGTCTGAGGATGTAATACTTTGCAAACAAGATATTTGGTGCCTCAGGGCACCAGGCACATTTTAAATCACGGCCCAGACCATCATACTAACCTGTTATGGCATGTTTGACAGCACAAACCTACTTTGAAACACATTTGTGTATGCACAATTTACCCCACAAGATCACCTAATAACTGAGTAGTACAAGAAATTTTTTGTCTCGTACTGCTTCTTTCACACTATACTATTATCTAACTTATTAAAAATACCAGTTTTCCAGGTCAGGTATCTCTTACTTGTGTTGTCTAGAGACGTTCAACCTTAAGGGAAATAAACCCAAGCCAAACCATAATTTTTTTTTAAGAATCCAAGCCTGAAGCTGAAAGAGGGCATTAGTAGGACCTAATCTGAGGCCCACCTCATCTTAGAGTCCCTTCAGAGTCATCCACAAAGTAAGTACTCTAGGAGACAGCCAGAGAGGTGCTAGCAGAAAATAGATAATGTTTCATTATTCCTTTGATGCTCTGTAATTAAGTAAACCACGGCAAATGGTCGGACAGCAGCAGAACTGCAGCCCATTACACTCTAGGCAAGACTTTTCTTGGTGGCACAGGAGAGGGTAACATCATCTAGCGACGTTAGTACAGTGGTATGCTGTCACAGCATCAGTCCAGCAAGGGGAGCAGCAGGTGCAGTACGAACACACACCTCCTGTCTGACAGATTTGTTGTCTCAGGATACGGCACAAAGGAAAAAGGATCATGGGAGCATGTGGAACATTCTTGTCACCCAACTGCACTGTGCCCGAGAGCAGCAAAAAGGCATTTGCTGTTTTGAAACAGGACACTGAGAAGAAGGCATGCCTGCCATTGTGTAGATAACCACAGCGTCTTCTCAATAATGGGGATCTTGGCTCACTTTCCCCATGCTGGAAGAGGGCGACATATGAAAGCTGGTAAGCAAAGCTATCGCACAACC
>VXBJ01006939.1:0-71832 GCA_013400055.1 Nycticryphes semicollaris
ACTGTCTTCTCTCTTCTTACTGTGTCCAGACAGCAGTGTTGGACTCTGGCCCTGGTTACACAAGTCTGTCTTTTCTAAAGGAAGCATCCTGATCAAGTACTTCTTAGACGTGGCCCATCTCAGAAGTTGCTTGTTGACAGCTGAAGCAGCCATGGCACCTCAAGCATTTCCATTTCACAACTCTCTTTCAACAGCCTATTCCGTGTGACCATAAGGATTTGTTCCCTTGAAGCTTCTCTTTGATGCTGCTGACTCCTTCTAGGAGCTCTGAAGAGGAGGTAAAAAGGGCTGCTGCATGTCCCAGCACGGGCTCACGGCCCTTTCTTCTGTGTCAGGGTAAAATGCTTGGGATATGAGAGCGCCGTGACTGCAATTGGGAATCTCCGTTTCCTTTTCATAGCCCTGGCAGCAAATGGTTCAAGAGCCTCCTACTTCAGGTGCCTCTAGGGCCTCTGCTGAGCAAGGATGGAACAGCCAGGCTTATTCTTCTGTACGTTTACTCTGTGCCATGTTTACTGCAAGTTCAAATAAAGGAGTGATCTTGGTCAGTTTGCTGTAGGAGTTGCACTACTCAGAAAGGGTTGAGCTGTTTGACTCAGGATCCCAGTAAGCTAGAGAGATTTTGAGGCAAACACTTGGAGGCCCCTGCCTCCCACCATGTTTTTGCAATACTCCCTTCTCAGGCTGTGCAGCTCTTCTGCCTCTCCAGTGATAGCTGGTGACTGCAGCACTCTCCACAGCCTCATGAAAAAGTTGGCACCATGAAAACTCTCTCTCAAGTGTTGGCTTGTTGGTTTTTTTTCTGAAAGCAGCTTTTGTCCAAGAACAGGTTGCAGGTGGATGTTCAGCGAGCAGTGTTAACCTCACCACTCCTCCCATCCTTTCAGGGAGCTGAATGCTGTACAAACCTTTCACATCCTTCCGCCTGTGTTCAAGAGAGGGGCAACTGAAGCCAACACTTTAATGTTGCTACCAAGTTTTACATTAACAGAATAAAGTTCTGACCCATTTAACTACTTTAACAGCCTCAAAGAATACAGGGGGGGGAAACTGTGCACATATGACAATATGCTCAGAAAACACTTGATGACTGCATGATGTTGACAGAAGAAGAACAGTCAGAAAGGTGGCCTGGGCAAGGTTGTTCCTTGTCATGCCATGAAAAGGAGTGTGCTGGTGAAGCCCTCAGAGGGATGGGAGAACATTGGCTGCATCCTGAAGGTTACAGCTTTCAATGTTGCAGTTTCAGGTAGAAGGATTCAAAGGTTGTAGTCATGCTCTTCCAAGCACAGTTTCTTCTCTCACCACAAAGTAAATTTAAAACTTCTGGATAAAAACTGGTGATGGATCCACCAGATCCCTTGAGAGTCATACTGCAAAAAGACAAGATTTGTCAGAAGTCGTTAAAGGTTTTAAGACGTGTGACTCCAGGGTGCCAAGAAGGAAGTATTTCTGGACTAAAAAAGGTCTTGCAGCTTCCCTGGTGCTGTTCACAGTCTTCAGCAGGATTGTGTGCTTTGCTTTTCAGGGATGCAGGGGCCATGCATGCAGAATGGCACTGAATTCTCTGGGCTCTCCTATGAAATTATCCCTGTATTNTGGTCAAGAAAGCGTGGTCAGAGAATGGGTATTCTGGAGGTGACTTGTGGGCACTGTCTTCTCTCTTCTTACTGTCTTCCCTAACTCTCCATAATAGGGGCATGTCTACCAGAGGTCCATTCCTTTTCTGTTGTCTTTATGAACGTGGCCTAATATTTTTTTATTGCTTAATACAGCATCAGTCCTCAGCCCACAGCAGCAAACTGTCAGGCAGTTCCTGCAAATTGCCAGTAGGTTATTCTTCCCTTTGTAAAACTTTCTCACCTCTCCTAACCCAGAGGGTTGTCTCATGAGAGAGTCCAGATAATATCTTTGGTAGACTCGTCTGATGTTGTGTGTGGGACGTGTACGTGTATTCATGTACATTTTGAGGGGAAAAAGGGCCTGGCATTGGGAAGCACACACAGATGCATCTCAGGCAAATAGCAAAAAGTGGTATTAGTTGAGCTTTTTCAGTTCTCTTCACATATGAGCACAGGGAGAGGAGCAAGCATAAACATGTCACTAGATGTCCTGTGCTCTGAGTGCTATTTTGGGGAATGCATCCCTAGTCATTGCTGAAGAACACAGAACTGCTGCACAGCAACATTCTGTGCTCTGGTTATGTCATGTCCCCTTTGGAAGTGGAGCACTTCACATGGTATCTGGGTACATGACCTAAGACACAGTTCCACCAGAAGAGAGTGCATTATCTGCAAGGTGTGGTACACCAGGGAGGGACATAAAGAGGTTTTTAGCTTAAAAAGGACCAAGTTGAAAGCAAAATGGCTGATGGAGATGTACTCAGTTGTTTGGCCTAGCATCTGTACTTATTGTAGCCTTAAGCTGTACAGTAGAGTGTGATTGTTAGTATTTGCCAAGCCACACTTTGTAGTTTGCATAAGTAGAGGTAGGTTGACATGTTCATCTGTAAGGTAAGTTAAATCTCTGTGAAACCTAATTATATTGTTTACGAATCACACATCATAACAAGATTTATGAAGAAGTCTCATTATTGGTTATTTCTGTACTTTAACTAATACCTATTTAATTAATTGGAAGGAAGGGTTACAACAGACCACTTGGATTTCTACAGTGTAGACCAGAAAGGAATAGGGGTTGAGGTGGATAAAGCACGAGAAAGCATTGCCTGGACATCAGTTTAGCCTGTGGCTAAGCTGTGATAAGTGCTGTTTACTTGAATCTCTCCTTCTTTGTTTTGATAAATATCTTACTGTTCCAAATCATATGATGTTATCGTTGGATCCTCAGATCAGAAAGTTTAAAGCCTGTACAAAAAGATCTTCTTAACTTTCAGCTGGAGGCCTTTCTGAATGGTAATTTGGTGATCATAGATTATTTTTGAGCATTCTAAAATAGCATTTGAATGAAAGACTCAGGGTTGAAGCATAAAATTTAGATGAGGTGGTCTGTGTTCTCTTGCTATTTCTACTGCAGACCATGTGATCTTGGGGGTCAAGTGACTGCCTTATGATCTCAGGCTGTAAAGGGAGTACACCTCTTCCCAGAGTGAATGTAGTGGCAAAATATTGTACCCAATAATAAAAAAATAGAATGGCATTGAATGCTTAGTATTAACATACTGTATATAATGTTGTTTAGGTGCAGCATGCCATGGAGATCTTACAGAGAAGCTGAAGCTACTGTATAAAATGCATGTTTTGCCTGGTAAGCAAATGATGTTAAAATAGCTGTCTTGTTGAGAACGGAGATTTGGAGCAGAGTTGTTTATGACTAGGGGGATGTTGTTTATGCAGGGGGATGCTCCAGGTCATTTCATAAGTGTGTTTTCCAGAGAGCCATACAAACTGTTGGACTCAGCTAAGTGAGAAAAAGGCAGATTAGGGTGCAGAGGGGATGGAAACATCTCAGTGTCCTGCAACTATATGCTCTCTGGCTTGTCACGCATCTGCTAAAAAGAGCCCATTGCTGTCCTCACCCAATCTGTGATTTAAGTACGTTGTAATCATTTGAGTAGTTTTAATTCTTGTGCACGTTTACATCCTCTGGTAAAGCTTTGAGAGGACATTCACTTTCACATGCTTTAAACACGTGTCCCTAATGGTTCACAGCTGGCTTTGCTGGAGGTAAGCTTGAGTGATTCATTAATTTAACTGGGGGGAAAAAAAACCCAAAAAGTAAACAATTTTATTGAATTACAACCAATGAGATGCATTTTTAAGACCGCAGCTTCTGATATTCAGGGACTGGTAAACTCATACCAAATCACAACAGACTGTTTCCAGCTAGAAAATGGTTCATACCATGCTTAGGACACGCTGAGCTGCACAACAGAACTTAATGGAAGTAGGCACGGGAAGATGAGCAAGCCAGGCTCTGAAGGCAAACAGCTGGGTATCAGGGAGGAGACACTACAGGTTCAGTTGTTCATCTCCTGTGAGCTAAAGAGAGACAACTCCTAACACATCACATTCTCACACTTCTACTGCTAGAAACTGACATTCTAAATGTATCAAAAGAAATGTGTTCTGTTTTTTAATTAAAGGATGAAATATTTAATGAAGTATTTTTATTATATTGCTTAGATCCATCCCCTGAGCAAGAAGAGCCAGACTCTGCTTTTGAAGCTACTCAGTACTTTTTTGAAGACATCACACCAGAATGTACACATGGTAGGCATCCTTTGTTTCAGGCATGAAAAGATGAGGTAAAACATTTCAGACAACATGTCTTCTTAGGAAGATACATTTTCCTTGGATTAAATTCTGTAAGGAAAGGATCCTCTGTAAAAAGAAGAATGTAGTCCCTGTGTATATTTCGATATCCTCGGAGGTGCAGGCGTGTGTACACTGAGAACTCCCCTGGATTGTGCATTGCAGAAGCACTCTCAGAATGATGTCATCGGTGTGTTGCAATAGAAGTGATTTTGTGCTAAGTGCAACATCCATGGCTTGATGGAGAATGAGAATAAATATATTGGCTTTCAAGATACATTTGTATCAGTACTTAAAATATTCTAAAAATCTGACACCAAAAGATTTATCAAAACATAGTTCAGCAGTTTGAAACCTTTTTGTGCTTTAATGACAACCTGGATCTCATCATTGTTGTCTTAAATGGCATTCTCTTTCTTGAGATATTTCATGTTTCTTGCTGATTCAAGAAAAATATTGCCCATCCTTCAGGTTACAGGGGGATGGAAGGTTGTTTGAAAATACAGGTAAGAATTAATAGGTGAGAGATTGGCAGTTCTAAGTCCTGAAGGACTACAGAAGATGCACTAATACAATCACCAAACGTATGTTATGCTAGAAGCTGTTTGTGTTGCGGTAACGCAGGCTAATAATCATCATACTACACAAACAAAACTTAAGATGGTCCCTGTCTCAGTATTTCTGTTATTAATTAGATGGAATTCGTCAACGGATTTAAGAATAAGCAAAGATCATCCGTCAGTCCGATCCTTTTTACTCTGCATTTTCTGCAGTGTGAACGTTTTCTTTCTTTTGCGCTGTACACGTGAAAAGTATGTATGTATCTGAAACCACGCTGACCTCTCTCTCCCCCCGCCCCTCCACTTCCTAGTTGTTGGCGTAGACAGCAGGAACAAAGGAGTAGATGATGGGTTTGTTACAGTGAGTCTGAAAACAGGCAAAGGTATGCATGGTGTCTCTATTCGAATTACACCTTTCATTTCTTGTAAAGATGCTCCTTTTGAAAATAGGAAAAAAAAAAAATAAAAGTATCGATTTAAGGTTTCTTCATGGACTTTTCCTGCATCTCTGGGTAATCTGTTGACAATAGGTAAGAAGAGCTCACAAGAGAATCGAAATTATCTGAGAATGTGGAGCCAGGAGAATAAATCCAAAGCAAAAAACACAAAGGAATTGCCCAAACTGAATCAGGTACTTCTGCTGACAATTACTTATTTTTCATTAACTTTAAGCTTTCTTCACATGCCTGTAAGTACTCAATGTATTAACATTAAATGGAAGTGTTATTTTGAGGCAGATGCTTTTTTTAGCAGAGCAGCAGTCAGTTGATTACAGACATTAGTTGTTTTCAACATACTTTTAACTGGCATTCTGCTCCCAAAAGATCCTAAAAACGAGATACACGCTGATAGGAATGATAACTTCTTTTGATCTCTAGACAAAGGGTGAGATGAAACTGTATGTCCCCAACTAGCTCATAATGTCCCATACGCATTACCTGAAAGAAGCATTTTATACTTTGTAATTTGTACTGTCAGTCTCGTTGCCCTTAGATCCCCAGCTGCTAAGGAGGGAGGAGACCCACTGGGACAACAGCACAAGTAGGGAAAGTTTATTCCCCGTAGAACAAGGCTTCTTACTTAAGGTAGCCCTGAGCAAATCTCCTTCCCATTTAATCCAGGAGTTATTAATTCCAAAAAGCTTACATCCCACTAAGTTACCACTCTCAATATGGAGTGCTGCAGCTGTCTTATTTCATTTTTCATTAGTTCTCATTAGTTTTATCAGATCCCTAGTTATACTGAGCATCGTTCCTAGGAGAGTATCCCGCAAAATGAATGCTGTGTCTCAGCGCTCGCCCTCTGTTGCCCTCCTGTGGCCGCAGAGAAATACATTTGTCATATGTTGGGAGAAACATCCAAGAGTTTGTTCTAAATAGCTTTTGAGAGGCAACACATCTGGCTGCCCAGTCACAGCAAATGCTTTTTAGACTGCACTTAATATACTTCCAGTTTCTGTTTAATCACATAGACTAATGTGTCCTACTGCCATTCCAGACTTCTGAAAGTGATGAAGTAGAGCTCCATCTCATTTGTTTCCCGGCCTCTCATTCATGTTTCCTCCCTCTGTGCTTAGGGACAGTTCATTGAACTGTGCAAGACAATGTACAATATGTTCAGCGAAGACCCCAACGAACAAGACCTGTACCACGCCACGGCCGCTGTGACAAGCTTGCTTTTGGAGATAGGTGAGGTCGGTAAGCTCTTCAGCGCGCAGCCCACAAAGGAGGCAGACGGCAGCGGTAATAATTGCAGTAAATCCATTCAGAGCGAGCTGTTTCCCAAGAAGGATCACCAGCAGTACCCCCTGGAACAGCATAAGCCATTCCAAAGCGGCCTCGTCGCCAACGATGAGGAGGCCACTTGCACTGACAGCACCCTGGGCATGCAGATGGAAGACATCAAGCTTGAAGACTCTTCTCCCAGGGACAACGGAGCCTGTTCTTCCATGCTCATTTCCGACGACGATACAAAAGATGATAGTTCAATGTCCTCTTACTCGGTACTGAGTGCAGGTTCGCATGAAGAGGAAAAGCTGCACTGCGAGGACATCGGGGAAGACACCGTTTTGGTACGGAGCAACCACACCACATCTCTTCGTAGGAGCACTAGCATTGACAGGGACTGGGCCATTACCTTCGAACAATTTCTAGCCTCCCTTTTGACTGAGCCAGCACTGGTTAGGTACTTTGACAAGCCTGTGTCCATGATGGCTAGGATTACTAATGCTAAAAACATAAGGATGATGGGTAAACCAATAACCTCGGCCAGTGACTACGAAATCTCGACTATGTCGGGATAAAAGGCAGTGGGTTTTTTAATTTATTTTTTTTATTCCGTATTTATTAGTACCTGGCACAGGCCCTGGTATTTTGAAAACATGATTGTTTTCGCTAATGTGAAAACGTTGGGGTGCATACTTAACTATCTTGAAGTATAATCGCTCTTTCTGTGGGAAATGGTACACAAATGCAAATTTTATTCAAGATACAGAAAAAAAAAATAACAGTTGTCAGTGAAGTGTGTGTAGCATTAAACTTGCTGTCAATATGAAATGGTAAAGATTAGTTCTTAATTTCTAATTGTGAACTTAATGCCGATATTTATGTGCATTTTTAAAATAGATCTGATTCTTGGGGGAAAAAAATGAGCAAAACAAGAAGTACCTAAAATTTAAAGGGACACTGTCAATCTGAATAGGGCTTTAGGTGAAATTAATTTCCAGGCAACATCCCTGAAGGATAATTTGAGTTCTTATAACTGTTTTTGGTGGGGTTTTTTTCAGAGGATAATGGGTTTTAACGTATCCTTCAATTTTTTATTGTTTTTGTTTGTTTGTTTGTTTGTTTTTAATATATGAAAGATCTCTTCAGTGACCCCTGCCTGGTCAAGCAGAACTTCCTCTGCTTGAGCTTGGTACGTTCAAACAACAAGTCCATCCCAAGTCTAGCTGGTGCATCAGGCAAACATGGTGAAATGTGATGGTTTCTGCCCTGACAGAAGGCAGAGCCCATGTGGCTTTCCCCTGGGTTCAGTGCCCTCTGGCAGCACCAAACCCAGCAGAGAGAAAGCCCTGTCCCAGCTGTGGCCACCGCGGAAAGATCTCCAGCGTGACCCTGCCTGGAGCTGTATTATTCCTAACCAGTGAGCTTGGAAGCTTTGCTGGTGGGCTCCAAAGGCAGGGTATGTAGGTCCCAGAACAGATTGGTAGTCTCTTTTTAAAAACTCAAAGCTGTTTTTAAAAGTTAAAAATATAAATAAATATATAAATATATATATATATATACACTTCTAAGGCTGGATATACAGCATATATAGCTTAGCTCTACAAACTAACCTTTACCACCAACCTATTATATCCTTGTTAGATTAAGAAAATAAAAGCCTGTATTGCGTAAGTCTTCATTTACCACAGTGTGAAGTAGCAGTAATGAAAAAAACCTGCAAGGTAATGTAACTGAATGTTTAAGTCTTACTGAGAACACTGTCACTTTATATAAAATGAATAGTATCCTGTATCAACTTACTGAATAATATGTTAAAATGAAAACTGGAGCACCTGCACTTTGAATTCTTGCTTCTTTTATACAGATAGTCAAGATTATTTTTTGGTTTTTTAAATTCATATTTGCTCAGTTCAGGATCATGCCTACATGCCTAATCTTTATTTGCTGTTTTGAGAATATTTTCTGTAGAATACTGTTGATTTTTTTTATACTCCTGTATATTGCATCCATGTAACTTGCAGATTTTTTAGCAGAAGCTATGTTTAATTCTTTTGTTTTAAAAGAATGCTTTTAAACTGTCGGATGAAGTGGTGTTTAACCACAAATAGGTAACGTGAACAAATAAAGTACACTCTGCACAGATTTGATTTCGAACGATTAAAATCACGCTAGAGGGGAAAGTAGATGGTGGCGGTTTATTACACAAATGTCTTTGCATCGTCAACACCACATTTGCTGTTCTCTGGTTTTGTTTTAACACCTGAAGGTGTTTAATTCCATCTGCAACAAGCCACCCTCGCTGGCTTCTCTCCCGCTACCCCGTTTCAGTACACAGCCTTTCCTGCTCACATTCGGTGACAACAGTTGTTACTGCCTTTTTTTAAGACACACACACGCCATCTCCCAGATATTTTATGACCCATCTACGCCTTGCTGTAGCTCTCTGGGCAAGCTCTTAAGGCTTTATATAGTAGGCTGGTTTTTACGGGGTACTGGTGAGCCGAGACATCAGCCTCCAAACCGCGGCAGTGACAGAACAGCAGCGGATGTGCTCTGTTCAGGGAACTACATTTTTGAATCTTCACCATTTATTTGTGTGTGTATAAAGTCAATTGGCAAAAGTTCATTTCTGAGCAGTGCTCATCTCGTCCATGTCTCGGTCAGTTTACTGTTGATTTTTTTTTATTTTTAGGGTTTTTTCCTTCTGTTGGGAGTAGAATTCTCTCCTTTATAACTTACCCGTGTAGAGAGTATATACAACCATAAGAAAAAGCAATGTAGTCTCTGAGAATGTGAGACTGTGGGTGGGTTAATGTGTATCAAGTGACGATACTCTTCTGAAGCTCTGATCACCATTGTTGTAGCTTAAGATGCCAAGGCCAGAGCAGAGTGCTTTATTGTAAGGCCTGGCAGCTGATTAGCACAGAAGCCTTCAGCACTAAGGGTTAACATCCTTAGGGAGACTGTTGACCTTTTTAAGTTTGCAGATCCCTAAGTTGTTTCTCTCTTGCCACCTCTGTCCTGGCAAAGTGAATTTAAGCCTATGGGGAATCTTCCACACACCCTAGATATGCACAGACCACCCGTGAAAAACTGTTTTCCATCTTAAAAGGGTTTTCCAGCTTTGCTCCATGCCCACCCCAGGGGATGCAGCTGTTACAGCTCCTGTAAGGAGTAGAGGCACCCACAAGTGGGACTCTGGGGCAACGGGAGCCATTCCACAAGGCAGCTTCGTTGTGGTTTTCTCCAGGAGCCTACCTTGCCTTCCCGACTGTGTCACCAAAGCTCTTAAGTGTAATCCAGGTCACCTTTAAGAACAGCTTTGCAACAGGTAGCAGCCAGGTGAGCTGATTTTCTCCAGATTTTTTGGGTGAGGCCGCTGACCTGATTAGGGCTACACCAAAGGGCCACCTGAGGGTTGCCTGTTGGATAACAAGATCTGCTGTGACCTGTTCTGCAGTAGCTGGGTGGGAGCTAGCAAGAGGAGAGCTACAGGAGAGTTCAACTGATCAGCACACAATGACGTGGAACCTTCAAGAAAAGGTGAGTGGATATTTTTAAAGTCTTACCTGTGTATGTAGTTGTGCTACACAAGCAAGTCAGTAGGGTTTTAGAAGTGTGATCTTTTTCCTCTTCAGAGCTGAAATCTGTGACTGGACACCAACACAGGCTGCTTTTCTAGCTTGGTAGGAGCTGGAGGCAGCACGGTGCCTGCCTGCTAGAGACAGACAGTATGTGATGGAGGAGTGAGAGGGTATTTTGTAGAGCTTTTGCTATTAAAAAAAAAAAGCTACAACAAAATCCTCTTCTCAAGTTTTTTTTTTCTAGTCTTTCAACTTACTCAGGTGCTGTAGCATATGGAAGTTCAACGGTGCCCGTTTCCTTCAGCATAGGATCTTGCGGCTCCTGCTTTCTCAGCATCAGAGATGAGGGTTGTGTTCTGAGACTTGTGAAGTTTTATGTGAAACCTACTGAAAATCTGACGCCAAAACTGATTGTAAAGAGAAAAGCACCTTATGGGTTCTTACTCAGTGACCCTATGAAGGCAGGTGTCAGGTGGTGTGCCATAAATGAAGGCGGCAGGGACTGGGATGTCTGTGTGGCGAGGTGTGTAAGGGGGCTGTGGGAGAGAAAGGGAAGAGGCTTAAAGCAGTTGGTCAAGCAAAGAGCTGGTTCTTGTACCGGGACAGCTGTGCAGCCGGGTCTGGTTCCTCAGCTGAGTGCTCTCTTGAGTTTCTGGATCTCTCCTGTCACGGGGTCTGTGTTACTAACCCTGCAGCAGCATTTTGAAACTGTGGTGACTGGGTTTCTTAACAGCGAGTGCAATACGGCAACCGACACAAAGCTGTTGGGAAGGGTTTGAATTCCATCAGGTGACTTAGAGCAGCAAAGCAGGAGCACTGTAAGGCTACAGCCTGTCTTACAGGGAAAGCAGTAGATGGGAGAAGGCACAGGTGGCTGTAATGTTGTAGTACAGGTGAGGCTCACGGCTCATTAGGTTCCCACCAGTCTGGGCTGGGTGCACGTTGTTGAGTTCCAGTGCTGCTGCTCTCCAAACTTCCAGCATCTCTTGTGAGTGACTAAACCATAAGAACTTGGAAAAGGCCAGAGACTGGTAATTCAGTAATCGCGAGGTACAATGTCGGTACAACATGCCTTTTTGTCAGAAATGAAATACTAACAGTAAAAAAATACTTGATGCAGTTGTATCCATTTCTGTAACAAAAAAGGGCTGGTTGGGCTTAGACTAAAACATCTGGGGAAAAAAACTGAGGAAATACTGAGGAATAGCGTTGGGGATTGACAGGTGAGCTCAGCCTAATGTCCTAGCCTATGGCGAAGCACCAGGTTCCTGTGCCTGGGGCCTTCCTCCAGACCCTGGCATCAGCACCTGGTGCTGCGGGAGAGGGTTGGCCCGTGGCCTGGAGCTCGCCAGCTGGGACACACGCTGAGGAGCAGCCTTGCGGCAAGCAGGAAAGTCACCTCTTACTGAGCCTTATCCTCCCTCGGAGGAAAACATTTCTTTTCTGTTATTTCTGTTTCTGTCTTGAGTCAAACGTTACGCGCTCCCAGGTAGAGGTTGGGACTTTTAATGCTCACTTAAGGTGCTGATTTCTTCAAGAGTGAAAATATAAATTAACCTGACAGCAAATAATGAGGGAAAAAAAAACCTGTTATGGCAGTGACTATTACATTGAACTATGGCTGATGGGAACGTGTGACGTGTGCTGGTGGCTGCGCGAGAGCGTTTCGGTGATGGGAGAACAGGGAATTAAATGCAGGACCTTAGTCTTAGCTGCAATGCGAGATTCTCCCAATAAATGGTGGCAGGTAACATCTCCAAGCACTGCACATCAGGTAATTTAACCCTGGTTCTTCTCTTTCCTGCTGTACTCAGGATCTCAGGTTTCAATTTCCCAAATAGCTGCTTCCTCCTCCCGTTTTCCACAGTAACTGGTAATTACGTAACTGACCAACTCGACGCTGGGGGGGGGGTCTGGAGGGGTGGGATGTCTCTGGAGGGCAGCGCCTGCTCTAGGCTTCCGTGGAACTAAACCTCGCTACAGGTGAGGCCCCGCAGTTCTCACCCAGCGGCACTTTGGTACATTAATAGAAGTGTTTGGTCTCCAAAGTTCAGGAGGAGAAACCAAAGCTCCCTGAGAAAGACAAACGGAACTGAAAAACCGAGTGAATTACTTGACGTGGTTGATAGAGAGGTCAAGCCATGCTGAAAAACACAGAAGTAAAAATATTTTGTTGGCTAAAGCTTATTAGGGCTTCTCTTTTTTTTTTTTTTGTAATTCGGAGTTCTTCTCCAAATCTCAGTTTTGTTCCTGGAGTTCTCTCCTGAAAAGAAATGCTTGCACTTCTGAGTTATCTCCAAGAGTTAACTTCTAGGTCTTTCAGAGAAAATCCTTGTTGTGGT
Organism: Nycticryphes semicollaris; assembly: GCA_013400055.1. Lineage (NCBI taxonomy): Eukaryota > Metazoa > Chordata > Aves > Charadriiformes > Rostratulidae > Nycticryphes > Nycticryphes semicollaris. The sequence goes on from VXBJ01006939.1 coordinate 12,488, forward strand.
TTTTTGGGTTTTGGTGGAGTTTGGTTTCTTTTGGGTTTAGTTAGTTTGGGGGGAGGTGGGGGTATTTATCTGTTTAGTTTTGATGGAGTGGTTTGGCTTTTTTAAAGTAGTTGTTTTAATCTGTATAGTGAAGATTTCAAGAGTAACTGACATAAAGCTCTACCACTGTCAGCAGCGTGACAGCCTCCCTGCGTAATGTTCTCTTCTGGTCTGTAATCTCTGAAGAGGGAGAGCGCTGTAGTGCTTCTGGCTAAAGAAACTCAGCAAAACTACTCTCTGCCTCCTTCCAACCCAATATGCTTTTCACAGGTGTTACAGATTAAGGAAGTCAGGTCTACTTTCTGTAGTATGGACCACAAGAATTTAAGAAAAGGGGTGCTGCCCCCTTCTAGGTCAGGTGTGGACCAGGGCGAGAGGATGGCTGAGAAGCCTTTGGTCCGTGCAGTAGCAGGGATTTTGCTCAGCCTTAATTCTTATTTCTTGTGGTGTTTGACTTAAAGTACACCTGACTTAAAAACACACTACAGAGGTACGTGAGCCAGCTAGCCTTTGTTCCAGCTCTTCTTGTCTCTTTCCAGTTCAGCTTCCAGTTCTGCTGCCAACCATTTCCCAGGCACAAATGCAAGCCCAGGACAGGAACCAGAGAGACCTCTCCACAGGTTCTCAGAGCTTTTCCCTCTCGGGGCGGGGGGGGAACAACCCACAAACACTCACCAAAGAGGATAGATAGACTATGGCTATGGCTATGAAAGGGATAGATTCCCTCGTATCGCAGTGCCCAGGGATGAACTGAGAGCATGGCAAAGAGGAAATTGTTCCATTTTCCAGCAGGCCGTAACACGCTGACGTTGAGAGTGTTTTGGAATAACTCGTTCTTTATTTGCTACCGTTGTAAACATCTCTTTCCATTACACAGACATCACAGTTTACATTATTGCTTTTATATTGTGGTAAACAGAAAATTCTATTAGTATGCAGCTACCTAAGCACAGTGTGGGCAGAAGAAACTGCCCCCGAGCCGTTGGGGGCCGTTTTTTTTCTTTCCCTAGAGAAAGACCAAATATATAGACTGACACACAAAACACTGCTCCAAAGATCGCTCACCATTGCACTACAGCAACACAAACCGACTGTGACAGAAAGAAACAACAGGTTACGTCTTTACTATGCGTTCACTAGCAGGATTTTCAAGAATTCCCACCTAACTAAATACACACTTGTTCATGACGGTAATTCTTAGCAATTACCTAAGGCTAAGCAGTATTTTTTTTGTAAAATGTCTGTTATTTAAACAAGGACAGAAAATCCGGAAAACGAATGCTCGGGGCTTTGTGTGTGTTAATTTTTTTCTTTGCATTTTTTTTTGTTTTGCTTTTCAAAGAGAGAAAATCCCAAACTATTTATCCGAGGTGCTTAAATCGGCCCCCCTTTTCCTATTGTCCTGGAGGAGAAAACGCCCTGTCCTTTACGCTGCTCTTATCAGATGACGGAAGCACAACCAGTTTCAAAACATTCTCAGTTTGTTTCTTCCTAAGTAGCACTGTCTTCAAATCGCTTCCCAATCCAGCTGGTTACTTCCGAAGCAACGGGTTTACTTATTGAAAGACTTTTGCTTGTGGTTAAACTTCTATTTATCTGTAATTTGTTCATGTAGTGGCACCACGTACCAAGCGTATACTAAAGAAAAGTGGAGGTAGTTTGTTAAACAGTTGCTACATGAACGACGAGGACAAAATAATTGCAGAACCACCTTGTTGTCTTCAGTTCTAGGGGTTTTTTTTTTTCTCTAAAATTGCTGTTGCATATAAGCTTTCACTCAGTGAACGCTTTAAAGAGGCAGCAAGTCAGCAAATCAACAGTACTTGCAAATTCCAATAAGGTAATACAGACTTTAAAACGTGACAGTTAATAAATAACAACAAGAGAATTTAGCAAGGTTTTAAGACTCTCGGAATAAACCACGAGCAACGAATTCCGACGGGAAACAAATTGATCGTATCAACTGGCAGAAAGGTGTCCCACCTCCCTCTTGCATCTTCCGTAGCCTTAGGACTGTCACCCTACACCAGAGTTTGTATGAAATACCGCTGACTAGTACAACATTGGTCTTCCCTAAACACAAATTCACCTTTTCCCATGTATTTTCTAGCTACCACCATAATACAGTTACCCTATCGCTGATGCAAAACGGGGACACTCGCTACTAGTCTACAGGTAGTGAAGTGACTCCTAGGCAGAGGGACTGGGCTACTTGATCATACAAAACTGCATGCAAATTCTAACTGTTTCCTAGGAGGGGGCACTGGAGCCTAATGTAAACATCCACCTTAATTACTACATGCTAACTAATGCATTCCCATATCTCTCACTCATCTGATGAAGGTTGGGTTTACTGTTTCTCCTTGTATACTGCCACGGTTTGCTCTCAGCTCACACCTTGATTTTTATTTAAAAATAAATTAAAAAAAAAAAGCTATTGAAGCTGCATCTTCATCAGGCTCAATCTACATTCTACACTAAAATGTCTCAGGCCATCTGAAACTTGATGGTTGGGCTTTAAAAGCCTCAGCAATAGCCAAATATCAGTCTCCTCATGAAGAAGGAGCCGAGTGAACGTTTCGAGGCTGTAGGCTCTAGTGCAGGGGAGCGTTCCACAGAGATGGCTCATGCCATTTTGTTACTTGCTAGCAAGCAGTAAATGAAAATAAAGATGGGATCTCCATTCCTGCTCCTGCTAAATATATTGCAGTCATTTCTGAAATTCAAAAAAATCAGTCTCCTGTTGCTTCCAAAGGGTATCTACAAGCAATAGCAAAAATTATTAAGAAAGAAAGACGAAAATCACAGAAGCTGAGGCTAGAGAAAGTAACAGACAACTAACCTCAGGCACTGGGAAAAGCCTCCTTTCCACTTCCTCACCTTTTAGGAATGCCCAGTTTCTACAAGGGTCAGAGAAACAGAACTCTGCTGCAGAACCTGCATCTCAGAACACTCTCCACAGGATCTCAGCTTTTTCAGTGGTGTGAATTACAGGACCTGGTGGTAGCAAAAGAACTAGGCTTCCTGTGGTCAGTTTTGTATTTAATTTAGTCAGTTCAAGCTGTTCAGCTCACAAGCCATGGCATAACCATAAATACTCTCCCTAAAATATCTTACTTTGCTTTTAGGAGATTAGCATCAACCCAACACAGATGAGACAAACTCTTCTCCACCCTGTACATGTTAAACTCCCATCTATACCTAAGTTATCATAAAGAGAAAACAGAAGTTTGCTACCTCCTACATAGACACTGTTCACCCCGAACAGGAGCTTTCTCACGAGTAAGAGATCACCAACATTTAAGGGATCAGGAGCAATTGGGTGGATGCAGTGCAAGAAGTTACTAATTATACACTACAGACTCCCAGAATTACCGAGGTGGGAAGGCACCTCTAGGGATCAACTACTCCAAGCCCCTGCCCAAGGCAGAGTCACCTAAAGCAGGCTGCTTAGGACCATGTCCACTCGGGTTTTGATTATCTCCAAGGAGATGCAGTATTACATATTGTAATAATACATTTAAATCTTACGTAGTGTTACATCACTCGTTATAAAAAGGGGGTTGTGTTTGTTTTTTCTTCTTGTGTTTAACATTTTTACTCTTCAGGAAGTTGCTCCCACCCTCTCACTGTTAAAAAAAGTTAAAACAGAGCAACAATCCCCCCTCCTTCCCTGTACTAACAGGGAAACCTAAATGGTACCCTGAGGTACTTGAGACTCAGGGACATCAGGTCTAGAAGTTAACTAATTTACCTGAGATGATTTTTAAAAAAAGAAGGAAAAAAAAAAACCAAAGAGGCATGAAAGTTCCTATCAGTGTACAAATTTTGTGCCACTGTGTGCTATTTAGGTATATACTGAAAAAATCTTTCCCAAATAACTCAAGCTTCTAAGGCTGTGATCGGGTTACAGAATCAAAATAGAACACTGATTGAATAAAGCAGAAGGCACTTATTAAATAGTAGGTTTTAGAAAAAGAAGTGATGGTCATACCAAATCTGTTTAAAGTTGCTTTAAGCAATAATTAGTCACAATATAAATATGAAGTCCTATTGACTAGATTGTCTGAGGATGCCAAGATTAAGGAACATGTCTCAGTTGTATCCCTCCCATGGAAAACAGATCTTTGTTAGAGAATGGTACTCGGGTGTTATTTTCACAAAACAGGGACTGCAGCTGCAATAAAGGCTTTTAATGAGTAAACTTTATCAAAGGGCTAAACTAACTCTCTTCTACTTCCCGCTGAGAAAACCCCATCAGCTGCTAAAAGAAAGGGCTGATAACAAAGTCAAGCAGCCTGAGCAGCTGAGGTCAGATTAGAAAGAAATGAAAATCTTTACAGTTGGAATATTTTTAGGAGGAGTAGCTTTAGTGTAAGGATCTGATGATCTGTGGTTCTTGTTGTTCATTAGCAAACTGAGCTTTTTCCAAGCATAGAAATTTGCTGGTACAAATCCATAGATAAAAAATACTTCCTTAGTCGGAAGTAGTTTCTAGTAAGTAAGTAAGTTAGTGCGTTGATGGATTAAGCCTCTTCTCCAAAATCATAAGCAACTAATGCATGTCCTTCGCGGACCTCATCATCACAGAGAAATTTAACATTGAGTTAACGATCAACTACATGTACAGAACAAGAACACATAAAGTCTAAAACCAGAGTAATTAGAACTAAAAAAAGTTTTTAAAAGACAATTAACAGTCAAACCGGTAGAAAACACGACGCAGCACAAATACCTGCTTCATGTTCCTGCACCAAGAGGTATAAAATAAATTGTAAAAGCAACCGATCCAGAGGCTCTTGAGATTTGTGGGTTGTTTTTTTGTGTTAGTTTGATGGTTGGTTTTTGTTTGTTTTGTTGTGGTTTGGTTTTGTTGGTTTTGTTTTGTTTTTTTAAGCTGTCCTTTGGAGAATAGCATAGAAAGACCTGTAAACGGAGGTTGATTGTCCAAGCTTTCTTAACTGAATTTTGATATGTTTTTTTAAATGTAAAAAAAAAAAAACCAAAAAAAAAAAAAAAGAAAAGCTTTATCATTAAACAGTTTTTTGGTGAAACATGCAGAACTTCCACCCAAATGCATGATTCCATTTTTGACGCCGAACCTCGTACACTGCAGAGGAGTTAAGGTTTCTTTGTATTTTGTAAGGTTAGTATCACATCACAATGCAGCAGAAGTCTCTTAATTTTTTCATGAAATTTCTCTCTGTACTGGTTGAAGTGCATAATGCTTTCTGGTTCCTCTTCAAACCAGAACTTGTCAAACTCATAAACCAAATAACCTGTGAAGAAAATAAAATACTGTAAAAAGGTAAAAATGACCTCCAGAATAATCTACCTTGATCTAGCCAGAACTGGAACGATCTTGTAGATTCTATTCAATCCCTTAAAACAGGGAGTGTCTCAACCTGGTCAACAGCGAGCTTTTAGGCAGTGTAATAATGAATAAAAAAATAAATGTACAAATACTGAGTTTTCAGACTACAGTCTCTAATACATAGAGAGCTACCCAAATTTATCCCTTAAACATCTATTTCTGTAGCACAACTTTTAAGTATCAGGTGCATTTCCTATACCTGATCCAGAACATGAACATCTTGCTCTGGCTAATGAGAAAAGTCTAGAAACTTACTCCAAAACCGCCTAAACTCTATGTTGTGTGCTTCCCAACGTGGTCTGTACTAAAGAAGCTACAAATACTTACAGTAAAACTGATGGAAATGCTCCATCCGCGGCCAACCAGAGATCATGTTGTACAGATGAGACTTTAAAGCACCGTTCTTCAACAAGCTGTACGCCATTTCTGTCAGATTGATTCCAACTATTGCATAAGAATATCTGCAACACCAATCATAGGCCACGTTTTACCTTGTGGATTGAGGCACTAATGAGATAGTAAGGCTAATCATAATCAACATTGACCTCAATTTGCTCATTTGATTTCATTAAATCTGCTGGACTATTAAAAATCAGACATCAAAAAACATTGTTAGAGTATAAATAGAATGCTTAAACCTGCTCTTCAAGCTGAGAAAAAAATCTGGTTTTCTGTAGCATGGTAGAGAAAATAGTCCTTTAAGAATTTCTATTGTGGTGCTAAACCAAGTGTTTCCGGGGAAAAAGGGGCGGGGAAAAAACCAGTTCATTTGTGTCAATAATACAGGTATTTAATGGATCTAAAAGTCTCCAATAGCCTATTCATGACCTAGTTGCACAAAGGAGTATTATTTACAACTGAAGCCATGAAAGCCTCCCATTCTTAGTAGGCGATTGAGTTATCTGGGGATTAGATGGATCAGATGGAATACACAGTTTTGCCAGCTTTCCTCTGTATCTGACTGCTTTTAGTGTGTATTTCCCTGTAAAATGAGCTAAGTTTTATAACATGCAAATTTTTGGCAAATGAAGTTAAAGCTAAACAACAACAAAACATTTATTTGTATATACTTATTACAGAGCAGAAAGCTAGACAAAAAAAAAGGGACCTTAAAAGATAATCTGTACCACCCCAGCACAGGATCAGCAAGAAGGCGAAAAAGAAGTTTTCACTTCTAAATCTAATCTAAGCCTAATACAAATAAAGGTAACTGTGATGCTAAAGGTGTTCACTGTGTTAACCAAAGCCAATATTTTGCAACGTTTTTGTTCCAACAAGTCTATTCTGAAAAAAACAGCTGCATATATTTCCCAGCCTGAAATTGATTTCTGTGTTTGGTTTCTCACGCCACTCTACTTTGCTTCTTTTTATTCATCTTTTAATACAAAAAACCCACAAATATTTTCCTATTTTCAGGACACCTACTCAGCAATCTTGACATTTCTCTTACACAGAACAAGCCAGAAAAAGTCATATAGTGACTTACCCCAGCTTTGGGTGATTTGAACGAGAAAGGATCTGACGAGCTTCGTTGGTGTAATGCTTACTAAAATACCTGTCAGTGTAAAACAGGATCTTCCATTATTATTTTTTTTCTAAGTTCATAAAAAAAAAAAAAAAATCACGTATTCAGAATCAAAATGAGTATCATTAAACTAAAGCTGAATACTACTCTGTACTGAAAAAAGCCACAAAATGAAGACCAAAGAAAAGGTAGCAAATGAAATTATATGAACTGAAAAAAAATATATTTGTGAGCTGAACATCAAATATGAAGTTCTGTCAAGTCCACAATTAGCTTAGCAAAGTTAGGCAAACCTGTTTACTTTTCATTACAGTAACTAATTCAGGAATCTTACAACTTTTGACACGTTCCTTTTTAAGTTATAACTGATCAAACGTATAATATGACAACAACAAAAAAAGAGTGTCTTGGGCAACTTTCTGTTCCTCCCCTCGTTTGTTGGCCTCTACCCAACCACAATTTACAGATGAGTAGTTGCTAGAATGTTGACTTATTTAGAAAATACTGATCTTTTCACTGTACAGAAGTCATCATTTCTATTTGCTTCTATTCAGTCTTTATTAGAATTAGCACTAGCTAGAGAGAATAGATATTGAAAATTAGTTCAGAAAAGTTGATAGGACATGCCTAGAAACTCCTTCTTGCAGGTAAGATGGAACTCATCTATTGACTGACTTGCTTAGCACAATATTAGAGATTACTTGGCCACATGTTCTATTGAAAATTACAATAGAAATTAAACACTTCTTTTCACTTACACCAGATTAACTAATCCCAGCAGGCCCATTCCTCTGAAGTCTGTTTTGGGATCATCACCTTGGAAGCCGATGTCACACCACTGCTTGGTGATTCTGGCCTTCAGATTCTCATGAGGCATCAGCAAATTCCAAAGCTGTAGAAATATGCTTCTGTGTTATGCACAGCTGCTAAAGTATTCTAAGTCACATAATTCAGAACACTTGCTGCTGCATATTAGAAACCATTCACCAAGGAACAGGATACAATCTGCATGCTGTTCTCTTCCGTTGGTGGCAATCCAGAGTCATACTACAACAGCTGACTTCAGCAATTATGAAATTTATATGTAACTTTAAACTTGTTAATTTCTCTTCACAGACAAAGTCACTGTATCAATACTAAAGAAACAAAGACTTGTTTTACTTCAGAAATTAATTTATGCGTCACTTTCGGATAGGACAGTTATAAACTGAAACACAAATTCTCAATGGAAGTTTAACACGTCAACGGTGGGACTTGCATGGCAAGCTGAGATAATTAAGTAAATGCTAAATGACTGCTAATATATTTGCACAGTAGATGCTATTTTAAAAAGCCTCAAGCAGTATTACATTATTTGCTTGCTATTATTTACTGTTACCTAAAATACTTCACTGACAGTTTTTTCTCTGCCAGCATTGAATTACCCTCTTTGACACTGACTGGGATGTAGTAATAAGAAAATATTAGTATCTTTATTTAATAATTATTGGTTTACAAAGCTAGACATGTGCATAAGGTTAAATATTTTTTTTTTTTACCACAATCCTTCAGTGACCCATTACAAAATTATTTTGCTACTTACATGTTGTTGTTATGTCTGTTTTCACATGAAGTAATCCTAGTGCAATTAATTCTAGTTTACTAGTTCATTTTGCTTTGATGTTGTGTTTTTACGTGTCACTTGTATGATGGCTTAGCAGTTCATGAGTAGAAAAGAGCTTTAAATAGGCCAGCTGGTAAGAACACTACCAATAAATGAAGTTCATTCAAGCTGTTGCACTTGGAGGGGGAAAACCACAAACAAATAGCATTTGTATTTAAAAGATTATTTTCACCTCAATTAACTGTTCCTCGTGTTCTTCGTTGTCCGAATCATACGGGACCTTCCGCAGACTTTCCACGTCCAAATAAAGTTTTTTATAACCTGATATCTGCAGTAAGGATACATGCAGATTTGTCTTAAACCTGAAATAATAACAAAACATCACACACAGAAGCTATAGAGGCGTAGTTAGCAATAGATTCTTACTTGAATTACCAGGTAAGACCTTTCTTATTAAGATAACAAAAACACTAGAATTAGGAAGTGCTTTGTTTACCTTTCAAACCACAACATATCAGTATACTGTTATACAGATCTTATTTCTACTTAAAACCCAAAAGATTCTAGCTGCTGGTTCTAGTGCTTCGCTGTAAAGGCTCATTCACTTACAATTATGGAAACAAAAAATAGCTACAATCTGTGATGACACGAGAAAACATATCATCCTGAACCCTGTACCTTCACCTACCCCCAAACTTTTTCTAGGTCTTAAAGTGAAACTTTGTCAGAAATACTTATAGCTTTAAAGAAGTGTTTCATTAAAGTTTTGACTATTCACAATTTTTCGTCTAAATCTCTCATAAGTAATTATGCAGATGATGCAAACATTAATATGGCATCACTATACCCTCTAAGCAATTACATAGTTCATGTAATCAACCTATGCGATAATCATATTGTTTAGAAATTACAAGTAAGAGATGGGACCTGCAAGGCAGAGATGCAGTTATCCCAAATCTGTGTCAATTAAAACTTTGCAATTTATTTTCTGAAGGAGATGTAACCATACTTCATTTTCTAATTTCATTCTAAAGATCTGTGCTGAATGGCCTAAATATTGCATCAGATTAAGCAACCACAAGAATGTGCCAAGAAATTAAAATCATCTGCCAGGATAAACTTATGTTTGGCTTCTAAACGTACCCTGTATCCTTCTGTGCAATTTTCTTTTCTTTCATTACATCTCTGACACACTTCTCGACTTCACCTTCCTCAACATGTACGGCATTTCTTAAGACCTAGGAAGTTAACACAGAAGAAGACCTCATGAGGAATGCAGAAATCTATCATCTACTTTATTCTTATTTCTCAGCTTCTGTACACCTGCCTTGTACGTATCCTTTAAAAGAGCAAACAATGTGTTGCAAACGTTTGCAATAAGTGGGCTCAAATTGCATATAAAATATTTGCAATAATTACACAAAAGCCTAACTTGTAACTTTGTCCAACTGCAAACAACAATCTTTACACAGGAGTGCCCTGAAGAATAAATAAAAAGCTCAGGAGTTGCTTAGTCTAGGTTCTCGGTTGCTTTCAAACGCTGAATTGAAACATGTTCTTCCTAACCCATCTGCAACAAAGGCAGCTGTCGTGTAGCAGGAGTGGCAGAACTTCAACAAGGAAATAATGCTTCGGAATTAGGAGGCAGTGAACTAACGAAGCTGACGTGAAATAAAAGAACTTAGTGTAAGGTACTGCTATTCTTCAATTTCCTAAAGGGCAAATGCTACTAATGGTAATTATATGCTGCCTAGCTAAAAACACTTCACAACAAGTTAACTTTGTCGTCTCAACTTTTCATGGTCACAGTGCATTCTTTAATACAATTTATGCTAACAGCAAAGCAGCTTCACTTCAGTAAAGCAAAAGGTTAACTCTTTTAAAATGGAACATTAGTAGATTTGATGTACTCATTTAACTAGGAGATGGTAAAAGACCCACCCATGCTGTGCTCTACTGTAACAAGGATGCTTGTAGCAGTTACTAATTCTCTCGTAACATCGCATTGCAGTGATCAGCTAGAAAAAGGGAGAATGCAGTCCCCTCACTGCTAATGAAAGAGTTTTGTTCAAAATGCACAAAATTGAGGGTTTAAAGTGTTAGCTTGCACCTAACTGCTACAGAACAATTGGAATGAGCCTGTCAGTTAAATGTCTACCTGCAAACTTGCATTACAGTTTGTCCAACAGCTCAAGACCTTGCTGTATACACTGCATTTAATTGTTTTATCCATATCCTTTCTCAATATCATACCACTGGTTTCTACAAAAACAGCGAAGGAGATTGTTGTGACAGGGAGAACTGACCCCCTCAAAGAACAGCAGCTCTGTATAACAGTTAGTCTGACTTGCCGGTAAAGAGCAGGTGATCTTTCAGAGATTAAAACAAACACTTGAACGGACGTGGCATTATTTTTGAGAAACCTTGACTAACCCCAGCATGGAGAACCCAAAATGGCATTCTCTCTGCCTTTTATTCCTCTACTTTCGTCCACCCTCAAAAAGTAAATGCACTTGTTCTTTCCTGGGATCTGTCTCTAAAGTACGGTTATATTACAGTTCAATCTCTAGTATCTTTTACCTTATTCTTTGATGATGCCAGTGAATGTTCTGCAATACAAAAAAGTAAAAAAAAGTAAATGTCACAGTTAAATTGAATTGTTTTAAATAACTGACAACAGGTGTTCTTGTGGCATATAAGTTATAAAATTTTGCATCCCTTTTATTCAAGTAATTAATCAAAAGTTACTCAATCTTAAAATCAACAGGTATCAGGTGATTTAAAGTCTTAATTTACAGTGGGTTTTTTTACAAATCCCAAGTACAGTGTTGAAAATAGACTGATTTTTTTAAAACATTGATCAATTACATGTACAAAAGCAAAGATAAATTTGAAAAGGTGTAAAGACAAAAATGTCTCTTTATTTTTTTCATTCTTAGTAAAGTTTTTGTGTTTGTTACTGAAGTGTAAAAGCTAAATGACTTCCTCAAGCTATTGTTAAAATGGCAAAAACAAAGTAGTTTCTAAAATTACTATTTTAGATCAGAGTTCTACATCAAGCAGAATTGTGCATTTAATCAATCTTCCTCCCCCATCACCCCATGAAAAAACGTATTAATGTCTGTTCTGTTTTTTTTAAGGTAAGAACATCCACAAAGTTGATGGGAAGACTCTGAGGGAAAACATCAGATTTCTGATTCGCTTTTTGAAGCTCGCTGGAAGCAGGCCAGGAAACTAGGTCTGACGTTCTGATTTAAAGTTCTCATAGAGTAGCCAGGAAGAATGGAATGGTGAAAACATGATCCAGGGGATGCAAACTGCACTTGGGACGGGTTCCGGTTTCCAACAATTGCTTTTCATGACACTTCTTAAGATCTAAACCAGTCCTCACAGAGACCTTATAGCGGCCTTCCAGTAACTTAAAGGGGGCCTACAGGAGAGGTGAGGAGGGGACTCTTTATCAGGGAGTGTAGTGATAGGATGAGGGGTAACCATTTTAAACTGGAAGAGCCAGATTTAGATTAGATGCTAGGAAGACATTTTTTACTGTGAGGGTGGTGAGGCACTGGAACAGGTTGCCCAGGGAAATCATGGGTGCCTCATCCCTGGAAGTGTTCAAGGCCAGGCTGGATGGGACTTTGAGCAGCCTGATATAGGTGGAGGTGTCACTGCCCATAGCAGCAGGGTTGGAACTAGATGGCAGTATTTAAAAGACGTGTAGATGTGACGCATTGGGACACAGTTTAGTGGTGGACTTGGTAGTGTTAAATTTATGGTTGGACTCCATTCTCTTAAAGGTCTTTCCCAACCTAAATGATTCTGTGATTGATTCTACCTTCAAGGTCCCTTCCAATCGAACCATTCTACTATGATTCCGTGATTACCTATGCTCAGTGTCCGCTGCGCCCCTGCCTTCAAGCCATCAAAGACACGCTGCAATTCGCATTTCTGAGTCAGCAGCCGCAAGATCCACTTCAGCCAAAACCGAACGTACTTGCCGTACAGGAACCCCCAGAAGTACACCAACATCTTCTGCGGGAGGAAAGCCCGGCGTTAGCAGCAGGGTCACGGCGTCCGCAGCCCCGTTCCCCTCTCCGTCCCGTTCCCCTCCCCTCAGCCGCGGTACCGCCGCCCGAAAGCACCCTCCCCTCCTGGGGGCAGCACCGCCCCCCACCACCCCCCAGGCCGGCTCCCCCTCAGCCGCGCGCCGCCCTCGTGAGCCGTTAACGGTCGGCGGCCCCCCACACCGCGCGAGGCCGCCGTCGGGCGGCAGCTGTTACGCCACTCTGCCCCGCGGGCACCTGCCCCAGCAGCGCTCAGGGCGGCTGCCCGGCGCCCACCGTGGCGGCCAGCTAGCGGCGCCCGGCCGCCCCCCGCATCCTCACGCCGGAAGCCGCCTTTCCCCGACCGGGAAGTGACGGCGGGGCGGAAGTGCCCGTCGGGAGGTGCCTTCCCCGGCCCGGCGGCTGTTGATGCCCGTGCAGTGCGCTCTTCAGAGAGCCGTACCGGTGCGCGGCTCAGCTCCCTCGTCCGCCCGGCAGCTGCCTGGCTGGAGCCGCAGTGAGCCCTGGTTCAGTGCGTTGGCCGGCGCTGTGTGCTAGCGGGCGACGTGGCTTGGGTAAAGCACCTTCTTCGCCAGGAGCCCAGAGGCCTTGGCTGCTGGCCCAGTGTGGGAGGCACAGGCCGAGGTGGCAGGCATGTCGCCCTAGGCGGTGGCATGGCGGCCTTTGCCTGATATTTTACTCCCTCAGATGAGGGGTAGCGCTTACAAATTGAGGTGATTCTATGAAGGTAGATTTAGATTAGTTGTTAGGAAGAAATGCCTTACTATGAGCATGCTGAGGCACTGGAACAGGTTTCCCAGAGAAGCTGTGGGTGTCCCATCTCTGGAGGTGTTCAAGACCAGGTTGGATGAGGCTTTGAGCAACTGGTCTAGTGGGAGGTGTCCCTGCCCATGGCAAGGGGGTTGGAACTTGGTGATGTTTAAGGTCCCTTCTAAACCGAACCATTCTATGATTCTGTAATCAGTCCTGGCCTGTCAGCTGGGATATGCCACTTTTGCTTCAGGGCTGAACCTGGTGTTAACCAGGAAGTTGACACAGGCAGCCCAGGTCACACGTGGACCAGAAATCAGGGTCCCGTCTTACTAGTTAATGCCTTCACCTTGCGCTGGATGCCTTACAAAATGCAGTCAGAGATTGCTTCTGCTTGTTTAAATGCTTACAAAACTGCTTGAGGGCTTGTTGCTTGCTTCTGCCATAGCTGAAGGCAGCATTAATCAGAAAGATATTAGAAATTTACTTAAGCTAAATGCTTTTAAGGAGAAGTGCTTTGCCATGGATGCTGTTTTGCTGTTGCAGAGCAGAGGTTCAGCCTGTTTCATTTAGTCCTGGTCAGTACTTCCATTATATTATAATTAATGATTGTTTCAGTAAACAGGAGTTGAACAGTTCCTTTGAGGACAGCAGAAGGAATTCGTATTTCTCTAAATTGTATGCAAAATTTGGAAGGTTGAAAGGGAGCTGACAGACTTGCTTGACCACATTCTGGTACATTTTTTTAATATGAGGAAATTGAAGTACCTTTTACACAGAATCAAAAGCCACGCAGCAGGTGTGGTGGCCTGTGTCTCACAGAGGATTTCAGAGGATGGACCAAGACATTTGGTATCCTCCCTCTGGATTTTTACACTCATAAGGGTGCATGCTTGTGAGGGTATCATGAACTTCATGAGTTGTTTGCAGACCAAACATGAGTTGTTTGCAGATCTGATTCCTACTCTTTATGAGGAGAGATGATGCATTTTAAGAGGCAGCAGGTGGTCATTTTTATTCAGTGTAACTTCTTAAGTGAGTAATCTGACTTTTAAAGCATTGGAGTGCTACTGGACAAAAACAAGCTAAAAATACTTCTCTTTTTAAAAAAGTATTCTTACTTGGTGATAGGATGGCACGGTGGTTCTATCACATCTCCTACATACAATTCTGTCCAAGATAGCCAAAAACCAGAAAGTATCTTGAAAAAAACGCCAAAGATCCAGCGCCTAAGAACTGATAAAAGAAACTGCAAGCAATAAATCTGTCTGCATTGCAGGACCTGGGTAAAGGACACCTCCCACTTAGCTTGTATGGAAAACAACTCTGAGCAAATAATCCAGATCAGGAACAAAATACTGCGCTACACCTCCCACGTGATGATTTGGCAGAGCACTGCTGCTGCAGTATTTAAACACAGCTAGGCTGAAAGCTTGTCGTCGGGAGAATCCTGGCTTTGGCAGCAGCAGGGTAGTTACTTTGATGTTAGGAAGGCGGAGGAGTTGTAACAGCGTGAAGAAATGGGAGGGTGGGCAGGTCCTTGCTGCCAGTCTTTATGTCCATGCATGGATTGCTCTGAGATAGTTCATGAGCTACCGGAATTACTTAGGAAGTCCAGCAGGTGCATCCTTACAGTGTGGGCCTGTGCAAACAACACTGAGAGAAATTTGTAGCTGATGAGCTTTTTCTTGCTGTGTACCAAAATAAAGCCTTCCTACAGCTTCAGAAGTTTCACATTCCAATGTATCTTTTAATTGATTAAATAGTTTGATGTCCTAGAATAGCTTGGGTTGGAAGGGACCTTGAAAGGTCATCTAGTCCAGCCCCCTTTGCAATAAGCAGGGACACCTTCAGCTAGATCAGGTTGCTTAGAGCCCTGTCCAGCCTGACCTTGAACGTTTCCAGGGATGGGGTATCTACCACCTCTCTGGGCAACCTGTTCTTGTGTTTCACCACCCACAGTGTAAAACATTTCTTCCTTCTATGTAGTGTAAATCTACCCTGTTTTTGTTAAAAGCATTATCCCTTATCCTGTTGCAACAGGCAAGGCTGCATTAAGGTCTCCCCGAAGTATTCTCTTCTCTAGGCTGAACAAGCCCGACTCTCTCACTTTGTCTTCATAGGAGAGGTGCTCAATCCCTCAGATCATTTTTGTGGCCCTCCTCTGGACCCTGTCCAACAGGTCCATGTCTTTCCTGTACTGAGGGCCCCATAAGTGGACACAGTACTCCAGGTGGGATCTCACCAGAGCAGAGCATAGGGGCAGAATCTCCTCCCTCAACCTGCTGGCCTCACTTCTTTTGATACAGCCCAGGATACAGTTGGCTTTTTCGACTGTGAATGCACCTTGTCAGCTCATGTCCAGCTTTTCACCCACTGGTACCCTCAAGGCTGCTCTCAACCCCTTCATCCCCCAGCCTGTATTGATACTGGAGGTTGCCCCAACTCAGGTGCAGGACCCAGCACTTGGCCCTGTTGAAACTCATGGATTTGCAGAATCCCACTTCTCAAACATGTCCAGGTCCCTCTGGATGTCCCCTGTGTAGGCAATACATTGCAAAATATTTCTCTGTGTTATAATTAGACTTTTTGAGGTAAGCCTGAAAATTTTTAAGGTCTTGTTCCAGCACTTCTGAAATATGACAGTGTAAAAGATGAAAGTTTTAACCTACTTTATACCTTTTTTTTGCTCATACAATATTTTCTTTTCTTAAATCTGTATTTTAAAGTAAAATCTGTAAACAATTACAGTTATTTATTTAAAAATACTAAAGTATGCTGTTTTGACAGATATTTCAGTTTTCTAACTTGTTATTAAAAACATATAGACCTTATTTACTGTAAAACTGTAAATAAGGCAGGAGGTAAAGGTGATTATACCAAATACAGTAATTACAGGTGTATAAATTTCTCTTCAGGTTCCAAACTTTATCATCTTTTTCAGTGCATTACAAGTAAATGTAAACACTTGACTTAAAGCTTCACTGGTTTCTTTACGGAACCGAGCAATCCAGCTGTGAGCATGTTTGATTTTACACAAATGCTAGCACTTGAATCATGCAAGGTGCTTCTGCATTATCGTGTTCAGTCAATTCATAAATTATATTAGGTCAAAAAATATACAGCTGTAGCTTAAGAAAAACGTTACAGCTTCCTCTTTTTGCTTTCAGTAGTTGCCTTCCAGCATTATGTTCACAGAGACTTTGAAGTAAAGACAATGACCTACTGTTTACCTTATAAAATTACATTTCATAGGTGACAGCAGAGCAAATAAAAGGTGACTTTAACCAACAATATCAGCTGGTAATATCTACATAATCAGAAAACTTTCCATAGCAGGGACTATTACCTATTGTTACTGGTAGTTAGTTGTTCATGTACCCTTGTGGATGAAGGACAGCTGCAGCCTACATGCAAAATAATCCATTCCTTGTTTCACCCATGAGTCTCTATTTTGTCAAATATTTTTTTTTATTTTTTCTTATCTCTACTCTTGCATACACACAGATGTGCGAGAACAGTATGTAAAACGTGA
This sequence comes from Nycticryphes semicollaris, assembly GCA_013400055.1. Lineage (NCBI taxonomy): Eukaryota > Metazoa > Chordata > Aves > Charadriiformes > Rostratulidae > Nycticryphes > Nycticryphes semicollaris. The sequence continues at coordinate 29,378 of VXBJ01006939.1, forward strand.
GATAATCATCTTAGCAAGAAAAGACAATCAGTTACAAAGCACGAGAACACACCTAGAAACTCTTGCAGGTAAGCTGCCTTCATGGAACTGGTCTGTTGAGTGACTTGCTTAGTGAAGTATTAGAGATTACTCAGCCACATGCTCCATTGTCATGGGTTAGGCAGGACATCTATACAGTATTTTTAAAGATGATCAGTTTGTCAAAAATGCAGAAAGTCTACTGCTGGGAGGTAGAACTTGTCTGAAACATTTAACCTCCCAAAAAAACCACCCCTGTGCATCTTCTTTCAGCTGTACATGGTTCTTGAGTATACAAAATAACATACGAAGGGAGCACTGGGAGGAAGATAATAGGTGAGCATGAATCAAGAAAAAGGGCCTAGTTGCAAATAAGTCCCAAGGCAATGGAAGTTCAGGACATTTTCAATGATTAGGTATTTTGATTTTTTTTTTTCTTTTTGAGGAACAGTTATTGCACTACCTCATTCGTAAGAAAGACAGCATGAAGTAAATGATCACCACACCTCAGCACAGCTTAGTAACAGCATCTGCTTTAGTGTCAGCCTTAATAAATAACAGGTGATACACTCAGTGGCTGTCTCCACAGATATTCCCTGTACAATATGTAGGTTTGTTTCTGGAAATATGTGATTTACTTTTTTCTTACTGGCTATGAAAATAAGCTAAAATTAAGGGTGTGTTAGCTTTCTGTTATCTTCAGTGGCCCCGTCCAGCTTGACCACATCGCTTATGTGTCCACTTCCGCTTTGTAACGGGTAAAATACCAGCCAGTCAATTAATCATTACATAAAACATATTTCATGTTTATTTGTTCCTCTTAGTTCTAAAGCTCTATTTTACTGCAAAAGTGACAAAATCTATATTGATCCTCCATTAGAAGTGGTTCCTTGAGCTTTTAGTTTGTTAACTTGGAAACTGTGACGAGGATGTACCAGTGTAAGAAGATTGATTCATAATCACATTGGTTAATATAAACAATTACAGGTAGAATCATAGAATGGTTAGAGTTGAAAAGGGACCTTAAAGATCATCGAGTTCCAACCCCCCTGCCATGGGCAGGGACACCTCCCACTAGAACAGGTTGCTCAAAGCCCCATCCAGCCTGGCCTTGAACACTTCCAGGGATGGGACATCCACAACTTCTCTGGGCAACCTGTTCCAGTGTCTCACCACCCTCACAGGAAAGAATTTCTTTCTGGTATCTTAATTTCTAGGTACATAGTCAAAGCGTACCTTAAAGAAGATTTGTCAGTAAAAATATCAAAGATACGGTCAGAAACAGAAGGGAGAGGGCAGTTTAGAATGAGTGAGTACAGAGCAGTAATAGTCAGGTCCAACTCAAGGTTTCACGGTGATTCAGGGAGCCATACTCAGATTTTTAGTTCTCTGTTTGTATGCTGATGCAGGCTACTAGCAGTCTCCTGCATTATTAATGAATAATAGCATTTATAATTCAAAGTAATTGGTAAACAGAGAAGCAAACCCATCCATATCATTCAAACACAGGAAGGTTACGTTATCTTCACAAGTGCAGCAATGTACCATTTGGGGGACCCAAGATTAACTTTCAAAAAAGGACACAGTTACACTGTTAGCAGTATAAAGGGTGGCACGTGAAGGCAGCAGTCACGTTAGGACTCCCGCCTGCTTGTGTCTGGACACCAGTGTTTGCTTTGCTTGACACGATGCTATTCCAAATTATTTGGGGTTTTAGTATAAGTTGAGATGCAGTTGTTAAGTAAACAGAGAAAAAGATGAAATAGATATTGTAGCAATAATACAAGCATAATTTTATAAATACTATAGCCTTTGGGTAAATAAGGTAATGAGTTATATATGCTAGTAGTAAATTAAGGAAATAGGTAACAGATTAGCGGTCCATTTACTGCTTTTTTAGCAGCTGGCCATGTCCAGTATGATTTCAAAAGTTAGATTTTTGCAAAACAGACTGGGAAACCGCATTTCCTTTATCGCAGGTGTGGAACGGAGCCGGGGAGGTGCAGCGGGGGGGAGAGGGAATTAGATTTGTGAGCAGGTAATGGACATGTCAAAGTGAAAGCCACCAGATCACATATGAAAATGAAGGCTTTTTTGGTCATAAAATGTAGGTGGTTCTGCTAAAACTATGTCCCTGTACCAGATTCTTTTACCTGACAGTGCTGAATGCACGTGTTAATTGTACGCTACAGCTCGGCTTCCTGACACAATCTATTAAGCAATATGCAAATAAATGCATCAGGAGCTCTGCGGGGAAGTGGGGTGTTCGGGGGGAGGCCGGGGCCATGCCCTCTCCCGGCCCCCGGAGGCGGGCAGGTTAGCGCGGTGCGGACACGCCCGGTCGGCAGTTGCCCGGGAGCCGACGGCTGGGCGAGGAGGCGGCCGCGAGTGGCGAGCGGGCAGAGCCCCGCAGGGAGATGCGGTTCCGGCTCGGTCCGCTCCTGACGGTGCTGTGCCTCGGTGCCGCTCTCCCCTTCTTGTGGTACGCGGCGTGGCAAGGGACCCGAGGTGAGAGGGGGTACCGGGTGAAGCGAGAAGGGCGAGCGACCCGGCGGCACCTGCTTGCCTCCCTGCCGCTGCGGACATCGCGGTGCCGGGCTCCCTTCCGACGGCCGGGGTCCGCCCGTGGTAGCATCCATTCCCCCGTCCCCTCCCGGAGCGCCGGCTTCCCCTCCCGGGGATGGGAGACCGGTAACGGAGGGCGGGTGCTCGCGTTCCGCGGCTCAGCCTCCCGGGTCGGGGCGTTAGTGTGGGTTGCCCCACAGCTCGCCTCGGCGGCAGCCCGGCAAAGGAACCGGGCGCGAATGGGAGGCTCGTCCCCTCGAAGGGATGAAGGTGCAGGTCTCGCTTGTCCCCCGGGATCGTGGCTCACAAGCACCGAGTAACCAGTTTGCCTCGCAGCTGATGGAAGCGGACCCTTAGGTCAAACCCGTCCTTTTTTTAAATAAACAAAACCAAACAACCCACAAACCAAATTTAAGAAAAGAGGAATTACTAACAACCATCCGTTAGGATGGGAAGAACAAGATTAAATGCGATCGTCGTGACTGCTGCTTCTTAACTGTCCTTCTTCTGAATATTACTCAGGGAGGATCATTAACCATACTGCAGTTGTATTTGTGCCTCGTGTACAGCCACTTTTCCAACATCAGAATGCAATGTTCAGAGGAAAAAAATACCCAAGTTTTTATATTTTTATTTATAAACTTTAAGGTTGTGTAATGACTTTGTAAAAAGTTACGTAGGTGACGCGTTGGATAGATCTACAGAAAGCCAGATCTAAGATTCTCTGAGTCTACATAGGAAATATAAAACTGATGTTGTTTTCAGGAAATAAATTAGATTTCTCCAGATAGCACCTGTGAGGCCTGCAGACGTGGCTTGTTATTTGGCAGTTTGTTTGGGGTGATGGTAAGCGAGTGGCTCTTGAAGTGCTTCCTGTATACATCTTTACAAAAGGTCTGGCTTTATAGATGCAAAAGAATTAGAACAAGCCAATTTGGAATTTCTGGGATGAACACCAAACTCTGAGTAGCTCTTAATTTATTTATTTTATTTTTTTTCCCCTCTAACAAATAGAAGCAGCAGCAGAAATCGTGGCCCTACAGGGGAATATTGCCAGAGTTGAGACAGTGCTGACCCTTCCGCCTTTATAATTTCTTGTCAACTCCATGGTTGTTTGTCTTGCAGCACTTGACCCTTTCATCAGTGGCAATCCAGCTGGGAGTGAGGAAGGAGAAAGAGAATGAAAAGCAGGGTGTGCCTTAAGAAACTAAGATCCAAGGGATGATAGAATGAATGCGTTTGTCCCATCTGCAGTTACCACTCCTATCACCATCTTATCTTGTGACTTGAATTTTGTGACTCCTCGTTGCTGAAATTCCATTTTCATTCTGCTTTCTTTTTGTCCTTTCTCTGCTGGTGTTCCATACTGGGGTGTTTTGCTTTGGGTTTTATTTCTTTTTTTTTTNTTTTTTTTGAGGGGAAGGTAATATGTTTTGTGGTAAATATGTATATGTGTTGTTTTAACTTTTCTCTTTCCACAGTTGTCGTCTCCTCCACAGTAAACAGAGTAACTAATTCCTCTCAGATGGTATCATTTTCCTAATTATTATTATTAGCACCTGTTTCCTTAACAAGCTTTTAACCATTACAAATGTAAATATGTAGCATTGAGGGACACATTCTCTCTAAAGCTTTGTAAATCTCACAAATGTGTAAATAAAAGAGTTGATACTAGTAACTAAAGGAGGAGATAACAGCATGTGGTGAATGACTTTATAGTAGGTTTATTTTGCTGTAAAGATAGTCTTTGCTCTTGACTGTTGTTAAACGGCAGAAGCCTTCTACCCATCCAGAAAGTGTAGGAACAGCCCGATGTTGCTACTTTTTTCCACAAAGAGAGAAGCATTGGGAACAAACCAACTAATGCTCTATTGTCACCAAGTATTTTCTTAAGAAGGTGGTTTGAAATTAGTATTTTTCTCTGAAAACAGACAGATACATCTCCTTAGATATTGTTAAACCTCTCTTCTTCCCATCTGTGCTGGTGAACTTGCCTCTCCACTGACAGAGCACTACAGGAGGTTCCATTTTTCTCACATCATGAACTGCGATGTTTGGTTGTTTTTCTAATGCCCTTTTCACTTATCCCACCCATCATTGAGAGGTCAAGTACTGCCTCAGCTTGTCAGCTCCCATCTCTTTCACTCATTTGTCAAACGTTCTTCTCTGGTGTGTTTGCTTCTACAAATTTTTTAAATCTTCTCTTCAGTTTCCATCTTTGCTTTCATCTTTCCTTTACCCGTTAGAACATTTGGGCTGCTCTTGACCTGCAGCATAGTGCATGAAGCAGCAGTAGCCTGCAGTGTTCCCTCCAGTTTCTACCCAGTTACTGTTTCTTGGATTGTAGTGATGTTGGGATAACAAATAATTTCTTTTTGTTTGTTGTACAACTACAACAAGGCATCCTAGCTCAATACTTCAGTACTTCCATAATAGAAAAAGTATCAAATAGCCCTGTAAAATACTGTTCAGTCTGTTGGCAGCCTGAGAGCCTTTCAGCCCTGGGAGTGTAGATCAGGTATTTGCTCTGTCCCGATTTCTGTGCAAATAAAAATCAATAGCTCAAGCCAGCAACCTTGAAACACCTTATAATAAGGGGCTAGCTAGCTTCAGAGATTTGAGGTGAAATGTGTTTGCTGTCAGTGACAGCAGTGAGTAATTGCCTGTTTGGTGCTGCTTCTAACCAATCAGTGCAGCTTGATTGTTGACTTGCAGTTGTGAGACTTAACTCGAGTATGGGTAACATGAACTAGCATGGCAGGGAAGATGCTCCTGCATCACTGATGCACTTAAAAATGAAAACTCAGAATCTATTATAATCACTAGACTTCAGCCATTGTGATTGTGGATAATATTATAAATGTTTTAACTATCCTTATAAAGATGTTTTCATAGTCACTTTTTGTATTGCTTTATAAATATAAGCAGAGATTTAATTTTAAATAGGCTGATATTTTTGTGGCAAAACCCAAGAAGAGATAAAAGTAATTACGGAGACATCCCTAGATGTTTAGTGAAGCCTGATACTGTCTGACTGAACTTGCGTAGTGATTGCTCCAACCTCCTCCAGAGCTTTTGCGAACTCGGGCTGCTATTAGCAAGTAATCAGCAAGTAAACTACTGTAGCAATACCTGTTCCACGTCCTGCATGGTTGTGCTGTGAGCTTTTTGGTCCCTCCCCCGGCCTCAAGCAAAACCTGTCTGAAGCCAACAGTTTGCATCTGGGGATAGGAAGAGCTGCTGTCAGGAATGATGCAGATGTTCCCACTGTTGTGGAACTGAGTTACAATCCACTCGGTAATTCACCTGACCAAAACTGTTTGCTCTCCTACAAATGCTCTTCATGAGGATTTGTAGTTACGGAAAGTAATACTTGCAGTGATCTTCTCACACAGTTTTAGCTACTGTTTTCCATGTAAATATAAATCAGGAAGAATTATCAGGTATAAAAAAAAAATACAAAAGCAAACATACAGAAGTAGCAATTCTGAAAAACAGTAAAAGTGAAGTCAAGAGTGTGTTATAAATTCATTACAAACTTACATAAAGTTTCTTCAAAGGAAAGACTGTTCCTGAATAAAAGGAAACTTTGGTGCCTTGGCTGACTAACAAAGAATTTTTTAGAAGTCACAGCAATGAGGTAAATCAGATCATCTCACATGGCAGCTCTTCACGTTGCTTGTAAGAGGTACCAGATTAGATCTCTTTGAATTGGTTTGTAATGTGCTGCTGCCTCTTCACCTGAATTTGTGGGATACTTTGTCCAAGTAAATTAAAATTAAGCTTTGTCTGGAAGCTAGGAGAAAGTGATGCTAAAAATATAATGTCACAATAACATAAGTATGTTAATATATACATGTGAAACCTGGATTTCTCTAGTTATTTGTTTGAGGTGGGGTGAAGAAGGGAAACTGTTCATACTTAATTGCATTCACAGAAGCATACTTAAGGTTTATCAAATCGTTTAACATAACTTTTTCATTATTTCACAAACTTTTCATCAGGAAGAGGAGTGCAAAGGCTCAAAAAGGTATTTCTGATGAAAGTAATTTTTTGCAGTTACAATTTATTAATGTTCATGCTAGCCCAAACAGCTGATCACCCATTTTTTTTATTTCCAATAAACTTTGGGACATGGTGTGATGCTTTGCTTCAGCTGGCCTACCCCTGCTCCTGCTATGCACCCAAGCCAGGTCCCCAAGAGATTCTGTCATTTGTGATGGAGTTCCTTGTGGGCTTCCTATCGAGACCCAACTGGCACACTCTGCCTCAAAGCATCAATTAAATAGTGGCAAACTGACAGATTTGATAAGGATCCTTGAATTATACCATTCTCATTTCAGCCAATACAGCTTATCCAGATTCATGAACATGCGGGAGCCATTTTTCCTCCCTTCTCTAGCCCTGTTAGACTGTGTTTAACCACCATTTTTCCCACTTGTCCCACTTGACTGGTAGGCTAATTGTCTACCCTTCCCTCCTGGCCTTCATGCGTATGTCTCCTTCCAGTGGAACTGAGAGCATACAGAGGTTATCGCGCACCTGGGTTTTGCCCCAACATCAGTCAGGATGTGGCTGAAATGCACAGTGCGGTTGAGGGGAAATTTCTCCAGTTCCCTGGTTGCTTACTCAGTTTCTCTGTGTAGTTAGGCATTTAGGTATTAAATGAAAAAACAAATGTACAACAAACTCAAACGGGACCTAAGGCTTAGTATTTACTGATCCCAGATTTTATATCAAAATTCATCTCCAAGACTTAGAAACTAGCTGTATAGTTTTACTGGCTTCTAAATGTGTAGTTTACTGAACTAAGAGTCTGTTGCTTCTTGTAGTTACTTCAGGCAGAATAGTGGCTGCCTTGTCCTCAAAAGTAGAGGAACTGAGTCATAAATCCTATAAAGATTCAGATACAAAATGAGACCAGTTACTGTTGGCTTTTGTAGAGAAAGGGGTTTGGAACATTTCAGACCTCTCTTTGTTTGCTGTGCAGTGTCTCATCACAACCTGTACTTAAACAAGTGTAAACATATGACCTTCACATGTTCCTAATGTTGCTCAGAGTCTTGAGGAACACAGTTTTATCCAGAAATACTTTAGTTAGTGGCTAGGCATTTAATTAAATGAGTGTATAAATGAGTGATTGTTACTACATCAGGCAGAACAGTAAAAATATTCAAAATTCTAACAAGAACGAAGCAATAACCATTGCTTGAAGTGAATGGATACTTTTTATTTATCTGATAAAGGCCATATTCAAATCAGAATTTTCCACTGCTATTAAGAACCTATATCACATTACTAGCATTACTATGTTATAAACAAAGTATACCAGTTGTGGGCAAACACCATACAATATCCATTCAATTTATACATTTTTCCACTTACACTATTACCTTCCTATAGAGTGATGTTCTGACTGAATGCTTTAAGATCACTTTTCACTACATTCTAACATAGGGAAAGACAGATCTAAAATGAGGATTGTTTGCCAATATTTAAGAAAATATTAGAACTTAACTTGTATTTTCTGTGAAACAAGTTCACTTACCTATTTTCAGTAAGGTATAGTATGTAAAGGGTTCAGTAAGAATTATTCTATATGAAAACCAAGTCTGTGTTCATTATACAGTCGAATGTGGTTTTAAAATTCACTTATTAAATTTGATCTGCCTTTAACTTTGTAGGGTGGTTGGTTGTTCATTTTAATACAGGAAAGCACTTCTGATTCTCTTCCCAGTATATCCTCTGTATGGGCATAGAGGAGCCCTAACTTCCCCCCGGAAATGGCGGGCACACTGCTTTTCTTTGATGCCATTGGGTTAACACTGGTCTCCTCTGGCTGGAAGCTGCTACTGGGGGTTCTGTCAAAGATGAATTCTGCACTGGCAGAATGTCCTGCTGCCCGGTTCCTCTGCTTGCTCAGGCACCTACCTAGAGAGCTAGAAAAACTTGGTCAGAGAGTCCTTCCTCGCTGTGTGTTAAGCCCTATGCTTTGCCTTACCTAGCCCGCACGTTTGACACGGCTGTGTCGCAGCCAGGCAAAGGTTTCATCCAGCCAGCTGAGACTTGTGCCTGGCTGACATTAATCTTTCTCCTCCTACTCGCAGCCTCCGCCATCCGCTGTAGCCATAGTCCCTGCAGCCTGATTGCCATCAGGGCATGGACAGGACAGATGCGTAGAAACAATTAGAAGCTTCTTGACCTGCTCACTTACCCCTCCCTTTTCAACTGTGTAAAATAAGCCAACTTCAGCACTGACTGATTTCAGAGGCCCCCAGATATTTAAGATATGCACTAAGATATCCCGTGTCCTATGCTTAAGCTCAAAATCGAAGCTACCCCAGTTCTGATGAGTGTTAAACATAATGGGTGAATGTACCCAGTGCAGGTGAAGCAGCTTCTGACTTTACAGTATTTTTTCTTGGCTGTCCCTAACCTGTTAGGAGACACAAATAATTCTGTGCTGTAATGCTATAAACAAAATATTTAAAGATCATGCACAAATTCAGGAAAGTACCCTCACCTGGAAAGGTGCTTAAATACCCTTAGAGTTTAGCACATTGTTGTATTAAAATGTTTGTATAAGAACTGGCTGTTCTAACTAAGACAGAGGCATTGTTCGGGGGATTTTTTTCCTCCTCACACTGAGAGAACAAAATGCAATTGTGCAAAGTGTGTAACGCGATTTAGAAAGGTCTCTCTATTTTAGATCAGTTGCAGGAAGATAACAAACTGCCACAGTTACTAGTGCAATGCATGCCTCAATGGCTTCATATGCTTCATTAACCTGAACAGCGAGCAGTGGTTCCAAGCACAGCGTAAGCCAAGATCTTTTGCAGTTAGTGTGCTTATATAATTTTCTTTTAAAGAGGGCATTAACCAGAATTCAGTTTCTGCAAGAAAATGTCATTGGGTACAATGAAAAGTGTAGCTTGTAATCAAGAAATAAGAATGAAAGTCACTGCTAAACTATGGAGTGTTTTCTTCCCACCTTTCTGCCGTTATCAATTTTCTTTTTCTTTTTCTTTTTTTTTTTCTTTGAATGCTAGGAGGAGATAGTGATGGATTGTTCCACAGCTCTTATATGTTGCCAGAAGTTAATTGTTAATAAAACTGGAAGCATTTATGATAATAGGAACTATGCGTGTGTAGAGCTAAGAGGAAAAAAAATGGGTTGACTTTCAGAATGAGTATTTGCTTTAGAGATTAGTATTATTTCTAAACAGTTTCGGTTTCTGGTGCAGAAAGTTATATATATGTATCTATTAGGAAATAGCACAAGATTGCATTTAAAACGATTTTAATATTGCTATTTCAGAATTACAGTAGCCACAAGTATCTATGACAATGTGTAGTAAACAGCCAGAGGAAATGCTGTAGTAGAGCTGAAGACTTGTTGCAAGAGCTTTGAGTGCTATCAGAGTCTGGTTTGCTCTTGGGTTTTTTTTTCCTCCCCTGCCTTGTATGGAGTGTAACCCCACTGAAGTTTCCTGGTAGGGTTTCCGTAGCCCACCTGAGTGATTCCTCTTCCACTCACCAAGGGGAAAAAGAAGGCTTTACCTTCATTTACTTTTTGTAGTTTTGGTGTCGGTCCTCATCCCTTTATTTTCAGTTTTATCTTTACAGTCCCTGTTGCTGATAGAACCATTTGTAGCCAAGGCGTTGCCAAGTCAGGCTATTGCTGGGGACAGACAGTGTTTCACGATACAGCTAAAGGTCCTTTCTCCTGGCCCTCTTTGCCAGAATGAACTGGAGTTATGAAAATGCCCTTTGCTGCTTCTGTCTGCTGTCTGCTTCTTTCCAAGCAAGCAATTTTAGCTGGTTTAGTTCTGTGTAGATTGTTAAAGAGCAATGCTTTCCACACACACACACACACACACTAAAATCCATGTAAACTTAAAGACTATTTAAATATTTAGCATATTTAGCTTCATAATGATTCTAATTTTTTCTTCTTAGCTTGCTGCACTTATTTCAGTAATAAATACTGTTCAGGACAGCACCTTATTGCACAGCAAAATACAAAAAGTCCAGTACTGCTTTCCAAACACATTTTTTGCCAGAGGTTTACTAATAGTTAATGTCACTCATTTACACATGCTCTAATAACACTTAGAACATTTCATGTTCTATTTCAAACTATATAAACTTAGACTACCAAACTCATTCCTTGCTAAGGGTGAGTGAATACTACGTTCCTTGCTTCCCCAGCTGTCAACATGGAATGAGATAAGCAGTTCCTAGGAGTCTTGTTCTACCAACTGAACAGAGGCTTCAATTTCGAAAGGCTCAAAAAATGCGGTTTCTCTTTTCTGGCCTGAAGAAATAGATAACGCCGATTACAAATGCCAGCTTCTTCGGGTGCACTCAGTGACAGCTGAATATTGACCTTTTATTTGCCAGCATCATCTGTGGTGTTTTGGTAGGCTCACCTGTAAGCAAGCAAATAAAACTACAGTTACTACTTGGTGCTTGCCAAAATGTCAGCCCACTAACAACACCAGTAGTTTTGAGTCGTGCTGACACTGGGTAGCTGAGAGAATTGTAAAGAGAGGGACTACAATGCTATTATTCATCTGCAATTTATTGACTGATTCCTCCTATAATATAGTTGTGCTGAGGGGATTTTTAGTTTGGTTTAGAAAAATCTTATGCTATTACAGCACCGGAAATGCCAATGAAACAACACTTTCCAGTATTTAGTCATGAAACACCTCCATTACAAAATGGTTGATTCCCTTTTCAGAAGGAGTAAGTTCCATCCTGGGATAACATATAGATATATAATCTCCTGAAATTGTGGGCTTGCTCTTCGTTGTTGTCGTCTCTTTTGCAGGCTAGAATCCCTGGGAATTCACCTTTGCTGAGAAACAATGGTGGGTCCTAGAAAATGAGTCCTGCCAAGGATGGGACTCAGCGCAGTCCATGAACAGAATAGGAGAAATGTTGAAATAACAGGATTTAACTAAAAAAACCCCAAACAAACAAACAAACCACAACCCAAGAAAAAAGCAGTATTATAAAACTTTTTTTTTTTTTTTAAATGAAGTAGAAGTCCCCTTCTGCCCTCTACTTTCTTCACTTCCAGTGACATTATTCAAATGTTGCCTTATATTAATTTTAACAAGTCTAACAATCTTTATTCACGTGGCAATGAGGCAGTGGAGGCACCGAGAGGTATGAAACTTGGATATCATCTGTGACAGCTGAGAAGTTCTGACAGCACTTGCTTCTTAGGAAAGTGGATCCACAGTAAACGTTACATTGACATTATCTGAGAATCCCGTGCAGAGCAGCAGAAGTGTCTGATAACCGTGGCTGAGAGTACAGTGTTTCTAACATCTGTGTGATTGTAGAATATTTCATCAAGGCTGGGCTACATATTGTGAAGGTATCCTTCAATCTAGAGCACGCTTTAAGTTGTTACCTAATGAAATATATCCAGAAGTTCAAATAATCATCTTTACTGACAATTCTTAATATACTTCAAGAACTTTTCAACTCAGAGATCAAGACTGGATATTTTAATATCTGTATTTTAATCCTACTAGTGTTTTATAGAAATGATAAGCCACTATATAATTGCACTCTGCAGTGTGACACAGGTCATCAGGATTTGTCGCTTAGTGAAAGATGTTGTCAGCTTTAATGTCTAGCACCTTCCCAGGCAACTCGTAGTCTTTCACTGACTTTTTCCTTATTATGGACATCACATTCTTGTCTTCAATTGCAAGCCTTTGTCCGACACTGTTCCCAGAACTTTGCTTCTAAGTACTCCTCTGAACTTCTTCATTCTTTGAATAAACTTTAAGCAGTCTCTTTTATTAATGTTTCTACACTCCTGGTTATGTCTTCTGGAGCATCTCCTATTAAACTTCCTCTTTATTCCATCATATAAGTCACCTCTTTGAAAAGAAATTATGTTCTCGTTGCAGAAAATGACTTTGACATGTACCAAAGCCAGTTCCTGGAACTTCGACAACGACTTCTGTATGCTGAAAAGGAAAATAAAAAAAGATCGCATGAACTGAGCAGTGCCCTAGATGAAATTAAACGTGTAGTCGCAAGAAGAATGAACTTGACAATAAATCATACAGGTTTGTGTGTATAAAAATGTACTGTGTTAACGCTTCAAAGTTTTGTGTGCTCATGTTTCTTCATCAGTGGTGTGGGGAGAAAAATCATCGATTTGATTATGTTAGCATATAGGTGGAAGTTTTTACTTTTATTAAAGGGTGGGGAAGTAATCTATAGTCCTTCTTTAAATAGGATCTGTTAGTAACTAAACAAATAAGGAGAGGTTAAAATAGGGACATAATAGACTGCAGTGGTGTCATAGTTACTGTATGTGAGTTACTTAGAGGTCTTATCCCTCTGCCAACTGCAGAGCACTGAACAAGCTATTTTTATATTATATTTCATTATGCCACGACGCCCTGATAAATACCAGGGCTGTACCTAACCTGGAAAGCAAGTACATCTTCTCAGATATTTTATAGTCCTGGTCCCCCTTCTGTCCAGATGGAGTGACTTTCTGAGGATGCTTTTGGCTGTGAGTGTTCTGCCATCCTGCCAGCAGACCCCAGGGACTGAGGCATTCGTGGTGGGTGTGGAGTCTCGTCTCAGCGGGCAGCACACATACAGCTGGGTCCTTGCCTGAACCCAGGATTTGAGAAGTCCCATGAGATCTTACAGGCTGGATACAGCCTCAGAAAGTTCCCTCTACAATTTTTGTTTCTTTGTTTGATTTTGTTTGCTTGTTTTTTTAGATGGAAACCAATGTGCAGTAAAGTTCAGTCAAGTGATCTAGCTTCTTCTCATTTTTTAATTAAACATTTATTTAAAAGTATCCTAGATCCTTACCTTACAGACTGTTGTACATCCCCATCTCTCTGCACACTGTAGTTGCATACAATAGATTAGGCAGATTCTATCTCCTAGAAGAAATGATGTAGTAGTGCAGGATCTGCCTTCCTCCCTGTTCAGATTGGAAGAGAAGGAAAACTGGAAGGGGCATCTCTGCAGTGGAGATATTCCACAACACATACCAACTTCAAAAAGGGTCTGGATGCTACTGAAAACTACTTTTAAAAAATCCTTATTTTCATTCAGTACAGCAGCTGTTACCAAATTAAAACAGGGAATTAACCAGGACTCCTACAGGGGAAGAAGGAACAAGGTGCATTCCAGCTTCATTTCTTATCGTGTTCACCTCTGCCTCTTTTTGTCTGTTTATTCAATATTAATACAGTGGGACTGATCAGCTGTTTGTAAAGAAATGTTTGAGTGTTGACAAGGTTGTGGCCTTACAAGTTTTAGAATAGAGACCGTGTTGTTTGCTTCCAGTGTCCCCACATACTGTGGACAGAGAGTTACCGCCTAACGTACACAATAGCAGTAGAGGAGAGTGCAAGTTCCCTTTTCCTCTGCTCTTCATTCTTACTGGAGCCAGATGCATATCAGAAAGTATTAAAGCTGTCAATTCATAGGATTAAAAGCAAAATTTCATAATATCATTGAATAGTTTTCCTTTTATTTTTACTCACTCTTCTGCTTCAGACTCCAGTCAAGTTTTATTGTATAACAAAAATGAAAAGATTTATTGTGTGCAATAAAACTAAAATCCCAAATTCCAAATAAAAATGGAAAGTCCATGAAAAGTTATGAGCGTGGTTTTAAAAATAAAAAGTTTCTCTGCAGCTAAATGCCTGTATGACAAAGCAGAGGAGGAGGAGGAGCTGTTGGTCTCTCTTTCATACATAGACATCTGGACGTATATGTGTTGGTTGTTGGTTTTTTTTAAAAAACAAAACAAAACCACAACTGTTTTCTGTAGAGTGGGGACCAGTGTCCTAATCCAGTATTGAGTTCTAATTTTCAGTGGGAATACCTTTTGGAAGTCGAAAAACTTCAAACAAATATTATCCATTCAGTAAGCCCATGTCTGTCTTCATTGAGCTGAGCTGAGTAAATAAAGCTGAAGATGGTAATTTGTAAGACTTGTTTTAACTAACTTTGAAGGCTGGTAAATTGGGGGAGTGACCTCCGATGCATTTCTTAGAAAAAATAATTTTTCATTTAGATCAATAAACCTTCTCTTGCTTTGCTGACTGTGAAACTGCAAGTCTTCAAGTTTTCTGCAGCTTGGAAGGCTGTTAGCATGATTTTGTTGGCTAAAATGAATTGAGGTTTTGTTCTGATGCAGGGAAGTGCCCTAGCACCAGCCTATTTGCACAGCTGATAAAGTGTCTGAAGGAGGCACCCACTGAAGTATGAACTACCTTAGATAAATTCACAGGAGCTTTATTTGACTTTCAGGGCAGAAAAACCCCATACACTGTAGGTAGCTCGTAGGGTAAAGACAAATTCAGCAACAGAGAACGACAGACAAAATTCTAGTATGAAAGCCATATGCTGCCTGTGGCAGGAAAGTAAGATTTAAGCCTTTAGACAACTGGTAAATAAAGTCTGGAGTGATCTTAAGTTTTGTTTCTAAGCAGTTTTCTTAATTATTAGAAAGACCATTTGCTATTCTTTGTAAATACAGTCTTCATTTTAATCTGTTAAAATATTTTTTTTTAAATTGCATGGTGTGTATCATCTCTGCCCCTATGGGTATCTTACATTAAGCACATTTTTTTTATAAGCTTATAATTTGTCTTATAATGATTGTAGAATTAAGCTGTTCAAATTTTTATTATATTTATTTTAAAGAATTTTTACCACCACTGGAACACTCAGGAATGTTTCTATCAAGGAAGATAAATTAGTAGATTAATTGTATTTGTTTTTCATATGGCTTATTTTTAAAAAATAGGATTATTTTTATAAGGTCACACTTGATTTATTTCAACATAAATTATTTTCATTTTTATTTTAAACTAGTAAAGAAAAAAAAATCCCTACTTTTCTCTTAACTGCTACAGTCTTTTGTTCTCAAATAATTTCTAAAGGCCTGGATCTGGTTGTCTTTTTGCCATAGGACTTTTTATAACCTGTGAACTTCACTTTGAGCCCTGAAAACCACCATTTGTTATATTTTGAAGAAAGCATTTAAATTTGTTAAGAAATTAAGGAAGTTATTAATCCGAATTTGTGTTGCTTTTCAATCAAATGTTGCTTTCTAGCTGTGCAAAAAGACAATATATTCCCTGCTGCTTTTAAAATAACTGCTTATTATGTTTTAAGATGGATCAATTCTGCAAGTGCTTAGGCACAGGGAAATGCAGGCAGAGTTCCCAGGGCGTTCAGGCTTGGAGCTCTGCACCATCACCTGGTTGGTGTGGGTCATACCATATGATTTTCAGTTTATTACTGCAGGTGGGTAATACATATGACATAATAATTTCTGAGGAAAAGTTCTGATTGAATAACCAATAGTATTGAGTTGAGGAAAACAGTTGAAATAATAAGCTCCACTGCTGTTTTTTTATTATGCGTATCTGTGGGTTTGTTTTTTCTTTAAGATGATATGAAGTGGAAAGCGTTAAACCTCACCAGAAAACTCCCCATGCATCTTACAAACATGTACTACTATCTACCTCACCTTCAAGAATATGAAGATGCCATTTTTCCAAATGTTATTTTTGGGCAACAGAGAACTGGAGGTAGGAAATAAAATATGGCTTATATTTTCTCTCTGTTTATATTTTATATTAAATTCTACCAATGAAACATACTGAAAGTTTGGAGGGGGTTTTCTCCCTAAACTTTATAATGGTGCCAAACAATAAATTAAAAAATAATTTTAATGGCAAAAGAATTTTTACCACTCTCCTGCCAATTTCAAGCATTCCCTGAATAATTATGATAAACCTTTTCAAATATCAACAAAAAATAGTCATAACTGAAAAGTAATGTTATTTTTGCTCTTAGTCATGGATTCATGTTGCAAAGATGCCTTAACTGACTTTTTTTTTTCCCAAAATTAGTATGATTAAGGAAACCAGGGAGAATTTACAATTCACACAGTTTATTAAAGTTAGAAGCAAATGGAAAGGGGATGTGATCATTTGAAGAATATTAATAAATTTTCAGTGTAACGTTTTCATCCACAGAAGAAATCAGCTCTTACTTGTACAAATCATAGTCATTTCCAGTGAACTATAATGCAAAAGATTAAGTTCTATCTTCTCCTAATTCAAAAGCAATAAGCAAGCAAAGAACTAGTCAGCTATTTTGCTGGGGTTTGTATTTTATTGAAATTTTGACTTTTTAAAGAGTGATTTATATAAAGAAACATCTGCAGGGCTTTTGATTTAACAAAAAAAAAATAACATGGCCATGCCCATAACATGGTATAGTGCTGTGGTTCTCGCTGGAGGGAGATCTGTGTGCCCACAGATCAGTGTGAGTATGCAAAAGACAACAGGTAGTCAGAAAAATTATTTGCAAAAAAACTTCAGAACCTCAGAAAACCAGACAGATTAACAAGCAAGCAAGAAAAAAAAAAGGGAGGTTGGGGAAGGAAATAACTAATAAAAGTATGCTGCATTTGCTGCATGTTTAATTTTCATTCATTTGTACATGAAAATCACAATAGTAAGACCATACTTTAACAAGTACAGGTTGACCTTCAGAGTGTAAAACCAAACAAACGCCCAGTGGTTTAGCAGGTTACGTGCTGGGAAGGAACGTTGGAACTTTGGCATTTTTGAGCTGATGCTGGCACAAGTGATGAAGTCTGGGGCCAGTTACTAACTGCACCTACTCCTTTCCTTCAAAATCTGCTACTTCCTTACCAGCCTCTTGAGGTTTTGATCAATAGGACTCTTCTGCAGGGACTAAGAATTCTACAGGGTTACTGAGCTATATTAGGTTACTGACTCCAGTTACGCCCTCATCAATGAAAAAATAGCAGCTTACCATCAAATGGTTTGCTGCTAGTGGAGTCTTTGCCAGAGACAAGTTAAATTCCTTTCTTCTTAAAAATAATAACATCTAAGTTCATTTCTTATTATTATTGATTATGTTAAAGTCATGGATTGATATAACTTAAAAGAAAGATTTTTGAGGTTTTGATTTTTGAATTCCTTTCTGAGATACACAGTGGTCATCTCCTGTGACAACTTGCTCTGTAAAGCAGCGTTGGTTTAACTTAATACTCAGAGCTCCAACTCCATACCAGGAGCAAGCACTTTGCAAAACCTGCTTTGGAAATTCAATAGCAGATGCCTATGTGTTTGCTAGAGGTAGTAATATCTCCAAATTCTCAAATGTTGACAGTCTACACAATGTAGATCTGGTGCTTGTAGCACATACACAGGTGTCTCTAACCTAAACTTAGCTAGAGTTCTCTCTCCTTCCAGGTAATAAAGCAAATGCTGTCACAGTACTATAGGAATATTAACTGTCACCAAGTCTCACGGTCACAACAAATCAAAATTAAAATGTAATTTCAGTTTCCCTTTACCCGACTTAAAATTACATGGCTTGTGGACTTCTTTCTTTGCAGTCTCACTGGTGATGGGTATTCCTACTGTGAAAAGGGAAAAACAACATTATCTGATTAATACACTGCATTCCCTACTGTATGAGCTTTCTGAAGAGCAAAAGAATGACTGTGTAATTATCATCCTGGTAGCAGAGGTAAGTTTGCGTGGAAAAGTGCAGCATGCTGAGAGAAAGACAATATGGAGATTTGTGTCTTAGTGTAGTAGCGTAGGAGAGGCTGCAAAATATTGTTAACTAGGCCTGTGGGAGGGATTTCTTCATGAAATACAGAAGATAGCGAGAAGTTAGTGCCTCAGTGTTCCTATGTGGAAAACCTCCTGTTACTCAGGTGATGGGAGGCTAAAAATTCATATTACATTTACAAACACAGTTGTTGCAGTCAAGTTTTCAAATAAAACCATGTGAACTCATAAACTATCTCTGAAAGTATTCTAATTCATGAATGAAATGTAAATCCTCCACACAAAAGTACCATAGAACCTGGAAAATGTAAACTTACGCAGTCTAACAAAATTTCAGATTATTTAACTGCTGGTTTGATAACATTGGTCTTGCAAAGTGCCTTGACGTACCTGCCTTCTGCATGTGCATTGGCATTTCTTGTCAACAAGAAAACTGTTCAGAGACTTGAACAGTTCTGTATCTGGGAAAGTAAACAGTGGCTGAGGTAAAATATTAGGGGTAAATGAATTTTTTTCTCAGTCCAAAATGTCTTGATCACACTGGAAAAAAAGCTCCAGAAGGGAAACAGCTAGCGATAATTTCTTGCAGGTAAAAAGACCGCGCAGTTATTCAGACTTTATATTTATTCTTCATACTTCTTTGTCCTTCCATAAACAACATTAAATTTCATGCATGTATTCATTAACAGTTGAAGTTTACTTTTTTTAGTTCAGTCATCACTTAGAGCAGCTTTTGCAACTGTAATACTGTCAAACAGAACATCTTTCACTTTATTCAGTCTGATCATGACTCCCACTTTTCTGTTTTGGATCGCAAGAAGTAGATAGGCCCAACTTTGCTGGCTTTAGTTCTCTTCAGCATGATTTTCAGGAGGTGAATTTATTTTACAGTTGCTATTACCTAGTGAAGAGCCCTGGCAATGATAAGCATTGCCTAGCTGCTATTTGTATAAACCTTCTATTGCAGGGCTTCAGACAGTTCTTTGAATTTTTAAGGGTTGACTTCTGAATAGTAGAGTTTCCCCCTGTGGACAGCCCTAATGTGGCACTTTTAGCAAACAGTAGCTTTGGGTGTAGTACTGGTCTGTTCCAGCCAATTTAGGATTAAGCTGCCATTGTAAGAATGGGCCTCTCCCCTTTCTCCCATCCCCAAAGTCATGTTCTCGCACCTTCTATTTTTCAGCCACGCTGTAAATTAGAACAGATTGATCAACCCGATAAGGGAGGTGATAAGAACTTTTAATTATAAAATGAGGTTAATTATGGAAGTGTGTTCACTGATCATGAATCCAAACGTTACTTCTTTCCAGCAAGTTTTGGAAGATCAAGTTAAATATTTACATCATGGATTAAGTCAGAGTAACTTATTGACTGAAAGTGAGTTTCAGAGTTGTTGGTATTTTTTCTCTGATCACAGTTCTTTACTTATCACATTTCATCTTTGTTACTTATTACAACTTTAATGTAGAGCTGGTAACAACTATTTGTGTATTTCAAAAAAATCTAAACTGCTGAAGCAGGTATTGTATTGCTTTCAAAATCCATAAAAGTTAGCACTGTTTAATATAGTTAACAGATGTGTTTTCCACACCAAATCTGCTGTTCTTTAGGAAACAGCACTAGTGAGTAACCATGCCCTCAAAACTTCTAGACTAAGACACATAAATTTGTTAAATTAGGAAGAAACTCTAAATACAAATTTTAATTATTGCTAGCTTTAGAAAATTTTGCTTAGGTGACTTTTCTCAACAGCCTCAGGCCTCTCTTGTGATTTTTGGATGATTAACCTGAAATGGCACTTTTTACTGATAGTTATATGAGTGTACTCTTCTGGTATAAGTGCAAGCTGTAGAACAGAGTTTTATGCAGAAAATGGTTTGGCCTCCTGCAGAAACAGTGAAAAATACAAAATGCAGAAATCATAGATGGAGATAATTCAGTCCTGCTTTCACTTACATTAAACATTCAGTTGATTTTTATTAGTAGTCCTTTAGTATAACTGCTGCTCTAAGACATTGCTTTTGTTTTGAATGAAAAGAATTGGAGAATAAAAATGGAGTTTTTGCTTGTAAGTATTCCCTACAAAATTTTGCTTAATACCAAAGTGGGTAACTCGAAATGAACTGCCCTTTCTTTTCTTTAGGTGAATGCAGAGTATGTCAACAGTGTTGCAGAAAGTATTAAAACCAGGTAAGTCCCAAAGAGTGTAACACTGAACAGCTAGTAAACACATTTTGAGCTGTTATGGAAAGAATTAATAAATTACAACAACAATGAATTACAACTCCACCATATTGAAATGAAACTGCTAAGAAATGAGGAAAAGGTGCAGTCTTAATATGTGTATTGTAACACACTGTGAAATTCAGATCAGAAAGATATGTATCAGTTTATTTTCCTTATTTCGTAAACAAGCCTTAACTAATCAGGCAAGCTCTCAACTTAAGGCTCTGATAAATATTTACTTGAACTTCAGTCTTTTCCCCATTAAATTAATGATGCAATTCAGGGCACCTGTGGCTACATGTATTGGGTCCCCACTGACTTCACAGCCCTGCGATGTACTCTGATGTCTGTCGTGTTTTCTAGGTGATTTTCTTTCCTCATTACCCTCTTTTTCACCTAAGCAACAGATTTTGGACGCACTCAGGTTCTATTTATAATGCTATGTACTATTATTTGATGGGTAACATGAGATGGTTATTTTTTGCCGTGCCAAATTAATCTGAGAGTTATCAAATAACGGCTTGAGTCCCGCTGCAGTTTTGCCTGCTCTTATCATTCTTTCCTGCAGAAATTTACGGCATCGTGTGCACGTGAAAAACCTTAGAGGTAAGGTTAAAGGCCCTGAAGCACAACTGGCTGAAAGAAGCAAGAGATAGAATCTGCACTGTGCTGCAGTACTGGAGTTGCTGGTTTCTTTGGTGCACCAGCTCCTTTGTGAATCATTCACTCTGATGGAACACCACTTTGGCCAGTACTCAAAGCGAAACAGCCATTCCCCTCTCTCCTTCTTTAAAATGACTGCAAGAGAGCTCTCTATATCAACATTTTTCAGAGTATTAAGAAAAACTTTTCCTTCACTTTTGAGGCTTTGCTGCAGGTCCTACTCTACTCGGGTTTTTTCCATAGTGTATTTAGGGTGCAGGTTTCCCCCACAAGGCTCTCTAAGCTAAGCAATAGCAGTAGCCTCCTGCCTCTGGAGAGTTTAGCTTGGCTGGGAGTACTGCAGTGAGGACAAGGGGAAGAGGCAGCCTTCCTTCCTCAGGACCGTTGAGTCCAACAAAGTACAATACATGTAACAATTTAAGCACACAGATAATTTTTATGATTTTGTTATGGTTTTTTTTTTTTTAAATACTACTGCAGAGTAGATGTTTCTTCAGGGTTACACAGTAAGACTGAGATTCTTTTTCGTAAGTATGCTTGTACCTGGGATGTGCTTAATTTTTAATGTTAGCCTTCTTTCATGAGTGATAGGAAATGAGGAGCTCACTTCTGAGAATTCCTTATTTCGGTGATCCTACACCTATTAAAAAAATGAAGATTTTTTTAAATTATTATTTTTTACATATTCTGAAGGAAGAGGAACATTTGACTTCCTGATTTGGCTCCCAAAGTTGCTTACACATTTTTTTCAATTATTTTTTAAATGGAAAATTTAATACTTGAAGGAGAGACTGGACCCAGACATCCCAATACCAAACCCCCACTCCAGGACAACATAATTTTGGCTAGAGTGTAGAATTAGAGTTAGAGCAAGTGTAAGGAAGCTAGGAGCTGTCATGCAAGGAAGAACAGTTGTGTATAGTCCTAGATATAGTGGATTTGGTTGTGAATTACTGCTGCGGTTTGGCAACCATTTCAGGATTATGAGAAGGATCAACAGATGCAGGAGGGGCACACACCTCTCTCCAGTGTTTTCTGTGGCTTTGATGAGTTACAGTCCTGCCCATTCTGACGGGTGTCACAGACCCCTTCTTGGTTCCTAATTTACAATCTCTGTGACTTTGTTTCTTTGCTAGAGTTGTGAATTCCACTAATGGAAGAGCAGACTTAACTCTGGGAGCTGCTTTCTGTGGTTGCCCTCTAAAGTCTTTTTGAGGAATGGAGTCTCACTAAGCTTCTCTTCACAGCTTCCCTAGAGAAATCCAGTCTGGAGTCCTAGAGGTTATTTCTCCTGCTGCTTCTTACTATCCAGATCTTTCCAACGTGAAAAAAACTTTTGGGGATTCAGAGGACAGAGTAAGGTAAGATAGCTGTATAAAACCTAAGAGCTTTTGCTAAGAGTATAAAATGGAAAATTCTGCAAAAGTCGACACTGTTTGAGGTGATAATGGTTTTGTATTTAAGAGCTAATGGACCTGAAGTGTGCTTTTTAAAAATATTATTACACAAGTGGATCTTGAGACAATCTATGCTGCACCTCAGCTTCAGGGTGAGAGCCAAGGCTTCTCCTTTGGGTCTTGGCTCTAGGCATCCCACAGATTTTAAACCACACGGGTAATGACAAGAGGCGATAGGCTAGATGATCTGGTCATAAAGGAAAAAATAGGAAGATGTTTTATGTGACAGATATGGGAGAGGCTCTGTGAACACGCAATGGAAACCCCATGTAGCCTCTTAGCTAACTAGTAACAACTCCTGAGGGTTTAATTAATGACCTAACTGCGCAGCCATGGTCTTTTTATACTACTGTTAAGAATATATCCTGACTGGTGATTTCATTCTCTTGTGTGCCCCAAATTTACTGAGACAGAAATTATAACCTAACCAAATTGATTTACAGGAGGAAAGTAATCTTCCTTTGATCAACAGTAACTAATTTATCAGAAGCTACCCCAACAAGGCAGCAAAAGAGCTGCAGTACTGAAAATCTAGGTTGATGGAAATCAGCAAGTGTATGTATGCATGTATATTTGGTTTATAGACAAAGCTTTTATCTTTCAGAGCACAAACATGTTTACGTGCTTATGTTTCAGACATGATTAGATTTGAATCAGATGCACTTATGTTAATTAAATCCTGGTAAATTATTCTCTAGTTTTTTACTATTGATCCTCATGCTTCATCCTCTGGTAAAATGAGAGGCTATATTTTTAGGAAAAAATCTGTGTTTACATTTAAACCTGAAAATGAAGATTATCAACCTGTTTTCTGTGCTATTGATCAGTAAAAGCACTTAATTTTAGATCTTTAGATAATCATTGTGTTGATCTCTACTGTTCATAATATAATGAGTAGAATCTTTAAGTCATTTGACATTAATATACTTGTTTGATACTTTGTTTCATGCTACATTTACACAGATCAATTTTTTTTTCTCAGTTAAGGTTAACTTCTATAGGAAAGTCAAATTATTTACAACATTTACACTGATTATAGAGGAATTTTTATTCACTTAATGAGTTAGAACACTCAATCTCACAGTTTTAATGTAGAGGAAAAAAAAAAAGCGGAGAAAATTCAGAGTGTTAGAAGTGCTTTTATTGTAGAAATAACTCTTGCAAGCCTCCAAAAAAGCTTATCAGAATTTGCTGCTTATGTTTAGGTGGAGAACTAAACAGAATTTGGATTATAGCTTTTTAATGCTATATGCCCAACCTAAGGGAACATTTTATTTACAGGTATGTTCACATTATCATTAAATAGTTGCAATAGATCTGTACTGACTATTAGCTTTGACAATTTTGTTTCAAAGGCCTCGATAAAAAGAGCAACCTATTGCCATTTTGTGTGTATTTTTCCTCTTCTCTTTACAAGCATCCATGTATTTCTGTGTTTATAGATATCTTGCAGCCAGGTACTATTTGATTAAACCCACCTGTACCTTCCTGTCATTTGTGAGGTTGAATAACAAGGTAACCGAAGCATAAAACCCTTATTTGATTAGGTCAAGAGAGTCAGAATTTAATGTGTCTTCACTTGGTGCAGTGAGACAGAACAGTGGTGGTAGGTCCAGGTTACAGCCTCAAACACAGTGAACCATAAAATACACCAGTATAGTGATACTGGACACAAGGTTAAACTGCAAGGTGGTACAGATTCTAAATTTTCTATAAGATTTAGTGTTAGACTGAACATGCATTCACGCTTAGGTTTAGCCATCATTCTAGATTTGTGCTAATTTGCACTCCATAAAGACAATAACCACCACCAGAGACTGCAAAATTGATCATGACTGTTCAGTAGTGGAACAGATCCATAAAAGTTCATGTAGGTCATGAATGTCAACAGTTTTTTAAAAAGCTCAGGAGAGCGATTTGCTTAGTTCTGAGTTTTCCTGGGTCTTCTCCTGCTCAAACAGGCCTCAGACTCTGTATCGCATAAGTACATCACAAGATTCCCAAAGCAGAAGACCACAGGAGCCAGCACCTCATACAGTTCTTGTCAGTATTCAGCACAAATGCATTTGGAGCTGGGCTTCTCAAGAGTCTGTGCTCCATTCTCGGATTTGGCACAGGCACTCAGAAGACAGGCAGCCAAAGAAAAATGTTGTCTATTGAACAGTTAAGGTTTACTGGGATATGAAGTGTTTTCCTGTGACTTTCGTAGATTTTTAAGAACACACCTCCCAAGTTTACTGAGTGCACTAGAGCATTAAGGCTCTACAACACAGTGCAGGCAAATGTTAATCTTGCTGCCAGACACCTAACGTCCTTTTCTACTATAAAGTTCTCCAATCATTTATGTTTGCATGGAAATTACTTACTTAGGTGTTTGTATTTTTAAAGAAATTTGTGAATATGTGTTTTCTTATCCAGGACATTACGTAAGGACTGAATTGTGCTATTTAGAGCAAAGCCTGGATTGTGATGGCCTGGTGATAGTTATGGTTGTATTCAGAATTTTCTTAGAAAGAAACTAGACTTTCCTCATATCTTTGTCTAGTATATCCATTTCTCCATTTGCATATCCAGTCTGCAGCTACTTCTCTAGCACAGATGCTGGTCTGCCCAGGAGAATTCTTCATAGAGTACAGCTGAAAGAAGGAAGACATGCTGCCATAAAGATAGTTACTATCTACCTCTGTTTGGAAGCCCTATACTAATGGAATGCAAACAACCTAAAAATCCCTTTCTTCAGCCTGGTGCAAAGATTTACTTCACTAATCATAGGAGAAACTTTAAATAGAATAGATTTTATTTACTGTTTTGTCGGGAACAGTATAATTTGGGTGACTGATATTAAACTCTGGTTTTTGAAAGAAGATAAGCATAAGTAATAATTCTTGATGTTTACATGATATGATGACCCAGACAAGATCTTAACTGAATAAATATGTAAACACTCATTCTAGGACACTGCTGAATCAGGATTTAAGCCAGTAACTTTGTGAAGTCCACTGAAGCTAACAGGGTTGTGCTGTGGATGAGCCTTACCTACTGATCAAACATAAACTTTGAAAAAAGACAATAAGTCACATCAGTCATCTCATCTCTTCTACTTGAAGCATCTTTTCTTCTTTGCCTGTTTTTTTTCCCCCTTTTTTTTTCTTTTTTCTTTTCCATAAGCAGCTATTGCTTCTTTTGGGTTTTTTGTGAAGTTTTCTTAGTCAGCAAAAACCCAAGAGAACTTTGAAATGCTTCTTCCCACTTCTACTGTACTTCCTGGAGTCCCCCAGGGCCCCTTGAGACACTTGTAATAATATCAGAATCAAGATAATGGGATCTTAACATAGCCATAAAAGCAGGCATTTGAATCCCAACCCAGTATTGAGGAGATGCATTTATTCTTTGTGTCCATAGAGACTTAGTTCATTCTGAAGTGTTTAGACATTTCAAATCTGAAAGCATCTTTGAGAAATTCAGAGCAGGTTTTGGGAAGTGTTTTCTGTTAGCACTCAGGTGAACCAAAAATAAAATATAAAATAAATCTTTTAGTATCTTCAGTTAAAATCTGTTATAAACTTCAAACTTAGTTAACTGAACTACCGCTATGCTTTTTTTACCTCATAAGTTTTTATTTTGTGGAGGCTGGGGGAGCTTTGTGCATTTATATATAAAGTATATGTATCTAGTGGTAATACATATTACCAGCAGCACTTAACCTGAACACCATTGTAATTTCTCTAGTGTGTTCCTCTAATGGGTTTAAGGCCTGAGCAATAGCTCAGTCCAGTCATTAGGAGTTTTTGTATTGATTTTTTTTTCCTTCCCCTCCACTGGACTCTAGATCAAGCCTGTTATATGGTAGAGTTCCTAAAAGGAATAACTTTCATGAAAGTGCATTTTTAGCTGAAATTTTATGCTTGTACTAAAAAAACCCAAAGTATCTTTATGGAGCGAATACTGGAAGTTTGTTTTCTGTGGAAAATGAGAGTAAGGTTTTTCAGCTTAACAGTCCTCACATATTTGTTGAACAATGATTCAAAATATAAATAACCTAATATAATTTAGAAAGGAAGATACTTTCCATTCTGATGCCTACACTTCCATTGTATGCTACCACTTTTTTTGTTGCTTCTTTGTTTTTACTTCTCTTAGTTAATCCACATGAGAAAAGTGAATGGAGACCCATTTATTGTCTATCATTTAGGAAATTTATAGCCTTGCTATTGTGCATGTATCTTTTTTCATCCCAAAGTACTGATGAATGAAGGGAAATTAGGTGTGATCATGTGTGCTGCTGGCCTTCTCATGTCAATGGGGCAAATGGACTAGACAGTTCGTATCTTAAACTTCCTGATCTAGCTGTGTACAGCTACTGCATAATCTCCTTTCATAGATAAGAGCATATAAAAAACAAGTGGCTGTAAGCTGAAGCCAGAAGAATTCACATTAGAATTTGGATACCACATACTAAGTGTTCAGGATAATTACAGAGAGTATAACTTACTGAAAAAGAACTGATACTGAAATCTCTAAGCAATGGCAGATGCTCTTCAAGAAGACATGCTTTAGTTGAATACAAAATACAGGACTCAGTACAGGGTAAAATGAACAACTTTTCATGTCCTGTGCTACGTAGGAGATCAAAGTTCATTCTCCAATACTCACTTTTAGCTGTCAGCTTCAGAAAAGACTGTTTCAGACTTCTCACTATGTAAAATTACTTTCAGTTCACAACCACATTCACATCCACTTTGCATCACAGCCTCTGTATTTTTCATCTTTACTACCTTTTTTACACTTTCTTACAGTGTTTCTCGATATGGTGGTCTCATTAGGTTTTTGAGATACTTCTCCCTCTGTCTTTTGTCCTTTTTTGGGTGCCCCCCAATTTCTCTTTAAGGATTCCCTGAAATTGTCTTTTATTCCTTGTTCTTCACCCTTTAAACTTACTACTCAGTAATCCTCTTAGCTCATTTAATTTTATGCAAGATTTCTCACAAACTGATGTTTTGGGAGTTTTTTTTGTTGTTCTCTTCTGCATGACTGTCACCTCAACTCAGTCCCAGATCTCAGAATCTGTTAATAAGCATTCATCTTGATCAGTTTGTCTCCATCTATCTATTTTTATTATCTTTACCATCAGCAAAAGCTGACAGGGTCAAAACAGAGCTCTTAATCTTGTCTTTCAAACTTCACTCCACTTCCTCCTGGGTTCCCTGTTGACAGTGCATTTCTCTCCCACCAGCCCTACACTTGTAGTAATGGCCAAATTCAGCTACAAGCCATGGGCCTGCTCTCTCATGCTCTTGCTGCTGACTCTGCACTGAGTCAGCTGAGGATGCAAAACCAGCAGGAAATCATGCATTATTTTTGTTCCTTATAGCAGTAATTTTCTACTTACTTTGCTTTCTGAATCAGATTCCAGTGCCACCAGAAGCACCAGGGCCAATGAAGTACAGCAGTTAGATCAAGTGAACTGTATGTATCATTACGCTGCACCGCAACATTTGGTTTCATCTCTTCTTCCTGTGTGTTTTCACACCCATACCAAATTCAAATCTTGAATTACTTGCTCGCTAATTATTTCTGGACTTCATTTATTTCCTTTGTGTCATTACCTCTAAACTCCTTGTTTGGACTCATTATCCTCAGCTTTAGTAACTGGAACAGCTTCCGGCTTTTCAGATCCCCCATTCTTCTCTGAAAGCCACGCAAAAAATGCAGCCAAGGGCTTTCCCATTTCCTTGATGGACATCAGTCTCCTTTTCCAAGTATCCTTTAGCTGGCTTTACCACTGCATTCAGTGTCAGCCTTTACAACGCCTCAAAAGCTCTATGTATGTCTGTACTGCAGTGTTCTTCATAGCATGTTCCTTCTTTCTAGTATCTAGTTCCTTACTAGTATTCCCTGAAACAACTTGCTTTCTAATAGCATCTCAGTAATCATCCACAGCTCTTCTCAGGCACCTTTTAGATATGGTGGAGTCTTCCCAAGCTACTCTACAGAGCTTTCAACCATCTGCTTTAGATGCTTCTCTTTTCAGTTTGTTCCCGCTGCTTATCAGTGCTTATACAACTTCAGTACACACTATATACTCTTTTCTTCCTTAATCTCTATCTTTGTGTAATGTGAGATCTGTTTAAGGTGGTGAGCCCTCCTGTCTTGAAAAAGCAAGAAGCACTCATGGTGTTATAATCACTCCTGTAAATATATATTTAATGACTGGTACTGAAACAGTACAGAGAGATCTGTAGAAGCTAAATAGCAACCCGCTGTGTTTTGGCACAGCTTTAGTACCCATTGTACAGCAATCAAACACAATACAGTTATCACTTACATGTGGCAACACCACCACCCTCTCTGCAAGCAATAAAACCACCACTTGCCTTCTCTTTTTTTGTTGCTTTTTTTTTTTTTTTCCCAGCTGGAAGATGATATTTTAGCCAAATCTGATTATTTTCAAAGTATAAAAAGCTTTGCTGCTAAACAATCCCAAGAGTGGATGATTCTTGAGTTTTCCCAGCTTGGATTTATTGGTAAGTACTAAGACCTTGGCAGGGTCAATTGAATTTGGCGCTGTGTAGGTTGAGCAGGTCTCACTCAGAATTACGGTCCAAAGCACGGTAGGACTCGCATATCAAAAATTCCTTGGTTCTTCAGAAAAGCTCCGACTGAAAGTCTTTTACTTTTTCTGCTCTTTAAAACTGCCTTTTTAATGTGGAGGATCTAGTAGTGGGTTCCCAAGAAGCAAAATGTTCCACCTCAGGGTACCGTGTGCCCCTGTAGCGTGTAGTCTTCCTGTCCAGAACAGAATTTGAACAAACTAGAAAAAAAATAATCTTCTTTTCCTTTGTGGAGCACAACATGCATCCTGTATCACAGGGAAGGGTTTTTATTATTTGTAGTAGTAAGTTTCTTTTTATATTTTTTTTTCCTTCAGTTCCCATACAATTTACTTGTGATAACACCTTGTAAGTGTTTGGTCAACCAAAAAAATTCAACAAAACCTGCTAATACAAATAGCGAGAGAACTAAATGAACAGCAACATTTTTCATAGCTGGCTCTTAGTTTAAAGGTATTCACTATAGTATTGCTAGTGAAATTGCACATCTAGCATTCTAAGGAATTATCCAGACTTGATTTCATCATGAAACATCTGACACACTGATACAGGTAACTAGCAGATTTGTGGTTGGAACTAGGCTATAACTACATGCTTTATTAGTCAGCTGGTTGACTATGTGAGAATATTCCCAGGCATGGAATGGAAATTATTTGCCATATTCCAACAAGATGGATGATAAGTACATCTTCAAAACAGGAGTCTGAAATTTCCACTAAATATCAGAATTACATACGTGTTTTTAAGGCTGGAAGTTACATAAAGCTGGTGATTTTTAAACAGCAATAAGAATATCTGAATATGCAACTTCTTGTCTTGCTTTCAGGAAAATTGTTTAAATCGGAAGACCTCCCACTCATAGTGGAGTTTTTTCTCATGTTCTATAAAGATAAGCCCATAGACTGGCTTATAGACCACCTGCTCTGGGTTAAAGTGTGCAATCCAGAAAAAGATGCAGTAAGTATTCCTATGAATCTATGAACATAAGTGATATTCAGTGGCAAAATAATTTATTTTAAAAACCTGACTTAGTTTGAAATTTGTGGGGCAAGATCTGCTGCAGATCTGCATAGGGTGGCACGGTATTTGAGCCCATTAGGGCACATGGAGAGGCCTGACTCACAGAAATTCAGATTTCCACACCAGAGCTGGTTTGCCTCCGTCAGCTCAGAACGTGGGCAGCCCAAGCTCACATCTGGTGACACAGGCAAGCCTGCAGCACCAAAGTTTGAATACACAAACCTATGTGGACTATCACTTCTCGTAACCTTCTGCTGACGTTCTAATATGAAACTCAGTAAACCATACAATTTTACAATCGCAGTTGTTCTGCATTTTGCGTACCAATTCCTCTCTTTCAGGAAGCAGAACTTAAGCATTTTGCTTTAACTCTTTTACTACCTGGGGAGGGGGTTGGGAAATGAATGTTTGCCTGAAAAAAAGTAATGCAGGGAAATGTGTAGGTTGAATGAACTAAATTATACTTTTCACTGAAAATGAAAGAAACGTGTGCCTTTTCTAGCACTACAGGTAAGCCCAATGATATGTTAAGTATTTCTTCATGTCCTTTTGTCCTTTTGCATTCTTCCTCTCACCAGCCCTTGGTGGTCACTACTCACACTCCTGTATAACTGGAGGACCAACCAGAATTTCTGCTCCTTCTTGGCTTTTAAGGTTCAAGAGTTTTACTTGATTAGTGCAGCCAGTCCCCACTCCAGGTGTTCGCTTTTACTTTTGTGTTGATAAAGAAGGAAGAGGAGATGGATAAGAGTTGTGCAGAGCAGAAGAATGAGGAGAGAGGAACAAACAAGCTTCAAGTTTTACCGTGTAGCAGAGATGACCCCTAGGGATAGTGGAAGGCCCCTGGTTTTACACTTAATAATGCCACTGAGGAGTCTCAATTCCCGCTTCATACAAACTTTGAGAGCCTACTCCATGGTTTGGACTGGCTCATAGGAGTTACAGCAAGCCTCCAATACCTCTAATTTAGGTTCCTGGCTGCCTGTGATAATAGAATAATAATTTTTAAAAAGATACTGTAATGTTAACATCAGTCATTCCAGATTTAAGATATTCCAATTTCCATCCGGTGGATGAAACATTTTACTTTTATTTTTTAAATAACTGTTTTGGCTTCTAAGACCTGATTAATTCCTAAAATGATGCTGTGTTCCTGAAAGGCAAGCAGGCAGTTCATGCGAGTGTGCTCTGGCCAAGCCAAAGCAGAGTGGCCTCAGCAAGTTTCTAGTGAGTTTCACTTCTGTGACTGCAGTTTCAATTGCTGTGGGTAGCAAAAACCTGTAGAGACAAGTCAGTCTCACACTGTCCGTGGAAGGGAATGACCAGTGGCATGACCTATTGGGCCTAGTCATGAGAATGTGGAAAATGGAGGCTGGTAGAAGGACAGAGATCCCAGCTGCTGCTCCTTCTCTGCTTAACAGATTAGAGTGGTGGACTTTCTACAGGTGCCAGAGAAGGCAAGCCGACAGAAATCTTCACACTTTCCCCTTTCCAAGAACTAAGAGTGTCAGTAAGTGATCACATGCTGTGCCTCATGGGACAGTCAACGCACCTGTTTGTGGCTTTTATGCACCATCCTGCGGTGACGGGTGTCTGGCGCATGAGTATTATCATACCAAGATTCAGCTACATCTGCTCACTGACAGTTTGTGATGATCAGAGCCATCAGATCTCTGTGTGATTCAGAAACTTTGTCATGTTTACCTTCTATAAATCATTGTCCCGTTCTGAGGTCCCCAGTACAAAACAGACCTGTTGGAGGAGGTCCAGAGAAGGGCCACAAAAATAATCAGAGGGATGAAACACCTCTACTATGAAAATAGGCTGAGGGAGTTGGTAAGATAGGCTTAGAGCCTTCCATCC
Source organism: Nycticryphes semicollaris (assembly GCA_013400055.1). Lineage (NCBI taxonomy): Eukaryota > Metazoa > Chordata > Aves > Charadriiformes > Rostratulidae > Nycticryphes > Nycticryphes semicollaris. The sequence continues at coordinate 61,436 of VXBJ01006939.1, forward strand.
GGAGAAGCGAAGGCCCCAGGGAGACTGTATTGTAGCCTTTCAGTACTTAACAGTTTATAAGAAAGAAGGAGGGAATATTGCGACAAGACAAGGGGCAACAGTCTTACAGTGAGGGTAGGTTTAGATTGCATGTATGGAAGGTATATTTCGATGGTGAGAGTGGTGAGGCACTGGAACAGGTTGCCCAGAGAAGTTGTGAAGAAGATGCCCCATCCCTGGAGTTGTTTGAGGCCAGGCTGGATGGGGCTTTGAGCAACCTGCTCTCGTGGGAGATGTCCCTGCCCATGGCAGGGGGGTTGGAACCTGATGATCTTTAAAGGTCCCCTTGAACCCAAAACATTGTATGCTTCGGTGATCATATGCAGTGGTATGCATCTACCAGGTGTGGTGGGGACTAGCAGCCTGCAAAGATGGTAGACCTGACCCAACAATGAGTCTTATCTCAGTTTCTGCATAAATGACCACACCAGTCCTGTGCTACTGATTATTCTCAGCTGTTACCATAAGTAGCTCTTTTGGTACTGCTGCCATAGCACGAAAGGAGACATGCTAGAGACTACATTATTATAGGGGATGAACTGCAAATCCTGTCAGTAGGAAGATCACAAATTTTCTTAATATTAGTTTTCTAGCAAAAGTGCTTTTCAAAGAAACAGCTGCCAATAAGTCAATTTGCATGTATTGTGTTTTTACATTGTTTTGCTGAACATCTGTTATGGACAAACATAAAAACACTTAGTTCTTTTTACAGCCTTCCAGGTGGTTTTGAACTTTTAATTAGTACTTCTGAGGAAACTATAAATCCCCCATGAGTTTTGGTGTTTAAGCCAGCCGAATGAAGACTTAATCACTTCTAGTTTTAGAAGGCATTGATACAGTTTATATAACATTTTTCTTTTATAGAACTTAAAACATTTGACTGAAGAGGTAAACACATTATCCTCTCAAATCTAAAGATGTGAGACCTGGCATACAGAGAAATTAAATGATCTTCCAAATGCATACAGTAATTCTGTGGCAGAACTGAGACTAGAAACCAGAGAGTCTAATTTTAGCTCTTTGCTCTGTTCTATGCCATTACGTTTCCTTGTTTCATTAATTATTGTAGCATGTTTGCTTCATTGTATCAAACTATGATGGTCCATAGTTTGTATCAAACTATGATTGTCCATGATGGTACAAAGCAGTATTATGCTATGATTCAAAAATCAAAAAACTCAGAAATTAGTACCAATTACAGTTATTTAATTCCCTGGTATATGTCATGCCACAAAGTGTACTACACTGGAAAATCAGGATTGAAATATGGTATCTAAGGGCTTTACGAAATTATAAGTTAAAAGGTACATAATGTATACTATAATATGCTACATTATAAGCGTCTCAAACAGCAAAAAGAGCCAAACTGATAAAGATTGAAATGTAACCAGAATCTATCTCAAGAAGGTCAGTTCTGGTCAAAATTTTGGGTTTTTTTAGAATGATATGGCAAGGTCAAGAGTTGAAATGACATTTGCAACAAACAGTTGAAAAAATCAATCCGTTTCAGATAGGAGGTCCGTTTCTGTGACTGTGAGTTGTGATTGATGGTATGCAGCGTGGAAATCCCTGAATGAGAGGTGGTTGAGCCATGAAATCAACGTAGCACCAAGAGTGGAATTACTAGTTTAGGTCTAGAAACAATGTATTTGAAATAAGGTGACTGTTAATCTAAGGTTTATTCATTTAAAAATGGATAAAAAGCCTGGGCTCGTACCCTTAACTACACAATGAAATTGCCATACGGAACTTAGTTTGTCTCTCCTGTTTTTAAATAAAACTTCACTCCCTTCTACTTTCTTTCCAGATACACTGTGAAAAGGAAAAGGCGAAGTTACGTATCCGTGCTAAACCATCTCTCTTCCAGCATGTGGGAATTTATTCATCATTGGCTGGGAAGATACAGAATTTGAAAGTAAGCATAAGAAATGAATGTTGTATTTCTAAATTATATCCTTGGTGTTCTGACTTGTTTTCTTAAATCAGTTTCAAGCCTTGGATCTTGGGCGTTAGATGGCATTTCCATATCCAAGAGTGCTGGTTTACAGATTTTGGGGGAGGATATTGATCTGGCATCTACACTGCAGACTGGGCACACTGCTGCTGGACAAACATCATGGAATCTCTGATCTGAACACTTGTATCAATCATTGCAGCATCTCACGGGATGTAGAAAACCCACTTGACAGCACAAGGTTTCATGTGCTCTGCACCGTACAGACACAAATGGCTATAATGATTCGTTTTGGCCAAAGTCAAGGTATTGGAGCACTTTTTTTTCATTGTATGAGTGAAATTACACTTCTTTATATCTGACAGGATAAAGATTTTGGCCAAAATGTGCTACATAAAGCACATAAAAATCCACCTGCAAAAGTGGATACAAGCCTAAGAATATACCAGCAATATACCTTGGAAAAAATTTATAAAGGAGAAGGCTGTTTTTGGGCTTCAGCTCCAGTGGCAGGGGACTACATCAGCTTCACCTTTTTAAATCCACTAAAAATTGAAAAGTAAGTATTGCATCATACAGGATATAGAAGCCTACATATGTCCAGTTCGGAAATGGCTGTGTTCAAAATCACCAGTGCTTAACTGTTCACAGAAACCATAGTTTCATTACTGACTGAAAAAACCCATTATTTGCTATTTGTCTGCTCCCCTTCTTGAATTATCTTCCTGAAGTACATTTCTTCCTTGGTAATTAGAGAGATTTTTTTACATTTTTTTTTCCTTTTCTTTCTTCAGTTAAATGTTTTGCATTCTCTTACGATAATTCTCAAAGGAATTTGTTTTTAACTAATGAATTTCATCAATGGAGACGGTAAAAGTTTTATTTCTTTATTTATTAAAGTTATCAACAGAAAGGCTGTTTGCATGATGTCAGTCACATCAAAGGCCATGTCCCAGACCAGACAGTTATCAGTGTAGGTGAAAGCGAAGAGAAAATACCACTATTGTGGGGAAATAACGAAGAGTGAATTAATAAAGGTGGGATTCAGCTGAGGATTCAGAGACTTGAATGTAGGTATTTACAGTAGAGATGACTACTCTATTTGTCAGGTAGGTGTGTAAGCTCCTTCTGTAGAGATCCAGTTGATAGAGTCAGTGGAAGCGGGAGAGCTATTCATCTCATTCTCTGTTTGGTCACCCGAGTCATTTGCTGTTTCATTGCATGTAATGAGAATATCTTCATTGCCTGTAATTAGAGCTTGAACACAGGGTCACAGCTGGCCTTCTGACTTCACGTTTGGATCTACAGCCTTGAATGTTTTTCTGTTTCTAAAAGATGCAACTATCTTCTCTGTTCTCTTATCATTCAACTTGGGTTTCTTTGAAAGGAAGAGACACCTGTAGCTTGAGATAGAGAACTGTTTTTCTGAAGGACTTGCTCTATGAAAAGAACTTGAAGTTGGCACCAAAAGAAGCAGCCATGCCTGGTTCAGCAAACTTTCTTCTTCTCTCAGTGTCAGATTGGAGAAAAGATCTGAGTTTAAACGAAATTATGGTTCCAGAAGTGTATCTCTGACACCAATTACCATAATTACCATATCTCTGTAGTGATAGTCAGAGAGAAAACTCCTTTATGTCATTACATTTCCTCTCAAAACTGGTCACAAAAGTAAGAGAACTACATTTCTGCCAAGATTGTAGATTTCTTATTTATTTAAAGAATATTATCTAAGAAAGCAAGTCTGTTTCTCCATCTAGTGAGCTGCACTAAATGAGAGTTGTTGTAGCAGGCACTGGTGTTCTGTGATCAACACTGTTAATTAACTGATTTATGCTTTGGGAAACTTAGGTAGCCTCTATTTTTGCATTTTCCTGTTAGGGGGAAGCTGTACTGGATGCAGGGTACTTATATATGGTATTGCTTAGTGGCTGGTGCCTGCCCCATCCCATTGCTAACCTGTGAATCTGTGTAGTTAGTCCTACAATACTTCATGGTCTTCTTAGGTCTTGATTGTTTGATACTGAAGGAGAGGTAGGTTGATGCTTTGAATTGCTTTTTGGATTTAAAAACCTAAGAACTCCAATGCCAGAAATTTAAAACCAAGCAGAGATTATTTATTTTTTTAAAAAAATCTCATCGGTGTTTTTGCTCAGATTCGTGCTTTGCCAATTCTGCTGCTCATTGGCTATAAAGGAAATTATTTAGAAGGACCTGAATTGATGAGAGTTGATAAAAGTGGTGATTCTCTTGGTATGGAAGCATATGGTCTGATAGAAACCAGGATTTTTGCTTTCATTGCATTCAGAAGCCCATCTCACCTTGGTCTTAGGATGATAGGAAAACATCATCCTTAGCCATTTCAAGCTGAAAAGTTAATTTATTTGGAACTTGAGCACTTTAAGGGGGGAGGACACAACACTTGGTTCCAGAGAAAGATGGTTTTACTGCTTGTCCTGTTTAAAATAAAAAGCCTCTACTATAGTTTGTGACACATTGGAAAGTTTCAATGCCTATTTTTGTTTTCTATAGCCCACAACTAATTAAAGAAAAGATATTTGAAACTTTCTTTCAAAACTGAAAGAATTACTTCCCCAGAACGTTTCTAACGTATAAAATACCTGGAAATAATATACATTTATCATCAGGTACTATTTCAGAAGTGGAAACATGGAGCACCCTGGTGATAAACTGTTTAACACGACTGTGGAAGTGTTGCCAGCTGATGTAAGTCTCTCATTTCCAACTGTAAACACACAGTGCTATTTCATCTTTAGAATGAAGTTCACGCCCTCAAAAATATTTCTGGAGATTGAATTGTTTCATTTTTTTTGCAGGAAATACTAAGAAAAGAACTGATTGACAATGGAAGTAAATTTAACTACCCAGCAACCAAAGACGGGTATTTAAAAATAGGTAAATTGTTTATTGTGACTTCAAAACCAGAAATTTTGTTCTTATGTATAAAGTGTTTCTGCATCTGAGATTTTCATTAACTCTACAACATTCCAAGGTGAACTAGTAAGGAAAAGACGCCCTTTGGACTATTGCCTGTTACAGTATTTGTTTGACAAATGACTGTCCTCTTTGATTTTAAATAACGAACAACTCTACCAGCAGCGGCCAAAGCCAAGGCATCAGACTAGAAGGAAAACTAATTGCGGCTTCTGCAAGGTCTTAAGAGGATAATTGATTTTGGTTTGCATTTTGCAGCCTTAGCTGAAGACAAGGATTTCTTATGATTATAAGAGCATTAACTTGTGCTCCAACCTAAACTGAAGCATCGCACAAATGCGCCTGTCCTCCCTTTTTGCCCCCAGCCTTCTGTCTCCTTCTTCCCACCTCAAGGTGGTTCGTGACTTCTCTTCAATGACCTGCAGGTTCACCACACACTTGCCAAGGCCTGGTTTCTACTATTACCTAGACGAAAACGCCATTGTATGATCACAAAATGGACCATTAGGAAATCTGCTTTGCTTGCCACTTTCTTCTGCCTCTTCTACCACAGAATTACTCTTTTCTCCCAATGAACCGCTTTCACCTCACCAATGCTTCTTGTTGGATTTGCAGCTCTCTCCCACCTCCTCCTGTCTCTTTTGCTCTAATTAGAGATCCAGACCAAGCAGTTGCACATGCAAGTTGATAGGAAATGAGTATCATACATGGCAGGAGTATTTTTCATGTGCCTGCAGAGACTTCACAAGGTTTGTTAAAAAGCATTGAACTAGTGAAGAAATCAGAATTGGGACATGATTCCTAATGCATCTTTTTAAAAATAATCATACTCCTCACAAAATCTCTTTTAGATTGTTTATCGTGACCATAGGTACTGTATGTATATAGTCACTGCTAATATATTTAAAGTTAGTTCATAACATTTGTGGCCTATAGGTGCTTTATTTCATTGTGTTTTCAGCTATTTTCAGCTCATAGTTGCTGTAACTGAAGGAGTGAATCCTTCTTGTTTGTACTTTTGTCTTTCAGTTACATTTGTTTGACTTTTTCCAAAATACTATTTTCACTAATGTTGTATCCCTGGAGTTAATTTATAATTTGTAATTTAGAGCTTTTGCCTTCAGCTGGAAGTGTATTTCCTGATAATAAATGTTTGTATGGATCTTGTTTTATTTTTTTATTTAGGAGCTTTTGAAAACGGAATTGCAGAAGGCAGAATTAATCAGTCAATAGGAAAAATACAGGCTATTCGTTTATCAGTCAATTCTGATTCTCCTGTATGGGCAATACTTAGTGAGGTAAGCATGTTAGCAAAAGCATTTTAATTAAAGCTTTATTAAATGAGATTCAGTTCTACCTATTATGTAGTATTGATAATTTTTATTTAATTTTGAATGGTCATGATCAAGCAACCAACCAAAGAAGACACAGAGGCTTTTCAGCTTTTGTCAGTCACCATCTTGGATGTTAATTATAATAATCTTGGATATTAATTACAATAAGCAAACATTTTCAGATTAACATGTGATTTTTGCATTCTTCAAGTTTCTCCCAAGTTTCTGAATGTGTGTGAACCCATAAGTAGAAAATATTCAGCAGAAGTTACTGAAGAGCATGACTATAGCCTTAAATTATAGCCAAGTTAGATCGAGGGAAAAGCTAATATCATAGGCAATGCTTCTGCAGATTTTATAAAGTAATACATTTTTGGTTTTTTCAGGTACTTATCAAGACATTGGAAAACTGAAAAAAAAATATTTTTGACGTGTTGCTTGTTACAGATTGCTCAAAATCAAGGCTAATGGCAACAAAATACTGCCTGGATAAAAAGAACAAATCCAAACCCATTTCATTCTTAATACTGTGTATTAAGAAAAAGTTGTGATAACTATTAAATCTTTCTATAAAGAATATTAAAAGCTATAAAGAACCTGATTATGTTAGCAATTTCTAGCAAATGTTCTTAAGTGAGGTGTCATACATAAAAAATCTCACTTTAGCTTGGCAATGTTTAATATATGTTATTATATACAATTGAGAAAGCATTACAGGCTGTCTCAGGGACTAACGCATCAAAGTATGGTTTCAGCAGAACTTTTGAAAAATATTAAGGACACAGTTTTCAACTCCACTGCAGTCACTTGTTCAATTTTGGACAGATAAGTAGAACCGAAGGAAAATTGTCGATATTCATTGCAAGGATTTCGAGCAGTCCACAGAGATAGGAACTGCTGAACAATATGAAAATTGATCTCAAACTTAACAGAAGAGATGTGTTTCAGCATTAATGTAGCATAAGTTATGTTTCTCTCTTTTTTTTCTTTTTTAATGGGAAGTGCCTACAAGTTACTATTTGAATAACTTGAAACTTAAACAGATATTGTTCAGAAGATTGTAAAATTTTTCAGTGCATTTTGCATTTAATTAAGTACAGGAAATAATAAGGGTGTCATGTGTAACTATATTTTTGTGGAAAAAAAATCTATTTAAATAAAATTTTGAATCTTGTAATTTGTGTATTGTGGTGTTATGTATATTTACATGCACATATATATATATATATATATCTATGTAAGTAGCCATGTATTTCTTTGACCAAATATTGCAGTCCTCATTAGGTTAACAGTTTAATGCAGGTTAGGAATTAATGCGGTAATCCAGAATGCTTGGAGATAGACAGATCCCTTTATCCATCAGCACTTCCAGTAAAAAGAAGGGTTGAGTGAAACTGAGACCAGTGGATTGTTAAAAACCAGTGGCTAAAACTGCAACTAGGGAAAGAAAGGAAAGAGAGCGGCTGCGCATCGAGCTACCTGGCAGGGGAAGGGAAGGGCAGAGCTGCCTCCTCCCCTTCCCCACCCCTGCTGAGATATTGCCCTCCAGATCAGCTTTTTCTCTGCTGGTACCAGAGTCTGAGACATTTAGTCACAAAAATTTGTGGCTGGGGAATAAAACTCAACTTAAATCACATTAAGGGAAGGTAGAATTGAGTTTTCTGAAGTCAGGTCTCTCTATTAACCTGAAGTGCTTTAGCAGCTGTGGGGATAAACACTGGAGTGAATAGGGCCCTCTACCCAAAAAGGCAAAGCAACAGATAAACCTACAGAATGCAGGGTTGGTTTGTTTTTTTTTTTTTGCTGCAGAGCTTTAGAAACTTGTATGGGTATGAAAATGATAAAAATGTGAGATTGCTCTTGACGCCTCAAGATGTCAGCTCTTTGCATGTCATGGCTTTTAGTGCTGTCACTGAAACGGCACGGTGTCACAGGGACTGCCTTCATCTCCGGGATCTCGTCAAACGCTTCAGAATGGCAAGTTCTTGTACGTGTGCTGTAACTCTGTAGTTCTGAATTGCCCTCTTAGAAGGCCTCTTTCACCTGCCATCAAAGGAGGAAGACAGCAGAAATCAAAGTAGAAGAAGGGTTTCTTGCAGAACATGTTACTAATTAGGCGTGTGATCTAGTAAAAACTTTTTAAATCTTCTTTTGCCGTTGCTTTCACTGCAGCAGAGCCACACACTGGGAGCAGTGTCTGCACTCAGGCTGCCTTACACTCACTCGTTACAGGGAAGCCTCGCTCTAAGGAGGAAACTTCAGAGCGATTATTCATCAGTGAAAACACAGAAGATGCTATGATAAGAGATTTTGCTACCAAAACCTCTGATTTTCACAGTGAAATGAGATTTCACTCTAACTGTTGAAACGTAATTTCAAAAAGCTCATAAAAATAACCAAAACTGGATTAGGAAGTGACTGGACTTTTTGCAAATATCTGTTTTTCATTCTGCACTGCCAGCTTTGCGCTTCATTCGCCCTGTTTCTGGTTTTAGGTATTTTACACAACCATTGCAATCACAGAATACACTTCCCATCAGTTGGATGTAAACGAGGTTTCAAATGTTGACCCAGTAAATAACGAACGCTTGAGTATGCACCGTGAAAGGAAAATTCTTGCTTACCCCCGATTCTTCCCCGTGCTTGGTGGAGCACAGGAGGTTTCTCGCACACCCTGCAGGACCCATAGCTCCACGATGAAACTGAAAGGAACCTCGTGAGAGGAACTCGGGATTTTCACAGAAGGGGGTGAGAGCTGGATAGTGAGCGTTGCAGCCCCAGGAATATTAAGAGAAGGGAGTGTAATGGAAGCACACTCGCCTTACTTTTTCATTGTGTGTTAATAGCAAGAACCACAGGCTGGCGAGAGAGTTAGCTGGGTTTGTTCACACAGTCTCTGTTAGGCAAGGGGGGGAGTAAAGGAGGGCACAGAATATGTCCAGCAGCTTCCTTTCCACTTCCCCTGCAAGCAATCTCCTACCCGCGGTTTTCCATTTAACAATCCCCACGTACTGAACCCGCATGCACCTTTGTGCCCCTCGGCACCCCTGAGGTCAAGTTAACGGCTGCAGGGAGGCCTCCTCGCCTCATGGGAAGCTTCTGTTCAGGTAACAGACCCAGGGGATAACGGGCATCCTCTAACTTTACGGGTGAGGGGTTTTTGCAGGGTTGGCACTGTGGTTCTGTCTCACAAAAACAAAGGCAGTAAGCCCAAGCCAAACAACAACTTTGAAAGGAGTTTCAGGTTCCGTACCAGATCACCAAGCTCCTTCAGCAGGAAGTTTTACTTCAGTACTTTCATGTGGTTTAAAATATAATCTAGAAAATATTGACTACATCAGGCTCATTATGCACATACCCAATCAGGTTAAATGTTTGTGTAGGAAGTAAGGCCATTTTTGAAGCTAATTCAATATTAATGATGATTTATTCAATCAATTTTGACTTTCACCGGAGCACAGTTATTCATTTCTCTGAATGCTGTGTCTCTGCTCTTGTCTTAAATCCCTTGTAGGGCTTTTGAAAGGGGAATGCTAACACTTGTCTTCCATACAAAAGGCGGTTATGAACTTGGCTTTACCAATTTTTTTAAAATGTTTTTATTTCCATTAATGATGTGGGCCCCTAATCTCAACAGTGGCGCTGTGACTTTTTTCACAGCTTAATACAAACTCACATCTACTGTAAACGCTGATGGTGCTAAATGTACTCTGAGAAGAGACTAAACGTCTATTAAAATTAAGAGATATTTAATCCAAAGTTGAAGATGTATTTGCTCATTGAATTGACAATCTCTCTCACATCTGGGGAATTGGATCCCAATTTTCCCCAACATTTAATTCTTTTATTACTCATAAGTCACACGTGTTAGCTGTATTACTGGTTGCACAAACTAATTGTCTTGTCTGAGAGTGTGTTGGGTTGCGGGAGCTTTTTTTAACTATTATTTGCATAACTGTTAAGATACCAGACAAATTTTTCATAGATGCTTTACCATGAACAGTAGGAATATTAACAATTAATTCTGCACTAAGCACAAAATCTTTAATTCTGCAACCACTTCTAAAAGGATGTGTATCTATTTCAAGCTGTGAGGATACGGCGGGGGTGGGTGGGTG